>JARBWK010000008.1:4676042-4958542 GCA_030556195.1 Anolis apletophallus | reverse complement strand
GGAGGGGGCAGGCCCAAAGGAGGTGGTGTCGCAAGCCCTCGGAAATGTTGAGAACCGCTGATGTAGGAACTCTCCCGTTTGTCATGCGTACCCCAGCCCCCGTCCCTGTTCACTTGCGCAGTGGATTTTTAGGATTTGTAAGTTATGCTTAGGTGTTTTTTTTGTTTTTTTATTATTGTTGGTCACACCTTGCATTGTGAGATGTTATGTTTCCAAATATGGTGTGATTCCATTCATTGGTTCTTTTGTTTACTTCAGCCTAACGACGACAGCTCCTTTATATATATAGATTTGTACTATTATTATTATTATTGAAAAATTATAGTATCATTATCATTATTATTATTTTACTGACACAACAACACAGTATGTCACAGAAAATGAGATCTATATGCTGGATTTCTTAGTACAAAATCACAAGCCAAACACTTCCGAAGTGTCTTGGAATGTGTGATGTATTTTCGAATTATTATTATGACTATTACGAGCCCAGAACTCTAACAAAACCTTCAAAACTTCATTATTATTTCATTATTGGCGATTTTTAAGACAGAACCAATTAGGAACTGCCATTATAACGAAATTTTGAATTTTTGAAATTTTGTTCACCACCAGTTACCAACACTGTAGTTCTGCGCCACCTAGTGTTCACCACCAGAACTTTACCAACACTGTAGAAGCAAAGCACCAGCGCCACCTAGTGTTCCCCACCAGAACTTAAGCAACACTGTAGAAGCAACACTGTGTTCACCACTGGACTTTAGCAACACTGCACCAGCACCCCCGCCACCTAGTGTTCACCACTAGAACTTTAGCAACACTTTAGCAACACTGTAGAAGCAAAGCACCAGCGCCACCTAGTGTTCACCACTAGAACTTTAGCAACACTGTAGAAGCAAAGCACCAGCGCCACCTAGTGTTCACCACCAGAACACTGTAGAAGCAGCAACACTGTTCACCACTAGAACTTTAGAACTGTAGAAGCAAAGCACCACCGCCACCTAGTGTTCACCACTAGGACTTTAGCAACACTGTAGAAGCAGCACCAGCGCCACCTAGTGTTCACCAACACAGAACTCTAGCAACACTGTAGAACACAAAGCACACAGCGCCACCTAGTGTTCACCACTAGAACTTTAGCAACACTGTAGAAGAAAGCACCAGCGCCATCTAGCACCAGCGCCACCTAGTGTTCACCACACTGTAGAAGACCAGCACCACCTAGTGTTCACCACCAGTACTTAGCAACACTGTAGAAGCAAAGCACCAGCGCCACCTAGTGTTCACCACCAGAACTTTAGCAACACTGTAGAAGCAAAGCACCAGCGCCACCTAGTGTTCACCACCAGAATTTTAGTTCTGTAAGTACTTTAGAACCATGATATTATGTGTGTGTGTGTTTGTATATATATAAATATCATGGTTCTAAATGGTTCTAAAGTACTTACAGAACTATATATAAATGTGTGTGAGTGTGTGTGTGTGTGTAATTGTTCCCAAGGGCACTGTCTGCTCTCTGCCCAGCCTCTTACCTTCGTTCCACGGCTTCTGAGAAGTCGGTTCTGTCCTCCTCGGCTTCAGGACAGAGGCACTGGATGCCACCGTGACGGAGTTTTGGATTTTATTTTCACGGATGGGAATCTCCTTCAGGCAGTTCTCTAAGCCTTGAAGAGGAAGGATCCCAGCGGGAATGGAGCCTGCGTGGGAAAAAGGGTGAAACAGCTGGAAATCCCTATTCATGGACACAGCCACAGAATCATAGAATCAGAAGGGACCCCCAAAGGACATCCAGCCCAATGGCCTTCTGCCAGGGAGGAAGACACTATCAAAGCCCTCCCAACAGATGGCCATCCAGCCCCTGCTTTAAAAAAATCACATTGGACTTTTTAGCTGCTGCATGACACTCTTGGCTGAAGTCCATCTTCTGGTCTATCAAGAATCCTAGGTCCCTTTCTCATGGACTGCCTACAAACCAGTGGTCACCTATCTGACTGACATCCATGCATTTGATTTCTCCTGCTAATACATGTCTCCCCGGGGAAATTAATTTTGAGTTTTGGTTCAGTTCTCTAATGTGTGAAGACCAATTGGGGTCCTGGTCCTGCCCTCCATTTGCCACCCCTCCCAATTTGGGGTAGAGAGGACAAGAGATTTGAACTAGTCAACTATTGATTGTGGAATGGGAAGGCAGGCCTGCAAAAGGGGAGGAAGGAGGGACAAAAGGAAGGAAGAGGAAAGGAGGAGGAAGGGAAGGGAGGAAAAAGAGAAGGAAAGAATGAGGGGGGAGGGAAAGAAGAGAAAGGAGGGAGGGAGGGGGAAGGAAGAAGAGAAGGAAGGAAGGAAAAAGAGGAGGAAGGAAGGAGATAAAGTAGGAAGAGAAAGAAAGAACGAAAGCACCGATGGAAGGGAGGGAGGAAAAGGAGAATGAAGGAATGAGGGAGGGAGAGAAAGAAAGAAGAAAGAGAAAGGGAGGGAGGGAGGAAAAAGAGAAGGAAGAAACAATAAAGGAAGGAAGGAAAAAGGGAAGTAAGGAAGGAGAGAGAGAGAAAGAAAGGGAATGAGGGAGGGAGGAAAAAGAGAAGTAAGGAACAAGGGGGAGAGAGAAAGAAAGAGGAAGGAATGAGATAAAGTAGGAAGAGAAAGAAAGGAAGGAAGGAAGAACGGAAGGGAGGAAGGAAAAGAAGAATGAAGGAACGAGGGAGAGAGAGAAAGAAAAAAGAGAAAGGAAGGAAGGAAAAAGAAAAGGAAGGAAGGAGAGAGAGAAAGAAAGAAAGAAAGAAAGAAAGAAAGGAGGGAGGGATAGAGGAAAAAGAGAAGGAAGGAACAAGGGAGAGAGAGAGAAAAAAGAGAGAGGGAGGGGGAAAAAGAGAAAGAAGGAAGGAGAAAAAGTAGGAAGAGAAAGAAAGGACGGAAAGGAGGGAGGAAGAAAAAGGAAAATGAAGGAACAAGGGAGAGAAAGAAGGAAGAGAAAGGAAGGAAGGTAGGTAGGTAGGTAGAAAACAGAGAGGGGAGGGTCGCCCTGACTCTGAAACTCCTTGAAGGCACACCACCATCATCGCCCCCGCCACAGCAGCAGCGATCCTAATTATTCATTGATTATACCTGGCTTTGAAAGTGAGGCACCAAAAATCTACCTGCAGAACCAAGAAGCTGAGCCTATTTAATGTCCACCCCTTATTACGGCTGAGTTGTAGAGACTTGGTTTAAGCCAGGGCTGCCCAACTGGCGCCCCGGGGACCATATATGGCCCCAGCCCTTTCCCTACGGCCCCCGCCTACCCTGCAAAATAATAATAATTTATTTTTTTAAAAAAAGATCTCCGGGGGCAGGGCTGGGTGATGTCAGGCGTGGCGCCGGCGCCGAGCCTGACGTCACCCAGCCCTGCCCGCTCCCTTCCTCCTCCTCCGTCCCGCCTCTCCCCCCGGCGCACCAATCGGGAACGCCGGGGGCCTAAAGGCGGGCCTAAAGAGGAGGAAGGGAGGCTCCCTTCCTCCTCCTCCGTCCCGCCTCTCCCCCGGCGCACCAATCGGGAACGCCGGGGGCCTAAAGGCGGACCTAAAGAGGAGGAAGGGAAGCACTTCCCTTCCTCCTCTTTAGGCATGCCTTCTCCATTCTGCCTCTCCTCCCGGCGCACTGATTGGTGCGCCAGTGGGAGAGGCAGAACAGAGGAGGAGGCTGGCATGACACTTTAGGAGGGAGGGCGAAGCCATGGAGGGCTCCTCTTGGCTTTGCCCTCCCTCCTAAAGGGTCATGCCAGCCTCAGAAGCAAAATCGCCGCTTCTGAGGCTGGCGTGACACTTTAGGAGGAGGGGCCGGGGGCGTGGCCGGGGGCGTGGCCGGGGGCAGAGTGGCGCGGAGCGGCCCTCCAGATCATCAGTGACTGGAAGTCCGGCCCTAGGTCCGGTAGAAGTTGGACAGCACTGGTTTAAGCTCTCTCTGCTTGGCCCATTGGCTCCCGCTGGCTTGTGTATCTGGATGGGACCCGGTGCAAGGGGTATCTAGCTCAAGCCATTGTCAATGCAGAGATCCCCAAAGCCACGTGTCTTGTGAAATCGAGTCATGGCATTACCTTCTTCCTTGGCGGAGCATTGCCTGCCGCTTTGCCTGGGATGACTATTGGATGAGCTTCCGATGGTGGAGCCCATGGCCGGCAGGAAGGGGCTCCTCGTCGCCCCAGGAAGCTCCTTCAGGAAGTTCTCCAGACCTTGCAGAGGAGTGCCCTTGCGGCTGGGACCTATGGAGACAAGGCAAGGAAATACCATTTCCCCCCAAAACTTTGGAATACTTGTGCCATTAAATATTTACTTTCTCCCAGACAAGCTATCCAATAGCCACCTGCGGCAGAAGGCAAGGGTGCCAAAGTTTTCCTTAGTAACATTCAGCAAGCGTTTCGCTCCTGAAAGCCTTATTGGCACATGTCGAACATCAAAGTTCTTCCTATAATGAGAACACATGTAAAACAAATTTCCTGTGCAAATGTTTCTATAGCATTGCTTAAAATTTTCACAGACGGAGGATGTGGGGCCAAACAAAAGTGATGAGTCTGGTGATAGGCCTTCCTAGGATGATTCCCAGGTCATAAACTGGTTATCTTATTGTACTGGATGGTAGCTTGTTCAACTTAGATTTGAGAATGGAGGGCTCGAAAAATATACTAATTAGACAATCTCAGAAATCTAGGGCTGCTCAAGTAGTTGATCATGATTTCATGGCTATTTAGTTGAAATCTTTGGCCCTCATCCAACGTTGTCAGGCCATTACCATAATCACCTAAAATATTCTATAAAATACATTAAAACAAATTTCTACAGAATACATATTAAAATACACAGACGTAAACCTAACAAGCAAAGCTGGGTAGGCCTTCTAGGATGGATAGGTCATAAATATTATCTCATTGTACTGGTGGTAGCTTGTTCAACTCCGTCTGAGGTGCTTCTTCTAAACTAGGGCTGCTCAAGTAAGGAGGATCGACTTGTCGGTCGATCATTGGCCCTCATCCAGTTGTTGGGCCTCACCAGCCGGATGGGGGCGCTCCTGCCATGCGCGAGCCTCTCTCTCGTCCAGAAGCAGCTGTGCATCCTCCACTGCCGGCGAGACAGGCAGGGCGGAGCACTCCCTCTGGAGGTCCCGCCTCATGCTTCCTCCTTCCTGCAATGCAACTGCGGGAGTGCGCGGCGGCAGGGGCAGGTAGATCTTTTCGACTTGGTTGCTTTAAGAGTAGCTCGCATGCTGAAAAAGTGTGAGCACCCCTGCTCTAAACTATCTAGTCCATGAGCTGCTTTTTGCTGACGATGCTGCCCTTTTCGCCCATACAGAAGCAGCTCTGCAGCGCCTCACATCCTGCTTTGCAACAGCTGCAGAACTGTTTGGGTTGGAAGTCAGCCTGAAGAAAATGGAAGTTCTCTACTAGCCCGCACCACAGGAAGAACACCATCATCCCCACATCAGCATAGGCAAATCTGTGCTTAAGTCCATTCAGCAGTTCACCTCCCTGGGAAGCATCACCTACGACTCCTCGAACGCTTTCATCAGCGCTGTCTTCACACAATCCTAAATATACACTTGACTGACTATGTGACGAAAGTTGCTGTCCTTGAGCAAACAGGGATCACCAGCATTGAGGCCATGCTCTTGAGAACACAGCTGCGCTGGGCAGGGCACGTCTCCAGGGTGGAGGACCACCGCCTCCCAAAGATACTACTCTACAGTGAACTCGCCACGGGTCAGTGCAAGAGAGGCACCCCAAAAAGAGATACAAGGACTCCCTGAAACAACATCTCAGGCTCGGCCAGATTGATCACCAACAATGGTCCACCCTGGCCTCACATCGGGAGGCATGGAAACGCACTATCCACAATGTTGCGGCCTCTTTCGAGAAGACATGCTGAACGAGTCTCAAAGAGAAACGACAACGCAGAAAGAACTGCAACTTGGAAACAACTTCACTCAAGGAGACTTTCTGCTGTCCTTTCTGCAACCCAACTTGCCTATCTCGGATTGGCCTTCTTAGTCATCAACGCGCTTGTAGAAAGCGTGAGATGTGTCCTTCCTAAGAATCTTCGTTCGCGACGTAATGCCGAGAGAGAGATAATAAATTATATATTATAATGTATATTTATATGGCAGGCATGGGCCAACTTCAGCCCTCCCTACAGGTGTTTTGGACTTCACCTCCAACAATTCCTCCCACCTGGAGGGAGGGCTGAAGTTGGCCCATGCCTGGTGTAAATCCAAACTCAACGTGACCAATCCTTGTTCCCACCTTCCTCCTTCTGGCTCCACCTGCAAGGTTCTGGCGTCCACCTTTGTGGTCCACCCGGGGATCCATGGATGGACGAACTGACGGCTGGCGAACCTGATTGACCGTTTGGAGCCAGGTCTTTCAAGCAGCGCTCCAAGTCTTGCAAAGGGGTGCTGTTGCGGCTCATTCCTATGGGGAAAACGGTTTTGTTTTTATTTATCCAAGCTGCAAAATGGATCATTGCTTGAGTGCAAACAACAACAACAACAACACTATGCAACAAAGTTTGAAAAATGTCCTGTTCCTGGTTTGAAAGTGTTACTTCCTGTTTATGTGTGCAGTCCTTACTTCGTTAGGAATTGTGGGAGTTGTAGTCCAAAACACATAGAGGAAAACATCTCCCAGGGTGCATTTTGCCCCCCCTGAATCCCTCACCTTCCTCCTTCCGCGGCCACCTCCCGGCATCTGGCGTCCAGCAATGGAGTCCGTCTGGGGATCCGCCGAATGAGGAGGAACTGACCGCTGGGGATGAGGCCTGGCTTTGCGAACCGATGGGCAGCTCTCTCAGGCATCTCTCCATCTCTTGCAGAGGGGCAATGCCTTGGCCAGGTCCTGCAAGAAGAAACCGATTGAAATACACATTCCCAATGGGATTTGGAGCTGCATCCAGAGAGTATACGGCAGTGTTTCTCAACCTGGGGGTTGGAACCCCTGGGGGTGAGGTCGCAAGGGGTCACCAAAGACCATCAGAAAACACATTATTTTCTGTTGGTCATGGGGTTCTGCGTGAGAAGTTTGGCCCAATTCTATCGTTGGTGGGGTTAAAGGGGCTCTTTGATTGTAGGTGAACTATAAATCCCAGCAACTACAACTCTCAAATGTCAAGGTCAATTTTCCCCAACTCCACCAGTGTTACATTTGGGCCTATTGAATATTCGTGCCAAATTTGGTCCATATCCATCATTGTTTGAGTTCACAGTGCTCTCTGGATGTAGGTGAACCACAACTCCCAAACTCAAGGTCAATGCTCAGCAAACCCTTCCAGAATTTTCTGTTGCTCATGGGAGTTCTGTATTCCAAATCTGATTCAATTCCATCATTGGTGGAGTTCAGAATGCTCTTTGATTGTAGGTGAACTATAAATCCCAGCAACTACAACTCCCAAATGTCAAGGCTGATTTCCCCCAAACTCCACCAGTGTTTACATTTGGGCCTATTGAATATTCATGCCAAATTTGGTCCAGATCCATCATTGAGTTCACAGTGCTCTTTGGATGTAGGTGAACCACAACTCCCAAACTCAAGGACAATGCTCAGCAAACCCTTCCAGTATTTTCTGTTGCTCATGGGAGTTCTCTATTCCAAATCTGATTCAATTCCATCGTTGGTGGAGTTCAGAATGCTCTTTGATTGTAGGTGAACTATAAATCCCAGCAACTACAACTCCCAAATGTCAAGGCTGATTTCCCCCAAACTCCACCAGTGTTTACATTTCGGCCTATTGAATATTCATGCCAAATTTGGTCCAGATTCATCATTGTTTGAGTCCACAGTGCTCTCTGGATGTAGGTGAACCACAACTCCCAAACTCAAGGTCAATGCTCAGCAAACCCTTCCAGTATTTTCTGTTGCTCATGGGAGTTCTGTATTCCAAATCTGATTCAATTCCATCGTTGGTGGAGTACAGAATGCTCTTTGATTGTAGGTGACCTGCAAATCCCAGCAACTACAACTCCCAAATGACAAAATCAATCCTCCAAACACAACCCCACCAGTATTCAAATTTGTGCATATTGGGTATTTGTGCCAAATTTGGTCCAGTGAATGAAAATATATCCTGCGTATCAGATATTTACTAGGCCTGTGCAATCATGGTTCTAAATGGTTCTAAAGTACTAAAAAAACCTAAAGTTCTGTTGGTGAACACTAGGTGGCGCGGGTGCTTTGCGTCTACAGCAGGCCTGGGCAAACTTCGGCCCTCCAGGTGTTTTGCACTCCAACTCCCACAATTCCTAACAGCCTATACACCAAATGGGGGAAAGGGATGCAACGGGAACAATACTCACTGTCCTCCTTTCCCGTACCTTTCACCTTCTTCGGGATCTGTCTGGGAAGCCTGTCTGGGGAGCTGCCGATGGAGGAGCAGAGGGCCGGCGAACAGGGCTGGCTTGGGGTTGCGTGAAGAGGGAGATCCTTCAGGCTTTGCAAAGTGTTGCCCGACCCTAAAGGGGAGAAAGAGTCAACAAAGTTTCGGATCAAAGTCAACAAAGTTCTCTCGCCACTGCAGGAGTCTCTTGCATACGGTGCAGCCGTGGACCCCCAAACGCAGCAGCATTGCCCAGGCATGGATCAAAGCACATGAAAGGCACTGCAGACTGATTCAACCAGAGAAGCCAGCTATGGAGGAGCTCCTGATGAACTAACCTGGACACAGAATACTATTTGAGGACACAGAAATTCTAAGCATTGTGTCAGACGACACAGAGAAGCCCTTGAAATCCACAAGAAGCACGTGGGCAATTTCAACAGAAAGGAGGAAACCATGGAAATGAATAAAATCTGATCACCAGTATTTTTTTTTTAAAAAAACCCCCACTAGAATCAATACACTAAATAAGGAACACCACTCAGAAACAGAACTCCAGACAGCAAGCAATCAAGTGCTACCGTGTTTCCCCGAAAGTATGACACCCCCGATTGTAAGACGTATCGGGGTGTCAGAAAAAACGGCCATATAAGCCGTGCCCGAAAGTAAGACGTACTGCGGGCGGCATGGCGTGGCTTCCTGGCTGGGCGACGAGAGCTCCCAGAGGGGGCTCAAAAGGGGCCCGAATCGTCCTCCTCTTCCTTCCAGCGGTGCCTTCCATCCTCCTCCTCTTCCTCCCAGCGCGCCTTTCCCTCTCGCCGGTTCCACCCCCTCCCTTCAGTGAAGGGAGGAGGCGAAACGCCGCCGGCGAGAGGGAAGAAAGCGCCGCGGAAGTCCCGGCCGCAGGGCGACTCAGGCGTCTTTCCCGCTGCCGCCCGCTCGCCCGCGCTCCAAACACGAGCGGGGCGGCGGGCGGCGGCGCGCCTGAGTCACCCTGGGGCGGGACTTCCGCTGGCGCCTTCTCCCTCTCGCCCGGTTCCGCCCCTCCCTTCACTGAAGGGAGGAGGGGTGGAGCCGCCGCCAGCGAGAGGGAAGAAGGCGCCTGAGTCGCCCTGCGGGCGGGACTTCCGCTGGCGCTTTCTTCCCTCTTGCCGGCGGCGGCTCGCCCCTCCTCCCTTCACTGAAGGGAGGGGGGCGGAACGCGAGGGAAGGCGCCGCTGGGAGGAAGAGGAGGATGGAAGGCGCCGCTGGAAGGAAGAGGAGGAAGAGGAGGAGGAGGATTCCGGGCCCCTTTGAGCCCCTCTGGGAGCCTCTCGCCCCAGCCAGGAAGCCACGCCATGCCGCCCAAGTCTTACTTTTGTCTTACTTTCGGGGTACCGTCGCCCCAATATAAGACATACCCGAAAGTAAGCCGTGAGTGGGGATTTTGGGGTCAAAAGAAAGTAAGACGCTGTCTTACTTTCGGGAAACACTGATAGTTAACACCTCCCAAAAAGGGGGGCTCCCGGCAACAGAGATCAGGCTATCCAGGAGGGAGAAAGAACCTTTGTCTATTTCAGGGCTGTCCAACTTCTTTTGGCCCAGGGGCCGGAGTTCTGGTCACTGATGACCTAGGGGGCCGGGGCGGGGGGCGGGGTCGCTCACGGGGGCGGGGCCACTCCTGACAGCGTGCTGACGTTAGCACGCCTGACGTCACCACGCCGGCGTCCTGCGCGGCCCGCCCCTTTTCGGCGAGGCTTGACGTCAGCGGTGAGGAGGAAGAGGTGGAAGGAACCCGGCGCCATGCCTCCTCAGCGGTGAGGAGGAAGAGGTGGAAGGAACCCGCGGCGTCCCTCCCCGGCGGGGATTGGCGACGTCACCCAGCCCCGCCAAAAAGGGGCAGGCCGCGCAGGACGCCTCTCCCACCCGGCGTCCTGCGCAGCCTGCCCCTTTTCGGCAGGGCTGGGAGACGTCAGATGCCGGCGCCTCCACCTCTTCCTCCTCGTCGCCGGCGTCTGATGTCACCCAGCCCCGCCGAAAAGGGGCAGGCCGCCGCAGAGACGCCGGGCTGGAGAGGCGAGGCGCCCTCCCGCCCATGCCTGCATGCCCCCCAGCCCCCAGCCCCCCAAATTGTTCTAATTTTTTTTCTCCAAATATTATTTATCCCAGGAAGGTAGGGGGGCCGCGTCCAAGGGGCTGGTGGGCCGTGTACGGCCCGTGGGCCGCCTGTTGGACAGGCCTGGTCTATTTGAAGCAAGTGTGAATGTTGCAAGTGTGAATGTAGGGCCCCTTACCACAGCTGGATGCCGCTGGCGATGCAGGGCAATGGGGCGTCTTCTCTGGGATTGCCCATTCACTGCATTCTGGAGGGAAAGAGAAAGACAGGATGAGTCCAGCAATGTTATATTATCGAATGGAATGCCATCTACACGGACACATAGAGCTACAATTCAGGGTGCATCTACACTGGAGAACAATTGCAGTTTGACCAAGCTTAATGGCTTATTTATTTATTAATTTATGTAATTTTTACCCCAATCTTCTCACCCCAGAGCGGCTCAATGCTACAGAATCATGGGAGCTTTGCAAGGACTTCAGCCTACTCTGCTAAAGAATGCAGATGACTTGCCAAACTACAACTCCCGTGTTGCCATGTCCCTTTATTCCCAGATGGAGCAAAAACCTCTAGAGCAGACCTGGGCAGTTGCCGGCCCACAAGTATACCTCCTGGTAAACTGCCTAGGATTTCTGGGAGTTGAAGTCCAAAACACCTGGAGGGCCGGCAATTGCCCAGGTCTGCTCTAGAGCCTCTTCATCCAATCAAACACTGGAAGCAAGGAGATCGTGCAATAGGTTTTTTTTTAGCAAAACACCCTGCGGAGTGGACAGAAGAAAGTGCCACACAAGACTGGGACACGGCTCATTTTTGGAACTATGATACTGTAAATACGAGAAGAAAGAAGAACAAGACGACTGCAAAATTGATAAACTGAAATGCATTATGGTACGGAGACTTATGACATTTGAAGCCGGGCACAGTTCATCCATAAGATTAACTTTGCCTATCTATGGTATGAAAAGGACAAGGCGAATACGGAATTTAATAGTCATATAATAAGAGCTAGGGCTCCAGAACAACTGAACTGCAGGACTTGCTGACCGGAAGGTCAGCAGTTCAAATCCACAGAGCGGGGTGAGCTCCCATTGTTAGCCCCAGTTTCTGCCAATGTAGCAGTTCGAAAACATGCAAATTTGAGTAGATCAAAATTTATTTATTTATTATTTATTTATTTATGGTATTTATATTTCGCCCTTCCCACCCTGCAGGGGACTCAGGGTGGATTACAATGTACATATATATGACAAACATTCAATGCCATAGACACACAACATACATAAACAGACACTCAGAGGCTATTTAACATTCCAGCTTCTGGCCACCAGGGGAGCTGTCACTTCCTCATTCTTTGCATACTTCCTGGAGATTTTTATGGTCTCCTAAATCAGTTAAATTAGCCTCCCCACAAAGTGGTACCTAAATTTCCTACTTGACAGGTGCAACTGTCTTTCGGGCTGCAAAGGTCGACAACAAGCTACACAATTTTGGTCGGGAGCTCACTCCGACCCGGGCTGGCTTCGAACGCATGACCTTTTGGTCAGTAGTGATCTTAATGCAGCTGACTCCCAGCCAGCTGCGCCACAATCCTTGTGCTAAAAGGGTGACTCTCCCAAGCCCACAAATGCATACGTGCACCCACCCACACTTCTCCAATTCCCAGTCAGTCCCACTGAATAAAAAGAATCAAGAAAATTAATGAAAATCAACAAGATTAAACTATGGTGCTGAATAGGGGAGGAGGAGCCGAGATCAGCTGCCACGTGGTCACATTTTGGACGGGAATCCGTGACTGGCCCCTTGCTGTTACGGGCACCCAAACAAACCGAAGCCAGATTGGCCAAAGGCTAAAAAAGGGTCTGGGCTCAAGCCTAGTCTATAGACTCAAAAGTACAAATTATTCAATTTCCCTCTCTTCTCTAAAATAGAGCGCAGACCGCATTTGCTTACAGCAGTGTTTCCCAACCAGTGTGCCGGGGCACACTAGTGTGCTGTGAGCAATCATCAGGTGTGCCATGGGAAAATGGAACCTCGGGGAGGGGGGGAGTCTAGTGTGTTGAAGTATAAAAACCCTAAGAAACCTACCTCTATAAAGGCCCCCTCCCCACCCATTGTCTACTTGGTCTCTCCCTCTCCATGCATTGGGAAGAACTGCCTCCCTTTCCCCAAGTAGAGACCTCCTCTTGCCTCCTGGGGGTTCTGTGTGGGAAGTTTGGCCCAGTTCTATCATTGGTGGGGTTCAGAATGCTCTTTGATTGTAGGGGAACTATAAATCCCAGCAACTACAACTCCCAAATTTCCAGGTCTATTTCCCCTGAACTCCATCTGCGTTCATATTTGGGTATATTGAGTATTCATGCCAAGTTTGGTCCTGATCCAACATTGTTTGAGTCCCCAGTGCTCTCTGGATATAGGTGAACTACAACTCCAAAACTCAGGGTCAATGCCCACCTAACTCTTATAGCATTTTCTCTTGGTTGTGGGAGTTCTGTGTGGGAAGTTTGTGTCTTTCTGCCATTCCTGCCAGGATATCTATGTTGTGTTCATCGAAACAGGCCCAGGTTTCACACTGAGTGTATAAATACATTCAAAAACATATTAACTATATGTATTACTGTGTTAGAGTGTCATTTTGTGTCATTTTGGTTGGTGGCGTGCCCCAGGATTTGGTAAATGTAAAAAGTGTGCCGCGGCTCAAAAAAGGTTGGGAAACACTGGCTTACAGAAGCGCTTCCGCCAACGTTTTGCACCCAGTCCCTCCTCCCTGCATTGCCGACTTACCCAGCCTTGCCCTTCTTCCTCCTTTCCTCCTCTCTTTCCCGTCTCCTGCCCCTCTTTTCCCCAAGAGCATTCCAGAAGAGAGGGGCCGCGGGATGGGGATCCCCTTCAGGCATTTCAGGAGGCCGTGGAGAGGGCTGGTGGCCGGGCTCCACTCTGCAGAAAAGAGAGGCCCAGAAACTTCTCTCTCAATCACTTCCAAGTTCCCTTTAAAGCAGGCAGTTTATGTTATTATATTTATTTATTTACCGCATTTATATTCTGCCCTTCTCACCCCAAAGGGAACTCAGGGCGGATCACAATGCACATATACATGGCAAACATTCAATGCCATAGGCACACAGCATATACAGACAGACACATTGAGACTACCATGTTTCCCCGAAAGTATGACACCCCCGATTGTAAGACGTATCGGGGGTGTCAGGGGGGTCGGCTAATGTAAGCCGTACCCGAATGTAAGCCGTACCTGGTCGCCGCCGCCGCCGCAACCGGCCCATCAGCCGCGGCACACCTCCCGGGCGCACCTTTCTACTAGGCCTCTCCAAGGAAGGGAGGGGAAAAGTCCCAGAGGCGTGGCTAAGCGCGGCGCTGCGTCAGAGTGACGCGTCGCCGCTAGCCACGCCTCTGGGACTCTTCCTCTTCCCCCATTCTCCAACGAAGGGAGGGGGAAGAGTCCCAGAGGCGTGGCTGGCGGCGATGCGTCACTCTGACGCAGCGCCGCTTAGCCACGCCTCTGGGACTCTTCCCCTCCCTTCCTTGGAGAGGCCTAGCAGAAAGGTGCGCGCGGAGGTGTGCCGCGCTGATGGGCCGGTTGCGGGGCGGCGGCGGCGTGACGGCGGCGGCATGGCCAGGGTACGTCTTTGTTTATATAAGACGTACCCGAAAGTAAGATGTAGGGGACTTTTGGGGAAAGAAAGTAAGACGCTGTCTTACTTTTGGGGAAACACGGTATTTAATTTATTATTTATTTATTTATTTAAAACTTTTGTACTCCGACCTTCTCACTTCTATCGAAGGACTCAGACCGGCATAACAGCAAAAATTCAATGCTATACAATTTAAAAACAACTATAACAACATATTAAAATGCATTAAAAAACCAGCATAAAACCACATCGTCATTGAAACAATTCCACTCAATCTGTAAACGTGGTCAAACATTCAGATAATAGCCAATCCCAGCCTATTCTAGGAAGGCCTGACTCTATATCCAAGTCTTCACCTAAAGGACAACAGAGAGGAGGCAGATCTAGCATCACTTGGGAGAGAGTTCCATAGCCGAGGGGCGACCACAGAGAAGGCCCTGTCTCTCGTCCCCACCAGCCGCACTTGCAAAGCCGGCGGGACCAAGAGCAGGGCCTCTCCGGAGGATTTTAATGTTCTAGATGGTTCGTAGGGGAGAATCTGTTCGGACAGGTAAACTGGGCCAGAACCATATAGGGTTTTGTAGGTTGTGCTCGGAAGCTAATTGGCAGCCAGTGGAACTGGCGCAACAAGGGAGTTGTATGCTCCCTGTAACCCGCTCCTTTTAGTCACCTGGCTGCCGAACGTTGGACTACTTGCAGCTTCGATGCCACATCATACAGTATAAAACCCCAAAACCCCACAACAATTAAAATACATTAAAACACATTAAAAATACAGTCTTCAGAGGCAACCCCACGTAGAGAGCGTTGCAGTAGTCTATTCGGGATGTAACCAGAGCGTGGACCACCGTGGCCAAGTCAGACTTCCCAAGGTACGGGCGCAGCTGGCGCACAAGCTTTAACTGTGCAAAAGCTCTCCCGGCCACCGCCGAGACCTGGGGCTCCAGGCTCAGCAATGAGTCCAGGATCACTCCCAGACTGCGAACCTGCGCCTTCAGGGGGAGTGTGACCCCATCCAACACAGGCTGTAACCCTATGCCCTTACGACTGACCAGGAGGACCTCTGTCTTGTCTGGATTTAGTTTCAATCTGTTAGCCCTCATCCAGTCCGTTACAGCGACCAAGCACCGGTTCAGGACTTAACTTTAACTTTCCAGCTTCATTAGGGTATTTATTTATTTATTTACTAGCTGTACCCGGCACGCGTTGCTGTGCCCTATTTAGGAGATGCGAGATGTAAGGGTTGGAAATGATGTTACTTACGGTCTTGGTGGGGTCATGTAGGCATGAATTGCGCACTTTCTATGTGTGCTCCAAATGATGTCATCTGGAAGCATGAGTGGTATTGTCTTATATAGCGGAGGAAGTGTTTTGATTCTGGAGTGTCTCCACTCAGCAAAGTCTGTAGTGGTTGTGGAGGAGTGGCAAGTGGTGGTAGAGAGACTTTACCGGCTAGGCAGCACATTCCCGGTGTTTCTGCTGGGTATTTCAGGGCTTTGCAGTGTGTGCAGATGTGCGTTAGGGTGCCAATGTCGGCCTCTGGCGCCATGCTGTAGTCTTCTGCAGCGTTGTATCTGAAGGCTAGGCGGTGGAATTGGTTGTGGTGATTTTGAAGTTTGTTTTCTGTGTTGCGACGTCGTGTTTCTGCGCTCCTTGCGCGCTGCTGTTGTGTTGCATTTCTGCATCTTTGTTGTTCCTGGCTGCGCTTCTTCTTGTCATGCAGTTCTTTGCATTTGGTTCTCAGCTGTGCGTCGTGCAGTGACCTGTTGTCTGTGTCTCTGCTGCGCAGTGTGTTTCTGTTCTGGCGTTTGTTCTGCCCTTTTTGTTTGATGTATGTAGCGTTGTGAGTGTGTCGTCCGATGCTGTTATTTTTATAAGGCATGGCTTGTCTTTTGGGTCAGTTTATGTCTGTGTGGAAGGAAGGAATGGTTTTAGTTGGTGGTGTTTGTAGGTGTTGTGTGTACGGGGTCCCGTAAGGTTGGTGGGATGGGTTGTGATTGGAAGTTGTGTTGTGTTGTGTGGGTAGGAATTTGCTGGAGAATTGCTCCCTCAGAGTTTGGTTTTGGCAGTTTAACCCTCAAACACCAACTGAAATCTCTCAGCATTCTATCCTAGCCTTGGATGGTTCTTGCCAGCGTTGCTATGGTTACAGCAGTTATGCAAATCCGCCCTTATTGGCAGCCAATCATGTTGTTCAGAATGTAGAGGCTGGGTGAGTCGTTGGCTGCCCCGGAGGATACTGGGAAATGTAGTTTTATTTTTACTCGTTGTTTTGGGGGCCTTTTAGGTTTTGGGGGGGAAAGTTTCTTTGCTACAAATGTACCTTGCTTGAGGCCTATTTCTGTTGGCAAGTATTGTGTTTCTGCGTTGTATGGTTTCTTTGTTTGAGGTATACATCACATGACGTGAACCCATTTATATAATAGATTCTACCCCGCTCTTCTCACCCCCGCAGGGGGACTCAGAGCGGCTAACAATGGCAACCATTCGGTGCTGCAGTAATTACAATTATAATAGCAAGATAAAATCATACAATAAAATAGATTAAGAGCGAACATTAATAGTATCCTAGAGTCAGAAGGGACCCTCAAAGGCCATCCAGTCCAACCCCCTTTATTCAGGCAGGGAAGACACCATCCAAGCCCTCCCAACAGATGACCACCCAGCCTAATAATATTTATCTATTTACGACTGTGGTGAAGTCATATTTATTTGTTGCAGATTGTAAATGTTTTTGATATTTATGTATATGTAAGTATTTTGTAAGACTGAAACTTCACTAACCCTAAGGGGTTCACAATAAAATGATCTACCGTGTTTCCCCGAAAGTAAGACAGCGTCTTACTTTCTTTTGACCCCCAAAATCGCCACTACGGCTTACTTTCGGGGTACGGCTTACATTAGCCGACGGTACCCCGAAAGTAAGACGAAAGTAAGACTTACCGCGGGCGGCATGGCGTGGCTTCCTGGCTGGGCGAGGAGAGGCTCCCAGAGGGGCTCAAAAGGGGCCCGGAATTCTCCTCCTCTTCCTCCTCTTCCTTCCAGCGGCGCCTTCCATCCTCCTCCTCTTCCTCCCAGCAGCGCCTTCTCCCTCTCGCCGGATCCGCCCCCTCCCTTCACTGAAGGGAGGAGGGGCGGATCCGGCGAGAGGGAGAAGGCGCTGGCGAAGTCCCGCCCCAGGGCGACTCAGGCGCTGCCGCCACCCGGCTCGCCCGCTAACGGGCGAGCCGGGCGGCGGCAAAAAGCGCCTGAGCCGCCGTGCGGGCGGGACTTCCGCCGGCACCTCTCCCTGTCGCCGCCGCCGGCTCCGCCCCTCCTCCCTTCAGTGAAGGGAGGGGGCGGATCCGGCGAGAGGGAGAAGGCGCCGGTGGAAGTCCCGCCCCCAGGGCGACTCAGGCGCTTTTCGCCGGCGCCCAACTCCCGTTTGGAGCGCGGGCGAACGGGGGGGGGCGGCGGGGAAAGACGCCTGAGCCGCCGTGCGGGCGGGACTTCCGCCTGCGCTTTCTTCCTCTCGCCGGCGGCGCTCCGCCCTCCTCCCTTCACTGAAGGGAGGGGCGGATCCGGAGAGAGGGAGAAGGCGCTGCTGGGAGGAAGAGGAGGAGGATGGAAGGCGCCGCTGGAAGGAAGAGGAGGAAGAGGAGGAGAATTCCGGGCCCCTTTTGAGCCCCTCTGGGAGCCTCTCCTCGCCCAGCCAGGAAGCCACGCCATGCCACCCGCGGTACGTCTTACTTTCGGGGTACGGCTTATATAAGCCGACCCCTCTGACACCCCGATACGTCTTACAATCGGGGGTGTCATACTTTCGGGGAAACACGGTAGCAGTTTCCAAGAACCTCCATTACCATGGAAACTGGAGGCTCAGCCTGCAGTTGGCTTTAGAATCCTCGAATTCAAGTATTTTCAGTTGGTGACTAACTGCCAAGGCGGAAGGATGCGTGAGAGGATTAGGGAGTCTGTTTAGCCAGCTTTCAGTGGTTTAACCCTGACTCTACTCTAGAGCAGGGCTGCCCAACTGGCGGCCCGCGGGCCGTATATGGCCCCCCAGCCCCTTCCCTACGGACCCCTACCCTTTTAAAAAAGAAATCGGCTGTTTAAAATTAAATATATATATATATATTATTTATTTTTTTTATTTTTTAATATTTTTTTTTTTTTCACGGCAGGGAGGAGGAGCAGGCTCCCTCCTCCTCCTCCCTCCCCCCCCCCCCGCCAATCGACGCGCTCTGTCTTCGTGAGGTCCGCAGCCGCAATGGAGATGGCGCTGCCACGGCGGAGATGGCGCAGCCGCGGCGGAGATGGTGCAACTGCGGCGGAGATGGCGCAGCCGCCACGGAGATGGCGCAGCCGCTGCGGTGGAGATCGCGCCGCCGCGGCAGAGGCGCAGCCGCCTTGCTCGCCCGCCCACCGCCTCGCACGTGGTCCGGCTACTGGATCCAGTGGTAGGGTAGGCGAAGCAGGGGGCTTAAGGGGTAGATGGGGTTGTGAATATATGGGGCAGAAATATAATAATAATAATAATAATTGTATTTAATTTGGAAATAAGAGGAAGATGGGGGTGGGAATATATTTGGGGCAGAAATATAATAATAATAATAATAATAATAATAAATGTATTTAATTTGGAAAGAAGGGGAAGATGGGGTGGGAATATATGGGGCAGAAATATAATAATAATAATAGTATTTAATTTGGAAATAAGGGGAAGATGGGGTTGTGAATATATGGGGCAGAAATATAATAATAATGTATTTAATTTGGAACTGAGGGCTGTTTTGCTGGGGTGGGCTCCTTTCTTCCTTGCTTTAATTCTTGCTTTTATGTTATTTATTTATATTTATTTCCCTCCCATATGTATTCCCTTCCTCAATCCATCTCTCTTCTGATATTTATTTATATTTATATTTATTTCATTCAGTTCCATTTTTTAAAATTTATTTTACAATTAATAATGCAACTAGTAATTGTAAGTAAATTGGAGCCCGGGGAGGGGGCGGAGCCAGAGCGGGGGCGGAGCTGGGGAGGGGCAGAGCCGGGGCGGGGGCGGAGCCGGGGCGGAGGCAGACCCTAAGGCCCCCCAGGTGATCAGTGACCGGAATTCAGGCCCTCGGTCCGGTAGAAGTTGGACAGCCCTGCTCTAGAGAAAGGGTAGTGTAGATGTGTAGCCAGCCTGCTAAGGAAGCAATGGTTGTTAATGACCAGCAGAGAGTGTGTAAACTGCTGAGTTATAGTTTTAGGAGTACAGTGGCTTTGTATTAGACTGTATCTCCATAGATAGCAACTTGTAACCTTAAGAAAGTACCTCTAAGTAGATTGTAACCGACCAAGCTCTTGAACTCTTGAAACCTCCAAGCTCGAAACACTGTTTACATAAACTTTACAGTTCTTTAAGAAAGACATCTCCTCTCGTGATTCCTTCACACACAAGCCTCTGAAACCAATTCTTCCCAGTGGGTAGCCAAATGTAGTGAATAGTGGCAGCAAGTGAAAATTAGAGTGATCCTCACAAAGTGGACGCACGCTGTAAGCTGCGTCTCCACAACGACATTGATATTTATTTATTTATTTCGGCTTATATACCACCACTCCCACAAAGGCTCGGGCGGTTTACAACCAACAATGAAATAAAACAGTTAACACAACGTTAAAATGGCATTAGCACAGCTCAAATATGCCACCCTTCTCACCCCAAAGGGGACTCAGAACGGCTTACGATATAGATATATATATATATATATATATATACATACATACATACACACACACACACACTAGCTGACCCGTGCACGCGTTGCTGTGCTATATATGTGTGTGGATGTTTATATATGTATATGTGTGTGTGCATGTGTATATATATATGTGTGTATGTGTATATATGTATATGTGTGTATGTATATGTGTGTATGTGTATATATGTATATGTGTGTATGTGTATATATGAATATGTGTGTATGTATTTGTGTGTGTATATGTATATGTGTGTATGTATGTATATGTGTGTATGTGTATATATGTATGTGTGTATGTATATATGTGTGTGCATGTGTATATATGTATTTGTGTGTATGTATATGTGTGTACGTGTATGTATATATGTGTGAATGTATATATGTGTATGTGTATATATGTATATGTACTGTATGTATGTATGTGTGTATGTGTATATATGTATATGTGTGTATGTATATGTGTGTATGTGTATATATGTATATGTATATATGTGTGTGCATGTGTATATATGTATATGTGTGTATATATATGTGTGTGTGTATGTATGTATATGTGTGTATGTATATATGTGTGTGCATGTGTATATATGTATATGTATGTATATGTGTGTGTATGTGTATATATGTATATGTGTGTATGTATATATGTGTGTGCATGTGTATATATGTATATGTGTGTATGTATATGTGTATGTGTATGTATATGTGTGTATGTACCGTATTTTTCGCACCATAAGACGCCTCCCGCCGCTTTCCGCTGCTTACCGCCGCCTCCCTCGCCGCCGCCGCGCATGCGCAGTAGGTCCCAAGCGCGCCTCACGCGTCTGACGTCTGACGCTGGTGCGCTGACGCAGGCACGCCTGGCGCACCTGCGTCAGACGTCAGACGCGGGAGGCGCGCGTGGGACCTACTGCGCATGCGCGGCGGCGAGGGAGGAGGCGGCGGGCGGAGGCGGCGGAAAGGGGCGAAAAGCGGCGGAAAGGGGCGAAAAGCGGCAGAAAGCGGCGGAGGCGGCGGTAAGCGGCGGAGGCGGCGGGCGGTGGCGGAGGCAGAGGAGGCGGAGGAGGCGGGACCGAGGAGGAGGCGGCCAAGGGAAAGGCTTAGGGATGGCGGAGGGCGCCGAGGAGGTCCACCCTTCCAGAAGAAAATTGGAAAAAAAATATTTTGGGCCAAAAAGTGGGCCCCGGCGCTTGAAGCACTTTTGGCCCAAAATATTTTTTTCCAATTTTCTTCTTCTAAAATCTAGGTGCGTCTTATCATCCGGTGCGCCTTATGGTGCGAAAAATACGGTATATATGTGTGTGTATGTGTATATATGTATGTGTGTATGTATATATGTGTGTGCATGTGTATATATGTATATGTGTGTATGTATATGTGTGTGTATGTGTATGTATGTATATGTGTGTATGTATATATGTGTATGTGTATATATGTATATGTACTGTATGTATGTATATGTATATGTGTATATATGTATATGTATATATGTGTGTGCATGTGTATATATGTGTGTGTATGTGTATATATGTATATGTGTGTATGTATATATGTGTATGTATATGTGTGCATGTGAATATATGTATATGTGTGTATATATGTGTATGTGTATATATGTATATGTGTGTATGTATATATGTGTCTGCATGTGTATATATGTATATGTGTGAATGTATATATGTGTATATATGTATATGTGTGTATGTATATATGTGTGTGTATGTGTATACGTGGCGGAGGTGGGAGGGAAGCTGCCCTTTTCCCGGGCACCTCTTTCCCCTCCTCTCCCCGCCTTCCTTCCTTCAATCAACCGGGACGGCGGCGGGGGGGTGCGGAAGGAGGTGGGAGGGGCTGGGGGGAGGGGAGGCGGGTCCCCTCCTCCTTCCACACCAGCCCTGCCGCTCTTCCTGACCGGGACAGCGGCGGGGGGGTGCGGAAGGAGGTGGGAGGGGCTGGGGGGAGGGGAGGCGGGTCCCCTCCTCTTTCCACGCCCCCCCGCCGCTCTTCCTGACCGGGACAGCGGCGGGGGGTGCGGAAGGAGGTGGGAGGGGCTGGGGGAGGGGAGGCGGGTCCCCTCCTCCTTCCACGCCCCCCCCGCCGCTCTTCCTGACCGGGACAGCGGCGGGGGTGTGTGGAAGGAGGTGGGAGGGGCTGGGGGGAGGGGAGGCGGGTCCCCTCCTCCTTCCACGCCCCCCGCCGCTCTTCCTGACCGGGACAGCGGCGGGGGGGTGCGGAAGGAGGTGGGAGGGGCTGGGGGAGGGGAGGCGGGTCCCCTCCTCTTTCCAAGCCCCCCCGCCGCTCTTCCTGACCGGGACAGCGGCGGGGGTGCGTGGAAGGAGGTGGGAGGGGCTGGGGGAGGGGGAGGCGGGTCCCCTCCTCTTTCCACCCCCCGCTCTTCCTGACCGGGACAGCGGCGGGGGTGCGGAAGGAGGTGGGAGGGGCTGGGGGAGGGGAGGTGGGTCCCCTCCTTCCACGCCCCCCCGCTGCTCTTCCTGACCGGGACGGAGGTGGGGGGGGCGTGGAAGGAGGTGGGAAGGGCTGGGGGGAGGGGAGGCGGGTCCCCTCCTCCTTCCAGGCCCCCCCGCTCTTCCTTACCGGGTGGCGGCAGGGGGCGCGGAAGGAGGTGGGAGAGGCTGGGGAGGAGGGGAGGGGTGTCCCCTCCTCCTTCCAGCCCCCGCCGCTCTTCCTGATCAAAGGAGGAGGCGGAGGAGGCGCTCTGGCTTCCATGTGCGAACGTTCTAAACGTTTGCGCTGGCAGCGAAGTGGCCGGGGTGGGAGTTCCGTTGCCAGTTTTTTGGGGAGGGTTTTTTGGGGTGTTGGGAGGTACGTAGTGCCGGTTTTTTTGGCGCTGCATGTACCTAGGGTTCTGGTTCAGTCGGTTGTTGAGTTTGGTGGTTCTGCGAGCCATAGTTTCGTTGTCTATATACAACATTAAACGGACTTAACAATTTTAAATATATAGATATATACACACACACACACACACACAAAATATATTATATTATTAGCATAGCACAATATCAGTATTATATATTACTATATTGCACCATACCTTTGCACTGTAATATTATTAGTAATATTACATATAATATAAAATATATAATTATATAATATCATATCATTATTAGTATTAGTATTATATTACATTATAATATTATAAATATTATATGTATATACAATATATTATATTATATGATTAGCATAGCACAATATCAGTATTACATATTACTATATTCCACTGTAGCATTGTATTGTAAAATAATTGTACTGTAAAATATTAAGTATGTTTGAATTCTGGCCACCAGGGGAGCTGTTGCTTTACCATCCACTTGTGACACCAATGGAGTACTTCCTCATTCTTCTGCAGGCTGCTGAAGATTTTTATGGCTTTGTAAATTAGTTAAATTAGCCTCCCCACATAAAGTGGTACCTAAATTTCCTACTTGACAGATGAAACTGTCTTTCGGGCTGCAAAGGTTGACAGTTAGCTAGACAAATGGTCGGGAACTTACTCCGACCCAGGCTGACTTCGAACTTATGACCTTTCGGTCAGTAGTGATTTTAATGCAGCTGACTCCCAACCAACTGCACCACAACACAAACAAAGTGTGGATCCAGCCTTCACCTGGTCTAGACTATGTCTCACTATGTCTCACCTTTCGAATATGGGACCCAAAAGCCCGGATCCGTGCTGGCCTCTGCGCTGCCGCTACTCGAGACCCTGGAGTGAGGATACGGCCCTTCCTCCTCCTCTTCTCCTGGTGGTCTCCTCTGGGCTGGAAAAGGGGGCTGCTCCAATCCAGCCTCATTAGGTTCCTGCTTAACTACATAGGAATGCAGAAGGGTTACATTGGACTAGTTGAAGTTTCTGAACAGTCTTCAAAGGCAGCCCCACGTAGAGTGCGTTGCAGTAATCTATTCGGGATGTAACAAGGGCATGGACCTCTGTGGCCAGATCATACTTCCCAAGTTATTTAAAAGTAGTAGCAGTAAAAAGCAATCCACAAAAATAGGTAAATCCAATTAGGTAGAAAGATAGATAGAAACATACAGTCCAGGAAATTAATCCATCAGAGTTCAAGAAAACAAATACTGAAAACTCCAAGATAAAACCCCAAAACTTGAGCACGAATCAAACAAGGCACTTAAAACAGGAATCTATCCAAGGCAAGGCTTCCAGGGACCTGAGGCAAAGTCTTGACTCAATCCTGACGTTGCTTCGTCTGGCTACAGATTCCGTAATTGGTACTTTTATCCCCTAATCTACTCTATATCCCAAGTAGCCAGGAATGGATTTCTTCTCAGCCTTGACTGTGTTATCAATCTCTCCCGCAATCTGGCGGAGCGCCTGAGAGCCTGGCTTGTTTTTCCTTTTTTCACTCCCAACATCCAGAGTACCCTGACCATTAGACACAGTCACAGGCTGAACTCCAACATGGGACTCCAAAGGTCATCCAATCCAACCTTATTCTACCATGCAGGGAAATACCATCAAAGCCTTCCCAACAGATGCCCATATATATTGTGTTTGAAGATGACCAAAGGTCATCTAATCCAACCTATACTTCTCCATTCAACACTGCCAAGGCAACCACCCAGAAAAGATCAGTCTTACTTTTGAGGCCCGACGAACCCATTACTTTGCTTCTCTTTCCTTGGTCGATGATTCTTGGCATATTATTGGTGCCGAATCCATTTGGGTATCGGAGAGAAAGGCTGTCCGTCTCCTGCTTGACTTTCACTGTCGAAATTCCAAATCAAAAAGAAACAAACACAAGGGTTTGTCTACATAGGTCTTGCACTGGACACTCGCCATAAAGTCATTCCTATCCTATTCAATACTCAGGGCAGTTCATAACAATCAGCGGGAAACATGCAATGCTGTCAAGTGAAGGCAGAAACCAAAACAACCAGAGCAACCAGGAATCAAAGAACATATTAAACACCCATTTGACCATGTTTCCTAATACCTAAATACATGTCATGTTCCTATGTTGACGTTTGTTCTTATATTTTGGTGCTGATTATTGACCGTAATAATGAATATGTATGTAAGGAAGTCACTTCTAATGTCCAGGGAGTTCTGGTCCTTCCTTGTACACAGTAGATGCATCTACACTGTAGAGTTAATGCAGTTTGGTGCCCCTTGAATTGCCACAGCTCAATGCTATGCAATTCTGGGAGTCGTAATTCGGTGAGGCACCAGCACTCTTTAGCAATGAATGCTAAAGGCCTTGGGAAACTACAATTCCCACCATGCCATAGCCTTGGGCGATGGCAATTAAAGATGCAATCCTGGGAGTCATAGTTTGGCGAGGCAGCCGCCCTCTTTGAAGGAAAAGGCTCAATATTCAAACGATTTTGATCTCTCAGTCTTATTGATCAATAATCGATTGACCTTGATCTCTCAATTTTATTGATCAATAATCGATCTATCTTGATTTTTCAATATTATTGATCAATAATCAATCAATCTTGATCTCTTAGTCTTATCGACCGATAATCAATCAATCTTGATCTCTCAATATTATTGATCAATAATCAATCTTGATCTCTCAATATTATCGATCAATAATCAATCAATCTTGATCTCTCAATTTGATTGATCAATAATCGATCTATCTTGATTTCTCAATATTATCGCTCAATAATAAATCAATCTTGATCTCTTAGTCTTATTGATCAATAATCAATCAATCTTGATCTCTCAATATTTTTGATCAATAATCAATCTTGATCTCTCAATATTATTGATCAATAATCGATTGACCTTGATCTCTCAATTTTATTGATCAATAATCGATCAATCTTGATTTCTCAATATTATCGATCAATACATCAATCTTGATTTTTTAGTCTTATTGATCGATAATCAATCAATCTTGATCTCTCAATATTATTGATCAATAATCAATCTTGATCTCTCAAAAACAATAAAATAACAATAATTTTTAAAAGCATGAAGGACAATGGAAAACTTACCTCTTGAAAGCAGACTGTCCTGTTTCTGGGAGATGAAGAATTTGACATTGGGATGAAAACCAGCTCCTTCCTGTTGTGGACGATGGGCAAGATG
The DNA here is from genome assembly GCA_030556195.1 of Anolis apletophallus. Taxonomy (NCBI): domain Eukaryota; kingdom Metazoa; phylum Chordata; class Lepidosauria; order Squamata; family Anolidae; genus Anolis; species Anolis apletophallus. The sequence goes on along the minus strand of JARBWK010000008.1, from coordinate 4,932,668 downwards.
CTCCTCTTCCATGGTTTCTGTTTTAACTGCATAGAGACATGTACAATTCGGACATTTAATTGGAAAATTAAAACAAAACCGACCCTCCCTTTTTTGCAGGCGTCTAATATTATTATTCATGGATTTGGTTGATAAGTTTTCTATAGTACCCCGAGCAAAAAATGCACTGGAGGACTTAGAAATCCTTAGAGAGATCAAGATTGATCAATTCTTGATCAATAATATTGAAAGACCAAGATTAATTAAATAAAGGTTGATTTATTATTGATCGATAATACTGACAGATCATGATTGAGTATTGATTGATAATATTGATTTATTATTGATCGATAATACTGACAGATCATGATCGATTATTGATTGATGATATTGAGAGATTGATTATTGATCAAAAATATTGGGATATCATAACTGATCGATTATTGATTGATAATATTGAGAGATTGATTATTGATCAATAATATTGGGAGATCATAACTGATCAATTAGTGATTGATAATACTGAGATTGATTATTGATCAATAATATTGGGAGATCAAGATTGATCGATTATTGATTGATAATATTGAGATTGATTATTGATCAATAATATTGGGAATCAAGATTGATCGATTATTGATTGATAATATTGAGAGATTGATTATTGTTCAATAGTATTGGGAGATCATGACTTATCGATTATTGACTGATAATATTGAGAGATTGATTATTGATCCATAATATTGGGAGATCAAGATTGATCAATTAGTGATTGATAATATTGAGAGCTCAAAATGGATTATTGATTGTTGTTGCAAATTAAAACAACTCAAAGAGTATTTTAATACAAACAGTTGGAATGTTTTGTTGTTGTTGTTGTTGTTATAAATTAATACAATTCATGAGTAATGTTAATACAATTAGAACATTTTATTTTTTGTTGTTCTTGTTGTTATACTGACACAAAAACCCAGTATGTCACAGCAAATCAGATTATATATGGCAAACATTCAATACCATAGACACACAACACTTATAGACAGACAGAGGCTATTTAACTTTTTTCTGGCCACCAGGGGAGCTGTTGCTTCGCTGTCCATCTGCGACACTGATGAAGTACTTTCCACATTCCCCACATGCTTTTGCTGGAGATTTTTTATGGCTTCGACTGCTTGTTTTATTATTTAGCTGTTATTGTTATTATTTTGGTTATTGTTGTTATTTTAAATTAATACAACTTGTGAGTAATATTAACACAAACAATCTGAATGTTTTGTCTCAAGTTCAATGCCATTTGGAAACAACCCACCTTGGCTGGGTGGCCTTCCCTCCAGGTGTTTTGGACTCCAACTCCCACAATTCCTAACAGCCTACCGGCTGTTAGGAATTGTGGAGTTGGAGTCCAAAACACCTGGAGGGAAGGCCCAAGCTGGCCCATGCCTGCCTTAGGCTGTGAGGAATTGTGGGAGTTGGAGTCCAAAACACCTGGAGGGAAGGCCCAAGTTTGCCCAGGCCTGCCTTAGGCTGTTAGGAATTGTGGGAGTTGGAGTCCAAAACACCTGGAGGGAAGGCCCAAGTTGGCCCATGCCTGGTTTAGACTGTTAGGAATTGTGGGAGTTGGAGTCCAAAACACCTGGAGGGAAGGCCCAAGTTGGCCCATGCCTGGTTTAGACTGTTAGGAATTGTGGGAGTTGGAGTCCAAAACACCTGGAGGGAAGGCCCAAGTTGGCCCATGCCTGGTTTAGACTGTTAGGAATTGTGGGAGTTGGAGTCCAAAACACCTGGAGGGAAGGCCCAAGTTGGCCCATGCCTGGTTTAGACTCATATAATCTTTGCTCCATTGACGTTTACCTTTATGGGAATGTTCTTCCCCGACGCCAGCCTTTGTCCTACTTGGTTCAATGTCTCCGCTTGCAAATCCGCCTGGAGATCCCCTTTCCTGCTCTCCGCATTGTATATCCTCCTCCTCCTCCAAAGTTGTATCTGCTACAACAAAGCAAACACAGAACACCAGATTACACCAAGGATGCATCGACTGTAGAAGGAATCCAGTCTGACACCACTTGGGCTGCCATGGCTGAATGCAATGGAATTACAGGAGTCATCGTGGTTTTGATCCACTTTAATTTTAATATTGATTGTATGTGTTTTAAAGCTTGCCATTTGCTATGCGCCCACAATGTGCTATGTGTGTATGCAGGGAGCTGTCCAGCATTCATTGAGTTCATGAATCAAAGAGTTACTATGTGTTCCTAGAACAGGGGTCGGGAACCTTTTTGACTCGGAGAGCCATGAAAGCAAAATATTTGGAAATTTATTTCAGTGAGAGCCATATCTATATATATAAAAAGAGAAGTGGCGTGTTTAGACAGCAAAACCGCTGAACCCACAAACACCAAATCAGGCCACAAAACTCACTACCGAACAAGGTATGTTTAGCACCCGGAAAGGTCCCCAAAAATTTAAACAGAACACTCAAAAGGGCTAAAAACATGGGGAACTACACTTCCCAGCATCCCCTGCGCCAGAGCAGCACTGCGCATGCGCGGACATAATGCCCGCACACTCTCTACCCTTCTCCCCCTCCCGGCACAGAGAAAAACAACAATCACCTTCAAACCGGCAGTTGGTTGTTGACAAAGGGAGGCTAGGAGCAACGCAGAGCTCACCTTACCTCACCTTCTCCTTTCTGCGCATCCTCCCTCCCTCGCTCCCTCCCTCTTTCTCTCCTTAGAGCCAAAAGTGAGCTTCCTTCCTTCCCAAGCAGGCCGTTCAGTGTCATTCATTCTACAGTGTCATTCATTCTACAGTGAATAATAAACCCAGCCAAGGTGGGTTGTTTCCAAATGGCATTGAACTTGAGATTCATTATTGTATTAATTATTCAACTGAGCAAGTTTAAGTTGTTCCAAACTTGTTGGGTATCTAACAACAACAACAACAACAAAAAGTGTTATCGAAAGCTTTCATGGGTTGTTGTGAGTTTTTTGGGCTGTCTGGCCATGTTCCACAAGCATTCTTTCTTGACGTTTCTCCCACATCTATGGCAGGCATCCTCAGAGGTTGTGAGGTCTGTTGGAAACAAGGCCCGTGGGGCTGATATCTCTGTGGAATGATGTCCAGGGTGGGAGAAAGAACTCTGGTCTGCTGGAGGCAAGTGGGAAAGTTGCCATTGGCCAGTTTGATTAGCATTAAATGGCCTTTCAGCTACAAAGCCTGGCTGCTTCCTGCCTGTGGGAATCCTTTGTTGGGAGGTGTTAGCTGGCCCTGAAAGTTTCCTGCCAGTAATACCCGTCATTGTCAAAGGCTTTCATGACTGGAATCACTGGGTTGTTGTGAGTTTTTTGGGCCATGTTCCAGAAGCATTCTCCCCTGACGTTTCGCCCACATCTCTGGCAAGCATCCTCAGAGTTTGTGAGGTCTGCTGGAAACTAGGAAAATGGGGTTTGTATCTGTGTGGAATGACGTCCAGGGTGGGAGAAAGAACTCTGGTCTGTTGAAGGCAAGTGGTAATGATGCCATTGGCCAGCTTGATTAGCATTAAATTGCCTTGCAGCTTCAAAGCCTGGCTGCTTTATTTACAGGACAGTAAATACAAAGCAACACTAAAAAAACAGAGGAATTCCAGACTGGAAACAATCAAGGCTAGCTAACAACACCCCCCCCCTAACAAAGGATTCCCCCAGGCAGGAAGCAGCCAGGCTTTGCAGCTGCAAGGCCATTCAATACTAATCAAGGTGGCCAATTGCTACATTCACATCTACCTCAAACAGGCAAGAGTTCATTCTCCAAGAGTTCATTCTCCCACTTTGGACATCATTCCACGGATATATAAATCTCACTTGCTTAGTCTCCAATAGACCTCACATCCTCTGAGGATGCCTGACATAGATGCAGGTGAAACGTCAGGAGAGAATGCTTCTGGAACATGGCCATACAGGCCGGAAAACTTACAGCAACCCAGTGAAAGCCTTTGACAACACAAAGTTTTTGAAGTTGAATAAACTTTCTCCATGTTTTTATGATAATAGGACCAATTAGGAAATGACCTTGATAAGCCAGGTTGCGTTGTGTAACAGGCCCCTTTGGAGACTCACCTTTGGCGCAGGTGCCTTGGGGTTGGGGCTCTGCACATTCTTCCTCAACGGGGCTGGAGACCGGATTCAGGGCCACCGAAGGCTCCCATTGGCTCTCCTTTTGCTCCGCAGATTTCTCTTCAGGGACAAAACAAATACAGACCATTCCCAATTTACGAATATTATTATTATTATTTGTCTTTAAATTGAATTTGTATGTAAATTGGAACAGGGACATCCAAGTAGTGTCGAACGGCATTATTTCTCTAGCATTAACGCACTGGCGGCTCTATGGCTGACTCTACGCTGACCATATTATTTATTTATTTATTTTGTTTTATTAAAAAAGAAACTTCTTTGAGGAATAATAGATACTAGGCCTCTATGGTGTATAGAGTGCTGTGAAGGAAGAAACGGGTAATTTAATTTATTTATTGACTATGCTTCTATCCCGCCCCTCTCAGCCCAAAGGCGACTCGAGGCGGTGAACAAACGGCAGCAAGTGCCCACAGACAAAACACATCATAATATGATAAAAACAGCCATATAAAAACTATACAAATTAACAGTTAAAACTATTAAAAAAACCAAATCGCAGCATCTCATTCTTAAAATCGGTTTCCGTTGCATCGTCATAACATTTTTATTTACAGTATTTATATTCTGCCCTTCTCACCCAGCGGATTACAATGTACACATACATGGCAAACATTCAATGCATAGACACACAACACACATAGACAGAGAGTCAGAGGTTATAACAAGAGGTTATAACAGCCAGGTTGATAACAGGAGCGCCATTCAGAGAGCACACAACTCCTCTGTTGTGCCAGCTCCACTGGCTGCCAGTTTGCTACCGGGCACAATTCAAAGTGCTGGCTTTAGCCTTTAAAGCCCTAAACGGTTCGGGTCCAACTTACCTGTCCGAACGCATCTCTCCCTATGAACCATCAAGATGTTTAAGATCATCTGGAGAGGCCCTGCTCTCGGTCCCGCCTTCTTCGCAGGCGTGACTGGCGGGGGCGAGAGACAGGGCCTTTTCAGTGGTAGCTCCTCGGCTTTGGAACGCCCTCCCTAAAGACATCAGATCGGCCCCCTCCCTCCTGACATTTCGCAAGAAAGTCAAGACCTGGTTATTTGAGCAGGCATTTGCTGATGAAATATAAGGCTTAATTGGATATAAGGAATGACGACGATGTGATGGAAACTGATTTCAACATGAAGCTGAGGCTGCAATTGTATGTTTTTAATTGTTAAATTGTTATTATATGTGTTTTTTTTCTGGGTTGACTTGTTGCTGTGTTGTATTGAGGGCAGAGACTGCCTGTGCAAACCGTCCCGAGTCGCCTTCGGGCTGAGAGGGGCGGTATAGAAACGTGACAAATAAATAAATAAATAAATTTAACTTTTTTCTGGCCACCAGGGGAGCTGTCACTTCACCGTCCATCTGCAACACTGATGAAGTACTTTCCGCATTCCCCGCATGCTTTGCTGGAGATTTTTATGGCCTCGTAAATTTGTTAAGTTAGCCTCCCCACACAGAGGTGGTACCTAAATTTCCTACTTGACTGATGCAAATGTCTTTTGGGTTGCAAAGGTCGACAACAAGCTACACAAAATTGGCTGGAAGCTCACTCCGACCTTTCCGCTTCGTCCTCAGCAGGAGCCATGACATCTTAATTATACGGCAGGCGGTGTAGGGCCAACCTCAGTACGTACTGTAAAAGAACTCTTTCCGGATTGGGATGAAAACCAAGAGTGGATTCATTTTGCAAGGGAGCGCCGCCTGAAACGGACGCTCACTCACTTACCGCGGCCATTTATGGTGATGGACGCTCCCTCGGCATCGCTGCTGTCGCCGTCGGAAGCCGAAACGGGGTTTTGGGGGGCCTTGTTTTGCTTGCAGAGGAATTCGGGGATCTCCTGGACGAGCTTCATGAGGGCGCAAAGGTGGAGGCTGCTCTGGCACTCACCTGCTTGGGGAAGAGAATAGGAAGCAAGGGAAGAAGGAAGGGGAAGGAAGGGGGAAATACACTTGTTAGCATGGATCAGGCATGGGCCAACTTGGGCCCTCCCTCCAGGTGTTTTGGACTGCAACTCTCACAATTCCCAACAGCCAATATTTGTTGTTGTTATTATTATTATTTTCAGGTGTTTTGGACTGCAGCTCCCACAATTCCCAACAGCCAATATTTGTTGTTGTTATTATTATTATTATTATTTTCAGGTGTTTTGGACTGCAGCTCCCACAATTCCCAACAGCCAATATTTGTTGTTGTTGTTGTTATTATTATTTTCAGGTGTTTTGGACTGCAACTCCCACAATTCCCAACAGCCAATATTTGTTGTTGTTATTATTATTATTATTATTTTCAGGTGTTTTGGACTGCAACTCCCACAATTCCCAACAGCCAATATTTGTTGTTGTTGTTGTTATTATTATTATTTTCAGGTGTTTTGGACTGCAACTCCCACAATTCCCAACAGCCAATATTTGTTGTTGTTATTATTATTATTATTATTTTCAGGTGTTTTGGACTGCAACTCCCACAATTCCCAACAGCCAATATTTGTTGTTGTTGTTGTTATTATTATTATTTTCAGGTGTTTTGGACTGCAACTCCCACAATTCCCAACAGCCAATATTTGTTGTTGTTATTATTATTATTATTTTCAGGTGTTTTGGACTGCAGCTCCCACAATTCCCAACAGCCAATATTTGTTGTTGTTATTATTATTATTTTCAGGTGTTTTGGACTGCAGCTCCCACAATTCCCAACAGCCATTATTTTTGTTGTTGTTGTTGTTATTATTATTATCATTTTCAGGTGTTTTGGACTGCAACTCCCACAATTCCCAACAGCCAATATTTGTTGTTGTTGTTATTATTATTATTATTATTTTCAGGTGTTTTGGACTGCAGCTCCCACAATTCCCAACAGCCAATATTTTTGTTGTTATTATTATTATTATTATTATTTTCAGGTGTTTTGGACTGCAACTCCCACAATTCCCAACAGCCAATATTTGTTGTTGTTATTATTATTATTATTATTTTCAGGTGTTTTGGACTGTAGCTCCCACAATTCCTAACAGCTGGTATTTGTTGTTGTTGTTATTGTGATTCCCCCCATGCTCACCCTCACCCTCACTTGCTGGGGTCAAGCAGCGGTCACTCTTCGGGTCAACGTGTAGGTCCCAGGGTCCGTCCACATCCTTGGGAAAAGGAAAGCAGTCACCTGAAAGCAAGCAGAAAGGCAAACATTGGTCAAAAACGATGCTACCTGCAACAAGAAAAGGAACACAGCCATATAATCGGAACGATCAAAGCAGATAATCCACATAATTTATTTATTTACAGTATTTATATTTCGCCTTTCTCACCCCACAAGGGGACTGAGGGCGGATTACAATGCACATATTCATGGCAAACATTCAATGCCAGGCATAGACACACTCTAATTCACAGAGTTATGGGTTAGCATATGCATCAAACACGTCACACGACTAGGCATAGACACACAACATATACAGACAGACACACAGAGGCTATTCAACTTTCAAGCTTCATGAGGGTATGCTTTTTAAATTCCAGCCACCGGGGGAGCTGTTGCTTCATCGTCCACTTGTGACACCGTTGGAGTACTTCCTCATTCTTTGGCATGCTGCTGGAGATTTTTTTATGGCGTCGTAAATTAGTTAAATTAGCCTCCCTGGTACTTAAATTTCCTACTTGACAGATGCAACTGTCTTTCAGGCTGCAAAGGTCGACAGCAAGCTAGACAAATGGCCGGAAGCTCACTCCGACCCGGGCTGGCTTCGAACTCGTGGCCTCTCGGTCAGTAGTGATTTTAATGCAGCTGACTCTCAACCAGTTGCGTCACAACCCAGTCCTTATGATCTGCTTTGAACTGGAATATATGAGTCTACACTGCCATATAATCCAGTTCAAAGCAGGTAATTTTGATTTTATGACCGAACCAATTAGGATCAGGTGAGGCCCAAGACTCATATAATCCAGTTCAAAGCAGATAATCCAGGATCAAATACAGGATTACAAAACAGTGTAGACCCAGCCTGAGTCTACACTACCCGTCCAGGCTTCACTCACCAGCGTCGGGGGCGCGCTCGTCAGCTGCAGCCCCACCACGGGGACCATCCTCCTCCGGCGAGGCCTTCTCTCTCACTCACACACACACTCCCTCCCTCCCGCAGCCTCGCATCCTATCCCTGCGCGCGCCTTCGCCTTGCTATTGCCCCCTCCCCCAGGAGCAACCAATGGGCGGTCACGTCACCACACCGTGTCAAGAGATGAGTGCCAGGACCCGCCCACTAAAGCCTCATTGGCGGAAGAAGCCCCGCGCAGGCAGAAGGTGGCGTCGGGAGTGCGCGCGCGATACGAGCATGCGTGCGCCAGGTAGATCTTTGCGACTTTGCAGAACTGTATAATAATCAACAAGAAATGCAATGTAAATGCATCAAAATTAGAATATATTACCTACCACCCGTCTCATAATTCATAGGAGTCTCCCATAAGTCCAAAATTAGGATCCCAATGTAAATGTAAATAGAAAAACAGCCAAAATGTTCAAAAGAGGTCGAATACAGGCCTGGACAAACTTGGGCCCTCCCTCCGTCTAGGTGTTTTGGACTACAACTCCCACAACTCCTCATAGCCTCAGGCCCCTCAGGTCTAGACAGAAATAGAGCCGAAGAAAGGAAGGAGGGAGAGAAGAGGTCACGGAGGAGGAGGAGGAGGAGGAGGAAAGCCCTTCATTCATTCCTTCACTTACACTTCCTTCACTGATTCTTTTCTCCTTCCCTGCAAACGCGCGCGCGGCGGAGACAAGGGGAGAGGGGAAGCACTCCCTGCCTGCCCGATAGGGAGTGCTTTGCTTACAGGCTTTCGCGCAAGGGAGCTACTGGGCATGCGCGGAGGTTTTTGCGCATGTGCAGTTGCTCCTAAGCTCAACTTCAGCTCTGGAGCAACTGCGCCTGCGTGAAAACCTCCGCGCGTGCCCAGAAGCGGCGTCAGAGCGCACAAGGCCGGGGTCAAAAAGCAGGCAGCTGCAGCACTGTCTGAGGAACATCGGCAGGGCCAGGATGGCGCCCCATGCGGCCAGGATGGCGCCCCCTTCCCAGATGGCGCCCTAGGCGGCCGCCTACTTGGCCTGTCTTGTACGACCGCCCCTGACTGGATTATATGAGTCCACACTGCAATAAATCCATTTCAAAGCAGATAACCTGGATTTTATATGGCAGTGTAGAAGGGGCCTAAGGCTGGATCTACACTGGCGTTATAATGCAGACTGAACTGCATTATACGGTCAATGTAGACTCGTATAATGCAGTTTAGCTGCATTGAAGTGGACGACATGACCATGTAATTAAGTTCACTCAGCATTATAATAGATGGGGCCTAAGTCAACTTCTACCAAATTGTAGAAGCAGCACAAGAAAAGCCCTCCATATGGACCAACGACTTCTTACCTCTGAATTGCTCTTCTCCAACAGCCCGGCAAAGTTTCTGGCCCTCAACGGTCCCTTCCAGTTGAGAGATTAAGTCAGAAAACTCCATTGGCGGGATGGAATGACCTGCACATGAAAGAGGAAAAGTGTAGTGTGGCTCAAAGGGATCTGCCATTGAAATGCAACACTTGGTCTCCCATCCAAACACTAACCAAGGCTGACCCTGCTTAGCATCCAAGACATTGTAGCCTCTCTCCTTGCCTTGTCTATATCGAAAATATGGCTTTTACCCAAAGAAAGCAGCAGAGAGTAGTTCTCCAGCATCACGTCTTTGTGCAGCGCCCTCTGCCAGCCCTGCAAGGCGGACCACTCCTCCGCTGAGAAACTGACCGCCACGTCTTCAAAGGTCACTTCGTCGGGTTCACATGACCTGCTTGTTCCCTTGAAAAATGATGACAAAACAATGCATTGTTTTAATTGTGCATCTACGCCAGGCATGTCCAAATCCCGGCCCGGGGGCCAATTGCGGCCCATGTTCCACTGGACTACAGCCTCGGCCATAACAGTCAATAATATGCACCCCACCAGCACTGTGTGTTGACCACAGTGTGAAACTTCTTTGGCCCTGCCCCCTTCGCTTTGACCCCCATACACGCAGTGCAGTGCGAAGGCCTCCGAGTCCTCCGGCGGAGCCTCCCCGCAACCGCGGAAGAAAGCGCGGCCTTCCCCGGCGGAGGCAATTCATTCCAAACCCCTCCAGTATTTTCTGTTGGCCGTGGGGGTTCTGTGTGCCAAGTTTGACTCAATTCCATTGTTGGTGGAATTCAAAATGCTCTTTGATTGTAGGTAAACCATAAATCGCAGTAACTACAACTCCCAAATGAGAAGGGCTATTTTCTCAAAACTCCACCAGTGTTCAAATGTGGGCATATTGAGTATTTGTGCCAAGTTTCATCCAAATCCATAGTTGTTTGGCTTCATAGTGCTCTCTAAATGTAGGTGAACTACATGTCCCCTAAATCAGACAATTCATTCCAAACCCCTCCAGTATTTTCTGTTGGTCATGGGGGTTGTGTGTGCCAAGTTTGGCTCAATTCCATTGTTGGTGGAGTTCAAAATGCTCTTTGGTTGTAGGTGAACTATAAATCCCAGTAACTACAATTCCCAAATGTCAAGATCTATTTTCCCTACACTTTTGAATGAATGGCCCTTGGAAACACTTAAGTTTGTTCAATGGAATTATAATATAACAATAACAACAATAACAACAACACACTGTAGAACGAACCACTTAAACTTATTCAGTGGAATAATAATAATAATAATAATAATAATAATTACACTGTAGAATGAATGACACTTGGAAACACTTAAGCTTGTTCAACGAAATAATAATATAATAATAACAACAACAACACACTGTAGAATGACCCACTTAAACTTATTCAGTGGAATAATAATAATAATAATAATAACACTGTAGAATGAATGGCACTTGGAAACACTTAAGCTTGTTCAACGGAATAATAATATAATAATAACAACAACAACACACTGTAGAATGACCCACTTAAACTTATTCAGTGGAATAATAATAATAATAATAATAACACTGTAGAATGAATGGCACTTGGAAACACTTAAGCTTGTTCAACGAAATAATAATATAATAATAACAACAACACACTGTAGAATGACCCACTTAAACTTATTCAGTGGAATAATAATAATAATAATAACACTGTAGAATGAATGGCACTTGGAAACACTTAAGCTTGTTCAACGAAATAATAATATAATAATAACAACAACAACACACTGTAGAATGACCCACTTAAACTTATTCAGTGGAATAATAATAATAATAATAACACTGTAGAATGAATGGCACTTCGAAACACTTAAGCTTGTTCAACGGAATAATAATATAAGTATAGCAACAACAACACACTGTAGAATGATCCACTTAAACTTATTCAGTGGAATAATAATGATAATAATAATTTCACTGTAGAATGAATGGCACTTGGAAACAATTAAACTTGTTCAACGGAATAATAATATAACAATAACAACAACACACTGTAAAATGAGCCACTTAAACTTATTCAGTGGAATAATAATAGTACACTGTAGAATGAATGGCACTTGGAAACACTTAAGCTTGTTCAACGGAATAATAATATAACAATAACAATAACCATAACAACAACACACTCTAGAATGAGCCACTTAAACTTATTCAGTGTAATAATAATAATAATAATAATAACAACACTGTAGAATGAATGGCACTTGGAAACACTTAAGCTTGTTCAACGGAATAATAATATAACAATAACAATAACAACACACTCTAGAATGAGCTACTTAAACTTATTCAGTGTAATAATAATAATAATAACTACACTGTAGAATGAATGGCACTTGGAAACACTTAATCTTGTTCAACGGAATAATAATAATATAACAATAACAACAATAACAACAACACACTGTAGAATGAACCACTTATACTTATTCAGTGTAATAATAATAAAAATAATAATAACTACACTGTGGAATGAATGGCACTTGGAAACACGTAAGCTTGTTCAACGGAATAATAATATAACAATAACAACAACACACTGTAGAATGAACCACTTAAACTTATTCAGTGGAATAACTACTACTACTACTACTACTAATAATAATAATAATCACACTGTAGAATGAATGGCACTTGGAAGCACTTAAACTCATTGAGTGAAGGAGATTCCACGGGACTCCTTGGACGCATGTTCCATTCGTAGCATTTACTATCAAGAAGCTCTTCCTATTATTTAGGTGGAATCTCCATTCTGTCCTGGCCTCCGGAGCAGCACAATGCACGCCCTCCACCTTTTGTGAAAGTGGCACAAGACACACACTTTTTGAGTTTGCGTTGACGCCCTGAAGGCAGTGCTCCATTTTTGCACATAGTATGCTTCTCTATGGGAAATGGCATCCTTGTCCCAATGCCTAACCTGTCCCGACAGGTTGGTGATCTTTTCAAGGAGGAGATGTTAATCCCAGGTGCATTGTTTGGCTGGGATCCCTCCCTTGTTCACACTCAACCACAGCTGCAAATGTGACAAATGTGCAAAGAGCAGCCAAGGGAAATGGGCCTTCGCCTGTATGCAAGCGAGCTGGAGCGAAGAACCTGCTATCTCACATTTATATATTACTTACATCCCTCAAAATGATTATCCTGTTACACGAGGGCCAGCGCGGTCAAGTCAGATATGGCGATGCTCTCTCGGAGCCCTTTCTCATAACTAATGGAGTGAAACAAGGTTGCGTTCTTGCACCAACGCTATTTACAATCTTCTTCAGCATGATGCTCCAAAGGGCTACGGCAGACCTCGAAGAAGAAGGCGGCGTACATATACGCTATCGTACCAATGGTAGCTTGTACAACTTAAGCCGCCTGAGGGCTCGCACTAAGACTCTAAACCAGGGGTGCTCACACTTTTTCATCATGCGAGCTACTATATGAACAATCAAATTGAAAAGATCACCTGTTGTGCATGTGAGTGTGTGTGCGAATGCGCGCGCACACGCTCCTACTGCAGCCTTCCGTCCACGCGGGGCTTCTTTCTTGCCTGCCCACAAACTTGCCGCCACGCGCACCCGGGAAGGGGATGCTCTTTGCCTGCGAGCACACTCTCTCTTAATGTCTTCATTGCTTTCCTCCTTCCTGCTGTGTGATTTTGCGAAGCAGGAAGTCCCCATCTTGTCCTGCTTCTTGCGTGCACAGCAGGCCCCTCCCACGCACGCACCAGGAGGGTATTTATAGGCGCACCCGCCAGCGCTCCGGCCAGATATGGCTTCAGCGGTGGCTCGGAAGGCACAGGGCTGGGAAGAGGGGTCGCCTGGCTGCTGCCTGGGCCGGGAAACTCAACCGATAGATGGACCCACGTGAGGCTGGAGCCTCCCCACGGCAGCCTCCCCCCCCTCCCTCGAGACTTCCTTACCTGGGCTGGAGAAGGAAGAGTGGAAGAGGTGCTTCCCAAAGTGACAGATGCAGCAGGGGGCACCCTTCCTTCCTTCCTTTCGAGGGTGTCACTCAAGTGGACGCCCAAGTGGATGGCTGGCAGGAAGGGGGACCCCTCCCACTGGTGGCAGTCCATGCCCACAGGGGGGGGGGGGAGAAGGTGGCTCTTCCTAGCCAGCTCTGAAGAGCCACCCTCTCTCTCTCTCTCTCTCCGTGGGCCCTCGCCACCTTTCTCCTTCGAGGGCGAGGGAGGGCGAGGCGGAGAAAGGCGACGAGGGCACAAGCAGCAGCAGCAAGTGGAGTCTCCATCCCCGCAGCCCCCTCCTCCTCGGGTTCAGCCCCAGGAACACGGCGGAGCCCTCCCTCCTCACCCCCAACCAAGGAAAGAAAGCAGCCCCACACAGCTCGCTCGCCCAGGTCTCGGCTTGGAATGGGAGTCCTGAGGGCAGCAGCAGGGTTTGCGACGGGGCTTGCTTGGCTTTGCCCCACTTTGCCCGGCCTCCTTCGCCTCTCTCTCTCTCTCTCTCTCTCTCTCTCTCTCTCTCTCCTTCCAGCACCCGCCTGCCTGCCTGCCTGCCAAAAGGATCCGAAAAAGTTCTCCGAATTTCTTTCTTCTCTCCTTGGCTCTTTGTCTCTCTCTCTCACACACACACATTCCCTCCATCCCCCCCACAGCCTCGCATCCTATCCGTGCGTGTGCCTTCGCCTTGCTCCCGCCCTCCCCCCAGCAGCAACCAACGGGCGGTCATGTCACCACACCGTGCATGGCAAGACGAGCGCCAGGGCCCGCCCACTAAAGCCTCATTTTGGCAAAAGACATGCGCACCCATGGCAGGAGTGCGCCATCCGGCTGGTGAGGCCCAAAGATCACCTGGAAGAGGGCCGAAGATCACCTAGGTGCTCCCGATCACCATAATGAGCACCCCTGCTCTAAACTATCTAGTCCGTGAGCTGCTTTTTGCTGACGATGCTGCCCTTGTCGCCCATTCAGAAGCAGCTCTGCAGCGCCTCACATCCTGCTTTGCAACAGCTGCAGAGCTGTTTGGGCTGGAAGTCAGCCTGAAGGAAACGGAAGTCCTCTACCAGCCCGCACCACAGGAAGAACACCACCATCCCCACGTCAGCATAAGCACATCTGTGCTTAAGTCCGTTCAGCAGTTCACCTACCTGGGAAGCATCACCTCTTCAAACGCCAAGATTGACAAAGAGATAGATCACAGATTAGCAAAGGCATAGAGTGCGTTCGGAAGGCTTCACAAAAGAGTCTGGAGCAACAAGCACCTGAGGCAAAGCACCAAAATCAGTGTGTACAGAGCTATCGTACTGTCTATTCTCCTCTATGGCTCTGAAACATGGGTCACCTATCACCAACACCTACGACTCCTCGAACACTTTCATCAGCGCTGTCTTCGCACAATCCTAAATATACACTGGACCGACTATGTGACGAATGTTGCTGTCCTTGAGCAAGCAGGGATCACCAGCATTGAGGCCACGCTATTGAGAACACAGCTGCGCTGGGCAGGGCACGACTCAAGGATGGGGGACCACCGCCTCCCAAAGATACTACTCTATGGTGAACTCGCCACAGGTCAGCGCAAGAGAGGCGCCCCCAAAAAGAGATATAAGGACTCCCTGAAACAACACCTCAGGCTCAGCCAGATTAATCACCAACAATGGTCCAGCCTGGCCTCACATCGGGAGGCATGGAGACACACTATCCACAATGCTGTGGCCTCTTTTGCGAAGACACACTGAACGGGTCTCGAAGAGAAATGACAACGCAGAAAGAACTGCAACTTGGAAACAACATCACTCAAGGAGACTTTTTGCTGTGCTTTCTGCAACCGGACCTGAGTATCTCAGATTGGCCTTTTTAGTCATCAACTCGCTTTTAGAAAGCGTGGGATGAGTCCTTCCTGAATCCGAATCTTCGTTCACGAAGAAAAGCCAAGAGACATTCCTATCTGTAAATATCTAAGACAAAGTATCTACCATATGGTATGTTTACTGCTTTGTTTGTTTGTTTGTGCCACAAAGGCTCCTCTGTGGCTTGATGGATCTATGCCAAACCTTGCGCACACACCTTTCGTTACCTGGCTTTAAAATAGTTGTGGGGTTTCCGCTACAAAATCCACCTCAAAAAAGTTAAAATTAAATGGCAATATATTATTGGTAGAATGGATTATTTTATAAGATACACATATGTACGCAATGCTCAAACACAACCAAAGGAAGGCAGTCTATAGATAGAAAGGCATATTTTGGAAGGGGTGTGTGTTGTGCGTGCCTGTGCTTTGTTCTGAGGCCGAGAGAGTGTGACCAGACAAAGGAAAAGAAAAGAAAGGGGGAAGAGCAAGGACGGGAAGAAGGGAAGAAAGAAAGAAAGAAAGAAAGAGGTGAATGAAGAGAGGGAATGAAGAAGAGAAAGGAAGGAATGAAGGGAGGGAAGTAAGGAAGAAAGAAAAAGGGAGGAGAAAGGAAGGAAGGAGCAAGAATGGGGAGAAGGAAGGGAAGAAAGATAGAAAGAATGAGATGAAGGAAGGAAGAGAGGGAATAAAGAAAGAAAAGGGGAAGAGAAAGAAAGGGATAAAGGAAGGGAAGAAAGAAAAAAGAAAGAAAGAGGGAAAGAGAAAGGAAGGAATGAAAGAAGGGAGAGGAGGAAGAAAGAAAAAGAAGGGAGGAGAAAGAAAGGAAGGGAATGAAGAAAAAAGAAAGAGGGAAGAGGAAGGAAGGGATGAACGGAGGGAGGGAAGGAAGGAAAAGAAGGGAGGAAGGAAGGAAGGAAATAAAGAAAAAAGAAAGAAAGAAAGAAGAGAAAAAAGGGAAAAGAAAGAAGAAAAGAAGGAAAGAGAAAGGGAGAGGAAAGGAAGGAAGAGAAAAGGAAGGGAAAAAAGATAGAAAGAATGAGATGAAGGAAGGAAGAGAGGGAATAAAGAAAGAAAAGGGGAAGAGAAAGAAAGGGATAAAGGAAGGGAAGAAAGAAAAAAGAAAGAAAGAGGGAAAGAGAAAGGAAGGAATGAAAGAAGGGAGAGGAGGAAGAAAGAAAAAGAAGGGAGGAGAAAAAGAAAGGGAAAGAAGAAAAAAAGAAAGAAGGGATGAAGGAGGAAGGAAGGGATGAAAAGGAAAGGAAGGAAGGAAGAAAAAGAAGGGGAGGAGAAAGGAAGGAAAGAAAGAAAGAAAAAAAGAAAGGAAAGAAAGAAGAAGAAAAGAAGGGATGAAGAAAGGGAAAGGAAAGAAGGAAAGAGAAAGGGAAAGGAAAGGAAGGAAGAGAAAAGGAAGGGGAAAAAGATAGAAAGAATGAGATGAAGGAAGGAAGAGAGGGAAGAAAGAAAGAAAAGGGGAAGAGAAAGAAAGGGATAAAGGAAGGGAAGAAAGAAAAAAGAAAGAAAGAGGGAAAGAGAAAGGAAGGAATGAAAGAAGGGAGAGGAGGAAGAAAGAAAAAGAAGGGAGGAGAAAGAAAGGAAGGGAATGAAGAAAAAAGAAAGAGGGAAGAGGAAGGAAGGGATGAACGGAGGGAGGGAAGGAAGGAAAAGAAGGGAGGAGAAAGGAAGGAAGGAAGGAAATAAAGAAAGAAAGAAAGAAAGAAGAGAAAAGAAGGGATGAAGGGAGGGAAGGAAAGAAGGAAAGAGAAAGGGAGAGGAAAGGAAGGAAGAGAAAAGGAAGATAGAAAGAACGAGATGAAGGAAGGAAGAGAGGGAAGGAAGAAAGAAAAGAGGAAGAGAAAGAAAGGAAGGGAGGAAGGGAAGAAAGAAAGAGGAAAGAGAAAGGAAGGGAGGAAGGAAGAAAACGAAGGGAGGAGAAAGACAGAAAGAAAGGAAAGAAAGAAAGAAGAGAAAGGAAGGGATGAAGGGAGGGAAGGAAGGAAGAGAAAGGAAGGAAGGAAGAAATCGAAGGGGGAGAAAGGAAGGAAGGGAATAAAGAAAAAAGAAAGAAAGAAAGAAAGAAAGAGGGAAGAGAAAGGAAGGGATGAAGGGAGGGAGGGAAGGAAGGAAGAAAAAGAAGGGAGGAGAAAGGAAGGAAGGGAATAAAGAAAAAAGAAAGAAAGAGGGAAGAGAAAGGAAGGGATAGAGGCAGGGAGGGGGAGGGAAGGAAGGAAGGAGAAAGAGAGGAAGGAAGGAAGGAAGGAAGGAAGGAAGGAAGGAAGGAAGGAAGGAAGGAAGAAGAGAAAGGAAGGGATGAACGGGGGGAGGGAAGGAAGGAAAAGAAGGGAGGAGAAAGGAAGGAAGGAAATAAAGAAAAAAGAAAGAAAGAAAGAAGAGAAAAGAAGGGATGAAGGGAGGGAAGGAAAGAAGGAAAGAGAAAGGGAGAGGAAAGGAAGGAAGAGAAAAGGAAGGGAAAAAAGATAGAAAGAATGAGATGAAGGAAGGAAGAGAGGGAAGAAAGAAAGAAAAGGGGAAGAGAAAGGAATGAAGGGATGAAGGGCAGAAGAGCGGAAGAAAAAGGAAGGGATAAAGGAAGGGAAGGAAGGAAGAAAAAGAGGGAAAGAGAAAGGAAGGGAAAGGAAGGAAAGAAATAAGGGAGAAACTGTATGAAGGAAAGCAAGTGAAGGAAGGAAGGAAGGTAGAAAAGAGAGGGGGGGAGGAGGAAGCAAGGGCTCCCCAAAAAGTGCAAACCCAGGCCGTCCTGGGGGCAGATGCTGGTCCTGTATGACCCGCCCCGTGTTGCCAGGCAGGCCTGGGGAGCCCTTTCCTCTTGAGCCAGGCAGGGCATCATCCCCATCCATCAAAGGGGCCCCGCGGGCAGGCAGGCCGGCCGGTCTGTCCGGGAGGGTGGGGAAGTGGCCGAACTGGCAGGCCCTGGGGAGCCCATTAGGCCTGTGTCCTAATGGAGGGCTCGTCATGGAAACGAAGCCCCGGTCAGCAAATTCTGCGCACAGCTCCATCATCTTGTCAATAAAACGCATGAGCGACAGAAACCAAATTGGGATGAGTGGGAAACGGAGAGCGCAAAGTCCGAAGTCGGGAAGGGATTTGAAACCATTGGGGGAAGAAGACAGGAAGGCAAAGAAAAAGAAAAAAAAAAGGAGTAAAATGTCATTGTCATCATCCTGTGAGTTGTAGTTTGGTGAAGTACCAACACTCGAGTAGGAAATGCTAAAAGACCTTGGAAAACTACAACTCCTATAGTTGCACAGGGTTGAGCAGTGGTAGCTCATCTAGTACTACATTGTAGAGTGAATGTGGTTTGATCCCACTTCAAAAGGCAATGGCTCAAAATGCAAACTACGACTCCCATAGTTTTGATGCACAGAGTAAGTTCAAGTGGTTCCAAGTGCCTTTCAATCTATGGTGTATTATTATTATTATATATTTTGTTGTTGTTGTTGTTGTTAGATATTATTATTTATGAAATGCCACCCTTTACATTCATGGCTTAATGCTATGGAACCATAAGGAGTTGCAGTTCAACAAGGTCTACATATAGCCTTCTCTACCCCAACCAAACTACAACTCCCATAGTTTTGATGCACGGAGTAAGTTCAAGTGGTTCCAAGTGCCTTTCATTCTATGGTGTATTATTATTATATATTTTGTTGTTGTTGTTGTTGTTAGATATTATTATTTATGAAATGCCACCCTTTACATTCATGGCTTAATGCTATGGAACCATAAGGAGTTGCAGTTCAACAAGGTCTACCTCTCTACCCCAACCAAACTACAACTCCCATAGTTTTGATGCACAGGGTAACAGTTCCAAGTGCCTTTCAATCTATGGTGTATTATTATTATTATATATTTTGGCTGTTGTTGTTGTTAGAATTATTTATGAAATGCCACCCTTTACATTCATGGCTTAATGCTATGGAGTTGTTGCAGTTCAACAAGGTCCAAAAACACCTTGATGGCCAAAGTGGTTCCATGCCTGTTCTATGGTGTATTATTATTATTATATATTTTGTTGTTTTTGTTGTTATTAGATATTATTTATGAAATGCCACCCTTTATTTTCATGGCTTAATGCTATGGAACCATAAGGAGTTGCAGTTCAACAAGGTCTACATACAGCCTTCTCTACCCCAACCAAACTACAACTCCCATAGTTTTGATGCACAGGGTAAGTTCAAGTGGTTCCAAGTGCCTTTCATTCTACGGTGTATTATTATTATTATAGATATACATTTTGTTGTTGTTATTATTATTATTATTAGATATTATTACTTATGAAATGCCACCCTTTACTTTCATGGCTTAATGCTATGGAACCAAACTACAACTCCCACGATTCCATAGGACTAAGCCATGGAAGTTAAAGGTCACATCTAATAAATAATAATAATATAAAAATAATAAAATATTATTAATAATACCCAGTAGAATGAATGACATTTGGAACCACTTAAACTTCTTCAGTGGAATAATAATAATAATAATAATAATATACATCAGATAACAACAACAACAACACACACTGTAGACTGAATGGCACTTGGAACCACCTAAACTTGTTCAGTGAAATAATAATAATAATAATATACGCCAGATTACAACAACAACACACTGTAGAATGAATGGCACTTGGAACCACTTAAACTTCTTCAGTGGAATAATAATAATAATAATATATACACCAGATAACAACAACACACTGTAGACTGAATGGCACTTGGAACCACCTAAACTTGTTCAGTGAAATAATAATAATAATAATATACGCCAGATTACAACAACAACACACTGTAGAATGAATGGCACTTGGAACCACCTAAACTTCTTCAGTGGAATAATAATACCGGTAATAATAATATATTTATTTATTTTTATTTATTTATTTCTTCAGTTTTGTATTCCGCTCCTCCCTTCAGGCTCGGGGCGGATAACAGTAAAAATACGCATGGGCAGACAGGTTACAGCCATGTCGCCCTACAATCACTCTTACAACAAGTTAAAAACACAGAGTCAGCATATCACGAGGTGCAAGGAAAATACACAGGGTATGCAACACAACACATGTAACATCCATTTGGACTTAGTTAAATGCCAGTTCAAAAAGGGCGGTCTTACAAGCCCTTCTAAAAGGGGCTAGTTCCGAGAATAATAATAATAATAATAATATACACCAGATAACAACAACAACAACACACTGTAGACTGAATGGCACTTGGAACCACCTAAACTTGGTCAGTGAAATAATAATAATAATAATAATAATATACGCCAGATTACAACAACAACACACTGTAGAATGAATGGCACTTGGAACCACTTAAACTTCTTCAGTGGAATAATAATAATAATATACACCAGATAACAACAACAACACACTGTAGAATGAATGGCACTTGGAACCACCTAAACTTCTTCAGTGAAATAATAATAATAATATACACCAGATTACAACAACAACACACTGTAGAATGAATGGCACTTGGAACCACTTAAACTTCTTCAGTGGAATAATAATAATATACACCAGATAACAACAACAACAACAACAACACACTGTAGACCAGGGGTGCTCACACTTTTTCAGCATGGGAGCTACTGATTAAAAAACCAAGTCCCAAAGATCACCTACCCAGAAATGTAAAACGTATAACTATTTTCTTATTTATTTATTTATATTTATTCTTTTTTTTTTGTACCGCTCCTTCCAGCAGGCTCGGGGCAGTTTACATAAAATGAAGTTATAAAACATCAACATTTCAATTTAATAACAACAATATAAAACAGAGCATAAAAATACATCCAACCACCCCATTTCTCCCACACTGCCATATTACCACACATATTATCAGCCAGAAAGTAAGAAGAGAGGCTTTTTGAACTGCAAGGCCATTTAATACTCAGCAAGGTAAACAAAGAGGCATGCAAAAATACATCCAACCACCCCATTTCTGCCACACTGCCATATTCCTCAACATATTATCAGCCAGAAAGTAAGAAGAGAGGCTTTTGAACTGCAAGGCCATTTAATACTCAGCAAGGTAAACAAAGGGGCATGAAAAAATACATCCAACCACCCCATTTCTCCCACACTGCCATATTACCACACACATTATCAGCCAGAAAGTAAGAAGAGAGGCTTTTGAACTGCAAGGCCATTTAATACTCAGCAAGGTAAACAAAGGGGCATGAAAAAGTACATCCAACCACCCCATTTCTCCCACACTGCCATATTACCACACATATTATCAGCCAGAAAGTAAGAAGAGAGGCTTTTGAACTGCAAGGCCATTTAATACTCAGCAAGGTAAACAAAGGGGCATGAAAAATACATACAACCACCCCATTTCTCCCACACTGCCATATTACCACACATATTATCAGCCAGAAAGTAAGAAGAGAGGCTTTTGAACTGCAAGGCCATTTAATACTCAGCAAGGTAAACAAAGGGGCATGAAAAAATACATACAACCACCCCATTTCTCCCACACTGCCATATTACCACACATATTATCAGCCAGAAAGTAAGAAGAGAGGCTTTTGAACTGCAAGGCCATTTAATACTCAGCAAGGTAAACAAAGGGGCATGCAAAAATACACACAACCACCCAATTTCTCCCACATTTCCATATTCCCCAACATATATTTCTCAAGGAACAAAGCAAGCAGAGAGGCTTTGGAGCTAAAAGGCCATTTTTAAACATTAAAAATAAACAAAGAGACATGCCACAGAACAATCAAGCACCCACCCCCAAGTAAAAAGACCGACCTTTGAGATGCGGTAAGGAAATGACCCCAAAGCGTCCTCCTTCTTCCCCTCTGTTGTTGCTCCTATTTCCACGCCGCCAGCATGCGTGCCGCCTCAAGAGCTCACGAGAAGTCCAAGAGGCAGAATGGGCGCGCTTCTGCGCATGCGTAGAGGCCAGCCATGCATCGCATCATCAGGCCCGCCCCTTTGGTCTCCTACGACTCTGAGTGGCTGGAGAAGGACGGAGGGAGGAGGAGGAGGAATCCAAAAGAGGGGGCCCATTCTGCCTCTTGGACTCTGGAGCTTTTGGAGGCGGCGCGTGAGCAGGGAGCGGGGAGGAGCAACGACGGAGGACTTCTTTGCAGCGTGCAGGGGCGCGTGAAGAGGACCAACAGCAAAAAAAACCTGGTCAGGGGCTTGAAGATCACCAGGATGAGGTTAAAGATCACCCTGGTGATCGAGATCACCATTCTGAGCACCCCTGCTGTAGACTGAATGGCACTTGGAACCACCTAAACTTGTTCAGTGAAATAATAATAATAATAATAATAATCAAGGAGGCCGATAGCAACATTCCCACTTGCCTCAAGCAGATGAGAGTTCTTTCTCCCTCCCAGGACATCATTCCACAGTTATAAATATAAACCCTGTTTTCCTAGTTTCCAACAGACCTCTCAACCTCTGAGGATCCCTGCCACAGATGCAGGCAAAATGTCAGGAGGGAATGCTTCTGGAACATGGCTATACAGCCCGGAAAACTCATAGCAACCCAGTGATTCTGGCTATGAAAGCCTTCAACAACACAATAATAATAATAATACACTGTAGAATGAATGGCACTTGGAAGTACTTAAACTTATTTTGTGGAATAATAATAATAATATAGAATATAATAACAATACACTGTAGAACGCACGGCACTTGGAACCATTTTAACTTGCAATGGGTTTCCGTATCCGCAGTTCAGAGGAATAATAATACAGTGGCCCAGGGAGGTCAAAACTGCGTTCCTCTGAACTGCGGATATAGAAACCCATTGGAACCCCCCGTATCCGTTGACCCACAGATACGGAGGTTTGATGGGTTTCCGTATCCACGGTTCAAAGGAACACAGTTTCGGCATCCCTGGGCCACTGTATTATTATTCCTCTGATCCGCAGATATGGAAACCCATTGGACCCCGTAACCGTTGACCCACGGATATGTGGGTCCGATGGGTTTCCATATCTGCGGTTCAGAGGAACGCAGTTTCGGCATCCCTGGGCCACTGTATTATTATTCCTCTGAACCGCAGATACGGAAACCCATTGGACCCCGTAACCGTTGACCCACGGATATGTGGGTCTGATGGGTTTCCATATCTGCGGTTCAGAGGAACGCAGTTTCGGCATCCCTGGGCCACTGTATTATTATTCCTCTGAACCGCAGATACGGAAACCCATTGGACCCGTAACCGTTGACCCACGGATATGTGGGTCCGATGGGTTTCCGTATCCACGGTAAAGAGGAACGCAGTTTCGGCCTCCCCTGGACGTTGTATTATTATTATTATTATACACTGTAGATAACAATAATTGTTATTTGGGTTGTTGTGAGTTTTCTGGGCTGTATGGCCATGTTCCAAAAGCATTCTCTCCTGACGTTTCACCCACATCTATGGCAGGCATCCTCAGAGGTTGTGAAGTGTATTAGAAACTAGGCAATTGGGGTTTATATGTCTGTGAAATAATGTCCAGGGTGGGAGAAATAACTCTTGTCTGTTGGAGGTAGGTGTGAATGTTGCCATTGCCCGCCTTGATTAGCATTTAATGGCCTAACAGTTTCAAGGTCTGGCTTCTTACTGCCTGGGGGGAATCTTTTGTTGGGAGGCGATGCCTGCTGCCACAAATGCAGGCAAAATATCAGGAGAGAATGCTTCTGGAACATGGCCAGACAGCTTAGAAAACTCACAACAACCCACAGAAGCCTTTGATAACACTTTGTTGTTGTTGTTGTTGGTTTTAAAAAATATATAATCTTTATTAAGCTTTTTTTTTAAAAAAAAGACAACAACATGCCTTAGACAGAGGGCATGTTGTTGTTGCTTTACACCATGCCCTAGTTGTTAGATACACAAGCTTGGTACACAACAACATGCCCCAGACAGAGGGCATGTTGTTGTTGTTGTTAGATACACAAGATTGGTACACAACAACATGCCCCAGACAGAGGGCATGTTGTTGTTGTTGTTGTTGTTAGATACACAAGATTGGTACACAACAATGTTGTTGTTGTTGTTAGATACACAAGATTGGTACACAACAACATGCCCCAGACAGAGGGCATGTTGTTGTTGTTGTTGTTGTTAGATACACAAGATTGGTACACAACAACATGCCCCAGACAGAGGGCATGTTGTTGTTGTTGTTAGATACACAAGATTGGTACACAACAACATGCTCCAGACAGAAGGCATGTTGTTGTTAGATACACAATATTGGTACACAACAACATGCCCCAGACAGAGGGCATGTTGTTGTTATTAGATACACAACAATACTGGTACACAGCAAACAAAATCACATTATTATTGTTATTGTTATTGTTGTTGTTGTTGTTATTATTATACACTGTAGAATGAATGGCACTTGGAAGCACTTAAGCCTTGCTCAGTGGAGTCAAACTGCATCCAGTTCCAAAGCACCCAGTGCTCAGGTTGCACAGACCTTGGGAAAACTACATCTCCCTGCAAGGCATAATAGCTTTGAGCTGTTGTGGCAGCTCAAGTGCATCCATCCATTCATTCTCCAGCAGAGAGGCATCCTTTTGAAACAGGTATAGATAGATATCTAGGTATAACCTCCACCCCCGCCCTGCAGACACGTGTACGCCACCTGCTCGTCTGAATGCACCCCCTACCTGACGCGTGTCAGGGACCTGCAGCGTGGGATCCCTGGGCTGCGACCCCTTGGGGTCCACCAAGTCCCCCTCCTCCTCTTCCTCCTCCTCCTCTTGCATGGTGGTCTGAGGCTTCTTCTTCCTCCAAGGGTCTCTCTCTCCTCTTTGCAAACCCAGCCAGCATCTCCCCCTCTCTTCCCTCCCCTTCCCAGGGACGCGACACGCCTCGAGCGTGTTCACACGTGACGCCGGGAGCGCGCACGCAAGCCTGGGCCAAGCAAAGCCTCCCTGGGAGCTGGAGTTCCTTCCTGCAGCCTCAACCTGGCATGAGAGAGAGAGAGAGAGAGAGGCTCAATGGCCACAGGCACCTGATAGATAGCTAGAGAGATCTTTTGCATTTGGACTGATATCCCTGACACACACACACACATGTATGTATGTCAGGGATATCAGGCCAAATGCAAAATATCTCTCCCTCTCTCTCTATATATATATGATATGCATGTTTACATTAAGCCTATCAGTGTGTGTGTGTGTGTATATATATGTCAGGGATAACAGTCCAAATGCAAAATTACTCTCTATATCAAATTATATATATATATATACACACACACACACACACACTGATAGGCTTAATGTAAACATGCATATCATATATATAGAGAGAGGGAGAGGGAGAGATATTTTGCATATATATATGTCAGGGATAACAGTCCAAATGCAAAATTACTCTCTATATCAAATTATATATATATACACACACACACACACACACTGATAGGCTTAATGTAAACATGCATATCATATATATATAGAGAGAGAGAGAGAGATTTTTTTGCATATATATATATGTCAGGGATAACAGTCCAAATGCAAAATTACTCTCTATATCAAATTATTTATATATATATATACACACACACACACACACTGATAGGCTTAATGTAAACATGCATATCATATATATATATAGAGAGAGAGAGAGAGAGAGGGAGAGATATTTTGCATATATATATGTCAGGGATAACAGTCCAAATGCAAAATTACTCTATATCAAATTATATACACACACACACACGCACACTGATAGGCTTAATGTAAACATGCATATCATATATATATATATAGAGAGAGAGAGATATTTTGCATATATATATGTCAGGGATAACAGTCCAAATGCAAAATTACTCTCTATATCAAATTATATATATATATATATATATATACACACACACACACACACACTGATAGGCTTAATGTAAACATGCATATCATATATATATATATATATATATATAGAGAGAGAGAGAGAGAGAGAGATATTTTGCATATATATATGTCAGGGATAACAGTCCAAATGCAAAATTACTCTCTATATCAAATTATATATATATATATATATACACACACACACACACACTGATAGGCTTAATGTAAACATGCATATCATATATATATATATAGAGAGAGAGAGAGAGAGAGAGATATTTTGCATATATATATGTCAGGGATAACAGTCCAAATGCAAAATTACTCTCTATATCAAATTATATATATATATATGATGCATGTTTACACTGAGCCTATCATTGCCTATCATTGCATATATATGTGTTTGTATGTGTCAAGGATATTAGTCCAAACGCAAAATGCTAATATATAATGCATGTTTGCATTGAGCCTATCTGTGTGTGTGTGCATGTATGTCAGGGATATCAGTCCAAATACAAAATAACTCTCTATTAAATTATATATATATATATATAGAGAGAGAGAGAGAGAGAGAGAGAGAGTATATATATGTAATGCATGTTTACATTGAGCCCATCATTGCCTATCATTGCATATGTGTGTGTGTGTGTGTGTGTGTGTGTCAGGGATATTAGTCCAAATGCAAAATGCTACCTACCTACCTACCTATATGAGATGCATGTTTACATTGAGCCTGTGTGTGTGTGTGTGTGTGTGTGTGTATGTATGTATGTCAGGGATATCAGTCCAAATGCAAAATAACTCTCTCTTTCTCTCTCTATAAAATGAGATATATATGTAATGCATGTTTACATTGAACCTATCATTGATTATCGTTGCATATATATGTGTGTGTGTGTGTGTGTCAGGTATATTAGTCCAATTGCAAAATGCTATCTATCTATATATGATGCATGTTTACATTGAGGCTATCAGTGTGTGTGTGTGTGTGCGTACACGCATGTATATATATACATGTCAGGGATATCAGTCCAAATGCAAAATAACTATCTCTCTCTCTCTCTCTCTCTCTCTATATATATATAATGCCTGTTTACCTTGAGCCTATCATTGCATATATATGTGTGTGCGCGCGTGTGTGTCAGGGATATCAGTCCAAATGCAAAATAACTCTCTTTCTCTCTCTATATATATAAAATGAGATATATATGTAATGCATGTTTACATTGAACCTATCATTGATTATCGTTGCATATATATGTGTGTGTGTGTGTGTGTCAGGTATATTAGCCCAATTGCAAAATGCTATCTATCTATCTATATATGATGCATGTTTACATTGAGGCTATCAGTGTGTGTGTGTGTGTGTGTGTGTGTGTGCCCGCACGCATGTATATATATACATGTCAGGGATATCAGTCGAAATGCAAAATAACTATCTCTCTCTCTATATATATATACAGTATATATGTATATATATATATATATATATATATATAGATATAATGCCTGTTTACATTGAGCCTATCAGTGTGTGTGTGTGTGTGTGTGTGTGTGTGTATATGTCAGGGATATCAGTCCAAATGCAAAATAACTCTCTTTCTCTCTATCTGTATCTGTATACCTTTATAAAGCGGAATGTTTGTATGTATGTGTGTGCGGAGGGCGGGAGGGCGGAAGGGCGGGAGGGCGGATATGTGGCAGCCACTTTCACAGGCCACAGCAACCAGCGCGGGTGATGGACCTGCACCAAACTTGGTACACATAACCCCCCCAACCCCCTTTACGTCCTGGTGCGGTTCGGGGGACATGACCCACGGATTATGGGATTTGTAGTACTTTCAAACACTTTGGTTCCCACAGACCACTGAGGCCACCAAAAAGGACCAATACAGACCACACTTGGCACACAGAGCCCCAGTGACCCACTCTACATACTACTGAAGTTTGGAGGGAGCCAGAACATGGATGATGGGACTTGCAGTACCTTCCCTCACTTTCCAAGACTGCTACAAACCTAATCCTATGACTGATCAACACGAAACCTGCCACACAGAGCCCTCATGACCCACTCTACATCCTGGTGCAGATCGGAGAAGGGTGGACCATGGATGATGGGACTTGAAGTACCTCTACTCTTTTCCCAAGTCCACTGCGACCCTCATCCAATTACTGATCCAGACCACACTTGGCACACATAACCCCCATGACTGCCTTTACGTCCTGGTGAGGTTCGGGGGAGGACTGACAATGCATGATGGGATTTGTAGTACTTTCACACACCTCTGTTCCCACAGACCACTGTGGCCCCCAACAAACACCGAGAAAGACCACACTTGGCACACAGAGCCCCAGTGACCCACTCTACATCCTACTGAACTTTGGAGGGGGGCAGAACAAGGATGATGTGTCTTGCAGTACCTTCCCTCACTTTCCAAGCCTGCTACAAACCTAATCCAATGACTGATCAACACCACACCTGGCACACAGAGCCCTCATGACCCACTCTACATCCTGGTGCTGTTTTGTGTGAGACGGACCACGGATGATGGCACTTGAAGTACCTTCACTCACTTCCTAAAACAATGCAACCCTCATCCATTCACCAATACAGACCAAACTTGGCACACAGAGCCCCCATGACCCAATCTACATCCTGCTGCACTTCTCAAATGACCCGGGCACCGCCGGGTCCCCAAGCTAGTAAAATTATATATATAATTTATTTGTCGAACTTCTAGGCCGCCACTCCCGGGAGGCTCAGGGCGGCTCACAACAGGGCAATACACAATAGAACACATTAAAACATATACCTGTATATATGATGCATGTTTACATTGAGCCTACCATTGCATATATGTGTGTGTATCAGGGATATTAGTCCAAATGCAAAATAACCCTTATGACATGGTGTTTAAAAATGTATTAATATGTGCTCTTTATATAGGATTCCATATCGTTGAGCCTCGGCAGTTCAAGTGGCGTCGAACTGCATTAAACCCCCAGTGCAGATGCACCCTTTGCAAGCTTTTCCATTCCACTTTGCAGAGTCTTCCCGGCAACGCCTTTCTCCCGCCTGCAGGTGGCGCTGGCAGAGGTGCGCGTGCGCCTCGGCCGCCCCCTCCCTTGGCTGTGTTTACATCGCCTGCGCAGAGCGAAAGAGGGCCTGGTGCGCATGCGCGGTGACTTTCGCCTAATGGGCGCAGGCGCAGTGGCTTCTCCTAGTGGTCCCTGGCCATGGCTGAGTGGACACCTGCCCAGGTGAGGCGCCAACAGGGGGCGGGGGAGGGAGGGGGAAGAGTGTGTGTAGGCATGTGCAGAGTGCAAGGCATAGCTTAGTGTCTATTTGAGGAAGCCCCCTAGGCATGTGCAGAGTGCAAGGCACAATTCAGCATGCATTGCATTACAAAAGTGCCAGTAGGCATGTGCAGAGTGCAAAGCATAGTTTAGTGTGCATTTGAGGAAGCCCATAGGCATGTGCAGAGTGCAAGGCATAATCTGGAATACATTGCAATGCAAAGGTGACACCAAGCATGTGCAGAGTGCAAGGCATACTTCAGCATGCATTGCATTTCAGAGCTGCCAGTAGGCATGTGCAGAGTGCAAGGCATAGTTCAGTGTCTATCTGAGGAAGCCCATAGGCATGTGCAGAGTGCAAGGCCCAATTCAGCATGCATTGCATAGGTATCAGCAAGCATGTGCAGAGTGCATAGTACAGTGCATAGCTCAGCATGTGCAGAGTGCAAGGCATAGTTTAGTGCGTATTTGAGGAAGCCCATAGGCATGTGCAGAGTGCAAGGCATCGTTCATGCATTGCATTGCATAGGTATCAGCAAGCATGTGCAGAGTGCATAGTACAGTGCATAGCTCAGCATGTGCAGAGTGCAAGGCATTGCATTGCAAAAGTGCCAGCAAGCATATACAGAGTGCAAGGCATAGTTTAGTGTGTATTTGAGATAGCTCATAGACATGTGCAGAGTACAAGGCAGAATTCAGCATGCACCGCATAGGTTCCAGCAAGCATGTGCAAAGTGCAAGGCATAATTCAGCATGCATTGCATTATAGAGCTGCCAGTAGGCATATGCAGAGTGCAAGGCATAGTTCAGTACGTATTTGAGGAAGCCCATAGGCATGTGCAGAGTGCAAGGCATAATTCAGCATGCATTGCATAGGTATCAGCAAGCATGTGCAGAGTGCATAGTACAGTGCATAGTTCAGCATGCAAGGCGTAGTTCAGTGTCTATCTGAGGAAGCTCATAGGCATGTGCAGAGTGCAAGGCACAATCCACCATGCATTGCAAAGTGACAGCAAACATGTGCAGAGTGCAAGGCCTAGTTCATTGTATATTTGAGGAATCCCATAGGCATGTGCAGAGTGCAAGGTATCATTCAGCATGCATGACATTACAAAGGTGCCAGCATGCTGTCATCCTCTATTATAGTCGTCTTCTGTGTTTTCTTTCCATTTGGATGCCCAGCATTTCCCAACATATCGAACTCTGGGTCCCTTTGGACAGGCCCAAGATCCCAGGACCTGATCCCAGGTGTTCTGCTTTAAACTGGATTATATGAGTCCGCACTGCCAGATAATCTGTATAAATGAAAATGTAATGTTCATTTGTGGGATTAACATAACTGAAAGACTACTGGACGAATTGACACGGTTTGGACACAATACACCTAACAGTCCAACGAGTGTCCGTCACCCTTAAACACACACGCGCGCACACACACACAAAACCCCAGCGGAACAGACTTTAAAACCCCAAAAATATACCATATATACATATACACATGCACGCATGCATACACACACATGTATATGCACAAACACACACAAATATACACATGTACACACATGTACATACACACAAATATACATATACACATGCACACACATATATATACACATGTACAAACATATACATATACACATACATACAGAAATATATTCACACAAATATGCATATAGACAAGCACACACATATGTGCAATATACATGTGCACATATAAACACAAATACACAAATATATATATATACACACACTCATCATATATATATATATACACACACACATACACACAAAACCCCAGCAGAACAGACTTAAAAACCCCCCAAATACACCATACATACATATACACATGTACACATTCATACACACACACACACGTATATGCACAAACACACAAACATACACATGTACATACACACATATATACATATACACATGCACACACAAATATACATATACACATGCACACATACATATATACACATGCATATACACATACATACACACATATATTAACACGAATATACATATAGATAAGCACACACATATACACAATATATGTCATAATGCAGAGACCAAGGAAGCTAGACCCAGGAGTAAAAGGGGACATATAAACATGTGCACATATAAACACAAATACACAAATATATATATATACACACACTCATCATATATATATATACACACAAAACCCCAGCAGAACAGACTTAAAACCCCCCAAAATACACCATACATACATATACACATGTACACATTCATACACACACATACGTATATGCACAAACACACAAACATACACATGTACATACACACATATATACATATACACATGCACACATACATATATACACATGCATATACACATACATACACACATATATTAACACGAATATACATATAGATAAGCACACACATATACACAATATATGTCATAATGCAGAGACTAAGGAAGCTAGACCCAGGAGTAAAAGGGGACATATAAACATGTGCACATATAAACACAAATACACAAATATATATATATACACACACACACAAAACACATACACACAGACTGGGCCACAGCAACGTGTGGCAGGGGACGGCTAGTCTATATAAATAAAAATGTAATGATTGTTTATGGGATTAACTTAACTCAAAAACTATTGGACGAATTGACACCAAATTTGGACCCAAGACACCTCTCCAGCCAACGAGTGACCATCACACATAAACACAGCAGAAGAGACTTAAAAAGCCAAAAAATAAAAAAAAATACATTACAATGCATGTGCAAACCCACATGTATACACAAATATATACACACACCAAACACATATACACAGTCTGGGCCACAGCAGCGCGTGGCAGGCGATGGCTAGTCTGGGATAAACAGAAAACCTGGGATGGAGGGCCAGTCTGGAAGGGACATTGGCGGTTTCAACCTGATTTTAACCTTCACCATTTCTTCCAGCGTACTATGTATTGGATCCCAATAGTTCTGGGTCTTTTTTTGCAGGCTTGGGAATGGGACGTGGAGCCGCCGCCCGTGCCACCGCCCTTCCAACCGCCCACACTCTTTGACCAAAGCGCCGAGAGAGAGGTCTACCCCGCGGCCGAGATTTCCCTGTGGACAGTGGTGGCCGCCATCCAGGCGGTGGAGCGGAAGGTGGACTCGTACGCCTCGCGGCTGCTGAGTCTGGAGAGCCGAGCGACGGCAACCGAGAAGAAAGTCTTTGAGCGCGAGAAGACAGAGCTGGAAGTCGGCAGCCACCTGGCCGCCCTGGGCAGCCTGGTCCAACAGTACGGCCAGCTCCAGCGCCGGCTGGAGAACTTAGAGAACCTGCTCAAGAACCGGGACTTCTGGATCCTGCGCCTCCCGCTCGGCCCCAAAGGAGAGGCCCCCAAGGTAAGAGGGCAAGGAGCAGAAGAGAAGGGGGAGAGCTTGGTGGGAATATACCCGGTTCGGTCCCCAAAGAACTTGCCTTCCTTTGCCATCATCATGTCAATTGACTTACGGTGAGCTTGTGATTTAGAGGCCTTGAGGTCACCCTAATATCAACAGGTCCTGCCTAAGTCTTGCAAACACAGAACACAGCAAAAACACATACCATCCTTTCGTTCTGCAGCTCAGCGATTTAACCCGCTGCGCCACTCTGGGCTCATAATAGTAATAATAATAATTCGAAAATACATCACACATTCCAAGACACTTGGGAAGTGTTCGACTTGTGATTTTGTGATAAGAAATCCAGCATATAGATCTCATTTGCTGTGACATACTCAGGCCCGGAATACCCATAAGGCCAGACTAGGCCATGGCCTCGGGCGGCGGATTTTGGGGGCGGCATTTCCGACCCTGAAGGAAGGGGTGAAGGAAGGAGTGGCGCCTGCCTGCGGGACAAGGAGCCGGGGGGAAGTCCCGCCGCCCCTAGGGCGATTGACACGGCGGGCGCCACTCCTTCCCTCAGTGAAGGTAGGAGGTGCGCCAGTGCAAGCGCGGCGGCGGGGGAAGCCGCATGAGTCTCCCTAAGGGCGGGACTTCCGGCGGCGCCTTGTGCATCACGCCGGCCCCACCCCCCACAAGAGGCCCCGCCCCCGGGGGGGGCGACGTTTAGACCGGGCGGTGTTGGGCGGCACAGGCCACTAATCCGGCCCTGGACATACTGTGTTGTTGTGTCAGTAAGATAATAATAATAATAATGATACTATATTTTTTTCAATATTAATAATAACAGTAGTAATAATCTATATATATAAAAAAATGAGCTGTTGTCGTTAGGCTGAAGTAAACAAAAGAACCAATGAACGGAATCACACCAAATTTGGCAACATAACATCTCACAATGCAAGGTGTGACCTACAATAATAAAAAACAAAAAACCCAACTAAACATAACTTACAAATCCTAAAAATCCACTGCGCAAGCGTACAGGAACAGGGGCTGGGGTGCGCACGCACACACAGGAGAGGTCCTACATCAGCGGTTCTCAATGTTCCCAAGGGCTCGCAATGCCACCTCCTTTGGCCCCGCCCCCTCTGCCTCCCTGCAATGGGTGCCAAGCCCCTGGGGGCAACGCAGGAGGGACCAGGCCCGGCGGGGAGGCGAATCTGGCAGTGAGGAGAAGGAGGAAGGAGAGGGCCTTTACCTCCATTTGTTTTGATTTATTGGATTTCTTCGCCGCCTCTCCCGGGTGGCTCGGGGCGGCTTACAAAATTTAAAATGGACAGACAACAGAATACATAAGTAATAGAACAACAGCAATAAAACATTTAAAGATTACATTAACGCCAACATTGCTTCAACTAATATGTGTTAAACTGGCTCAATCACAGGAAGCTTGCTGAAATAGCCAGGTCTTACAGGCTTTTCTAAAAGCCAAGAGGTCACAAAGTGACCTGGCCTCCGGCGGCAGAGAATTCCAAAGGGTGGGGGCAATGATGGAGAAAGCCCTTCTCCTCGTTGAAGTGAGGCCATAAGCTTTGGCGCTCGGGATCAAGAGTAGATCTTGGTCTTCAGATCTCAGTGATCTCGTGGGACAATATGGGGTCAGGCGGTCCCTCAGGTACACGGGCCCAGACCATACAAGGCCTTAAAAGTCAAAACTAACAAACCTGAAGACGACGGGCATAAGGCCGACCTAGATCGAGACCAGAGTCGGAAGCTGGAGTTGCCCACTGCCCGGGCGGAAGCCTTGAAGACAGTAGGAAACCCACACAATCTCTAAATCAACAATGACAAAGGAACCACAAGACAAATGGTTTACTCACAAGCTTTAAGAAATAAAATATATTAAAAACCAGCACTTCCTCATTGTTTACTTTTCCATACCACCGGACTATGCCACAGCAACGCGTGGCCGGGTACAACTAGTGAACTGATAAAATAGTAGAACCCAAAGTAGATGATGAATCAAATCAACCCCGGAAATAAAGTAAATACATCCCAGAACGGGAAACAATAATGCTCAAGCAGAGCTAAGGGGAATAATGTCTATAACGACCCAAAAGTAAGCTGGAGGTAAAAAGGTACTGTTATAACGTAATGATAAGGGCTCCAATGTGCATACGTAATTTGCTGTGATTGTTCAAATGCAAGTGGCTAAGGAGTAAATTCCAGCGGACCCAAGTCCATATTGGCAGGCAGGGGCGGGGCAGCATACAATATGTACTGTGCACAGAGATGGTGCGGTAAGTCAGCAAACAGGCTCCAGGTAACGGGGGTAGGGTGTAGTGATATTTATTGCCAGTGCAGACAGGCGGATAGGATGGAGTTCACAAGGAGGCCGACGGGATGAACGACCCTAGGCCTAGGCACCCGTTTCGCCACTACGTGGCTGTGAAGACGTCTACTTGTGAGGATCTTTTTCTTCAAGCTAACTGTGGAGATCTGTGGCAGGGCATGCTATCCCTCCACTGCCACCAATTTGTGAAGGCTCAGACTTCAGCCAATTATGTAAAGATCTTTTCCTTTGATCTATAAAGTTTTCCTTTATATCCACTGCCACCAATTATGTGAGATCTCCAATTATGTGAGGATCTGAATTCGAATCTGTGTTTTAAGTGTGGAGAGAATGTGAGGATTCGAACTCAGGGTTGTGACAGAGCAGAATATCCTACCTATGCCATCACAATATGTAAGGACTTTTTTAATTTTCACTTGCTGCCACCATATAATTTACTATGCTTGGCTTCCCACTAGGAGAGAGTTGTTTTCAAGGCTTGTGGGAGAAAGAACCACTAGAAGAGATGTTTTTGTCAACGAACTATAAAGTTTATTCCAACAGTAGTTTAAGCGTAGAGGTTTCAGAGTTCAAGAGCTTGGGTGGTTACAATATCTACTCAGAGGCACGTTTCTTAAGGTTACAATATACTAACTCTGACAATGTTTGAATCCGAAGATTCCGAAGCCACTTACAGACTCCACCTCCTGTTTCCACAACAACGGAAACTCCTTGGAGGTTCTGTCAGCTAATATTCCTGTTAACCCTTTAGGGTTAGCCAAGTTTTACCCTTACAATATACATACATATATATAAACATCAACCACATTTAAAACCTGTAACAAATCAATATGACTTCACCACATAGGCTTTCTCAAGGCGCAGCATAGATGTAGTAATGTACAAAGAACATCATCCAACAGCGTGGTAACAATCTGTAAAATATACAAAGGAGTGTTTCACACAACCAGTACACAGGAGGAGCTATGCACCATGTAATAGAAAGGTATAACATAAAGAATTACAGTCAACTCTAAACGAGGGGAGAAACAGCAATAATAATAATAGCAGAACCCTAAATAAATATATATATGTATGTATCAGGCAATCGTACCAGAGAAAAAAATAGGATAACCAGGCATAGGTGAACTTCGGCCCTCCCTCCAGGTGTTTTGGACTCCAACTCCCACAATTCCAAACAGCTAGTAGGCTGTCCAAAACACCTGGAGGAGAGCTGAATTTCGCCTATGCCTGGTCAATAGGTTTTGGAGAGCTAGGGAGCCCTGCTTTGTGGACTTCTAACGCCCAGAATCCAGCAGCCGTGCTCTCGCAGGATGGGCAATGGGATTCGTGGTTAAAAGCGGCCTCTGGGTCAGGAGTAGTTCCCAAGAATGTGTCTCTGAGTCGCTGCTTTGGTTTCCAGGTCCCCGTCACCTTCGACAACAACCGAGCGAGCGTCTCCATGCAAGAGTGGGCCAACCTGGAAGACTGGCAGAAAGAACTGTATAAGAACATCACCAAAGGAAACTACGAGCCACTCACCTCCCTCGGTAAGTGTTTGCTTTTCCTTTGATGACCCTCGAGGGCCATCCAGTCCAACCCCTTTGGCCAGGTGGGAAGGCAACATCCAATTCCTCCTGACAGATGGCCGTCCAGCCTCTGCTTTAGAGAATAGGGTTGCCACTTTTTGATATAAGAAATCAGCGACCTTTACCTTAAAAATACGGGATTTTGCACAAAAATAAGGGATGCTTCATAAAACCCTGAAAATTGAATGTTAGGTATCGTTTTATTAACAGAATAAGATAATGATTAAAATTCATAAAAGAAACTGACTTACACCCTTTTAACAGTATATAGTACGCTTCTGTATGTTTTGCCATACCTAATGCATTGTACTGTATGTACTACATCAGGGCTGTCCAACAGGCGGCCCGCGGGCCATATACGGCCCCCAGCCTGTTGGACACGGCCCCCGCTACCCTCCTGAAATAATTTATTTATATTTATATATATTTATATAATTTAAATATATATATTTTTTAAAAAATGGCAGCGGGGGGGAGGGAGGAGGAGATGGGGAGGGATAGGAAGGGAGCCAGCTCCTCCTCCTTGCCTCACCCCCTCCGTCCCTTTCTCCGCCCCACCGCTGCGATCCGGTCCGCAGTGGCGGGGGGAGGGAGGGGAGGAGGAGGAATCCTCCCTTCCTCCTCCTCCTTCCCGGCGCCGCTGGTGTCCCGATCGCTGCAGTGCCGGAGAAGGAGGAGGAATCCTCCTTCCCTCCTCCTCCTCCTTCCCCGGCGCCACGGCGCCGGGAAAGGCGGGAGGGAGCGAGGGGGGGATCGAGGGGGCAGGCCTTCCAGGGAAGCCTTCTGGATGGCTCGCGGGGGAAGCGAGCACCCGGTTCTCGCTTCCCCCGCGAGCCATCGAGGGCTGCGGGAGAGTTTTCGCCCGGCTCTCGCGTCCCTCTGACCAGGATGGCTCGCGGGGGAAGCGAGAACTGGGCGAAAAGCTTCCCCCACGAGCCATCCAGGCCTGCAGGAGGGTTTTCGCCTGGATTGCGTCCCTGGGTGACGTCGGGCTGGGTGACGCCTGACATCACCCAGCCCCGCCGAAAAGGGGCGGGCTGCGCAGGAGGCTGAACATGCGCGGCCCCGCCCCCGGGAGCGGCCCCGCCCCCCGCTCACTGATAACCTGCGGCCCCCCAGGTGATCAGTGACCGGAATTCCGGCCCTTGGGCCGGAAGAAGTTGGACAGCCCTGTACTACATACTACATACTACTAATAATAATAAGAAGAAGAAGTTAGCTCCCTCCCTCCCTCGTCCGTCCGTCCCCCAACGCTTCTGTCAGGAAATTAAATGGTAGGCTGCCCATTCTTCCTGAAATAGTTGGGGTTGCAGGAAAAAATGGACAAATTCCTATATCACCCCCCAAAAGGCAGTAAGCCTCACTGACCGGCTCCCTGCTAAGTTCCAACACTTGGAATGGAATCTTCTCTCAGCTCTGAGCCTTTTCTGTATTAGCGCCATCAATCTGGAATACTCTTCCAAGTAAAGTGCGGGCCTTGCAGGCTCTACTATCTTTCCGCAAGGCCTGCAAGAGCCATCTCTTCCAGCTAGCCTTCGATTGCTAAGTTGGAAAAACCCGACCTATTAATCCAGCTCAACTTGTTGTTTTTACTCCTGTATCTTTTTATGACTGTGAGCCGTTCTGAGCCCTCGGAGAGTGGCGGCGTATTTATTTATTTATTTACGGCATTTTACCCCGCTCTTCTCAACCCCCGAGGGGGGACTCATAGCGGCTTCCAAAAGGCACCATTTGATGCCTACATCACAAACGCAGTATAAAAACACAACATACTGTGTACAATTCTGGTCACTGCACCTCAAGAAGGATATAACGGAACTGGAAAAGGTACAAAGAAGGGCAACAAAAATGATCCAAGGGATGGAGCAGCTCCCTTATGAAACCAGGTTGCAACGCCTTGGTCTTTTCAGCCTTGAAAGACGGCGTTTAAGAGGTGACTTGATCGAAGTGTATAAAATCATGCATGGGATAGAAAAGGTGAACAAAGAAAAAATATTTTCTCTGTCACACAACACTAGGACTAGGGGGCACTCCCTAAAGCTCCAAGGTAGGAAAATTAGGACTAATAAAGGGAAATATTTCTTCACCCAGAGGGTCATTGGGTTATGGAACTCACTTCCAGAGGAGGTTGTGACAGCGGTCAGCCTGGACAGCTTCAAGGCAGGATTAGACAGATTCATGGATACCAAGGGAATCAGTAGTTACTGAAATGGACATCCAAGTGCCACCTCTGTGTTGATGGAGGCAGGCAGGATTTTCCCCGGGTACTGGTTGTGGGGGGTCGGGAGCAGGTGAGGGTTTTGCCCTCCTTTCTGCTAGAGATCCCCGTGTACAACTGGTGGGCCACTGTGTGACACAGAATGCTGGACTAGATGGGCTGAGGCCCGATTCAGCATGGCTCTTCTTATGTTCTCATGTTCTTATAAAACCCTCCAGCATTCGACACTAAAATACATTAAAATACAATTATATTCACACATCCTATGCATTCACCTATGTTAAAAACAGTGTTCCGTCCATAAAAGCATTGAGCCCTATTCACCAACTTTCCATTAAACTACTAAAGTGCTGTCCTGTGCTACTATTTATTTATTTATTTATTATTCCTTCTTGTATTCCGCTCCTCCCAGCAGGCTCGGGGCGGATAACATTATAAAACCGGCTGACATGTAACATTCATGTCGCCGTACAATAAAACAGCATAAAACAACATAAAATACAACATTGGTCCCGAAGTTTAACAATTGTGGCAAAGCCATGGCATTCCAAGGTCCGGTATTGGTCAGACGAGGAGTACATTTGGCTTGTTCAGCCTAGCCAAAGGCCAGTTTAAACAGGGCGGTCTTACAGGCCCTGCGGAACGGAATGAGCTCCGTGGCGGCCCGGACATCATCTGGGAGAGAGTTCCAGAGTACCGGAGCCGCCACGGAGAAGGCCCTCTGCCTAGTCACGGACAGGTGGCAGGAACGGACTGATGGAACTAGGAGGAGATTAGACTCCCTGAACGTAGTGATCTCGGCTGCACTATGCGAACGCCTGGTCCCACATCCAGGCTTTCACTTTTTTTCTAAATGTCAGGAGGGATGGAATTGATCGTATGTCGCTAGGGAGCGCATTCCACAGACGGGGAGCCACCACCGAGAAGGCCCTCTCCCTCGTCCCCACCAGCCGCACATGGGAAGCCGGCAGGAGCGAGAGCAGGGCCTCCCCGGATGATCTTAAAGTACGAGGTGGGACGTAGCGGCAGATGCGTTCGGACAAGTAAGCTGGGCCAGAACCGTATAGAGCTTTAAAGGTCAAAACCAGCACTTTGAATTGAGCCCGGAATTGGACCGGCAGCCAGTGGAGCCGACACAACAGGGGGGTGGTATGCGTACAAGTCCAAATAATAAATAAATAATTAATTAAAAAGTCACACTTGCGACGGAGGTGGGAGCGAGAGGAGGGCCTCCCTGGATGACCGAAGCAGGGATCGTGCAGGTCATCATAGAATGAGATGCGGTCACGAAGGTAGGCGGGTCCCAAACTGTTCAGGGCTTTGTAGGTGATAACCTGCACCTTGAATTGGGACCAGGAAATGAACAGCAGCCAGTGGAGCTCCTTACACAGAAGGGTAGGCTGCTCCCTGTAATTCACTTTGGTTAAAATATATTTATTTAATTATTTACAGCATTTATATTCCGCCCTTCTCACCCCGCAGGGGACTCAGGGCGGATTACAATGTACACATACACGGCAAACATTCACTGCCATAGACACACAACACATATAGACAGACAGTCAGAGGCTATTTAACATTTCAACTTCTGGCCACCAGGGGAGCTGTCGCTTCACTGTCCATCCGCAAGGAGGAGGGAGAGGCGTCCTTTCTGCAGCCTTGGAAACTAGGACTCAATGGAGCCTTGAGTTCAAATGACAGGAGAGGAGATTCCACCTGAACTTCCTGGCCTTACAAGCTGTTCAGCAGTGGAACTCCCTTCCTGGGAGAGTGGTGGAAGCTCCTTCTTTGGAGACTTTTAAACAGAGACTGGGTGGCCATTTGTCAGGGGTGCTTTGACTGTGCTTTTCCTGCATGGCAGGGGTTAGACTGGATGGCCGCACGGTCTCTTCTAACTCTATGATTCCGTGTTCTACCACAGGGCTGTCCAACTGATCACCTGGGGGGCCGTAGGTGATCAGTGAGCGGTGGGCGGGGCCGCTCGTGGGGGCGCGGGGGGGGGGCGCTCGCTCACGTAGCCCCTTCTCCTTCTCCCCGGGCGTGCCGCTGCTCGGATCCTGAGCGGCGGCGCGAGCGGGGAGAAGGAGGAGGGGCCATGGAGGAAGAAGGCAGCCGGCTCCCGCCCTTCCTAGCAGGAGGCGGCGCCAAGGGCGGCGCGTCACGCTAGGCCTACTCCTCCTTTTCGGTGGCTCCCCCGCCCTTCCTAGCCGCCGAAAAGGAGCAGTAGGCGGCGCCAAGGTGGCGCGTCACCCCAGGCCTCTGACGCGCCGCCTACTGCTCCTTTTTGGCGGTTCCCCCTCCCTAGGAAGGGCAGCACGGAGAGAGGGACGGAGGGGGCACTGCAGGGAGGAGGAGCTGGCTCCCTTCCTTCTCCCTGCCCCGCCTCCTCCTCCCCTCCCCCCCCCCCCGGCCGCCATTTTTAAAAATATATATATTTCAGGAGGGTAGTGGGGGCCATGTCCAACAGGCTGGGGGGCCGTGTACAGCCCGCGGGCCGCCTGTTGGGCAGCCCTGTTCTACCACAAGCAAAACTGGGCCTTCCTTGAACACTCCGTCCTGACCTTGTTTACGCCAACAGATTCGGCCATTTCCACAGTGGCACCTCCTCCGCAGACGGAAGCAGCGGAAGCCCCCCCCTTCGTGGGCCAA
Source organism: Anolis apletophallus (assembly GCA_030556195.1). Lineage (NCBI taxonomy): Eukaryota > Metazoa > Chordata > Lepidosauria > Squamata > Anolidae > Anolis > Anolis apletophallus. The sequence goes on along the minus strand of JARBWK010000008.1, from coordinate 4,890,948 downwards.
GGGTTTGCGGAGCGGAAGGGTTTCAGCACGCTGCCCAGGACAGGTAAGGGGCGTTAGCGACATAATTAGTGACTAACAAAAAACACAATTAAATATTCAGTACATTGAGTACATTAAAAAAAAACCAACTAACATTTAGCAATTTTTGTGAAATCATTAGTTTTTGAAATGGCCGCCCTGGACATTATTCCACAGAGATATAAACCCTAGGCCTGGTTAGGTTCGTCGGAATCTTCGTAAAATCGGAATAAATTCAGATTAAATTCACTTTTGAAGCGGATTTGAAGCGATGTAAGCAACCCAGAAGTGAATTTGCCATTTCGAAGGCACCGCCGCCATTTTCGGAAAGTAATCTGCTGATGTGGGAAGGAAGCAATCCGCTTCCAAACTGGGTTTAACTCGGCTCCTGCCCCAGGTCCTTCTCTCCCGCGTGGGGCAGGAGACGTGGGGCAGGAGCTGTGTTAAACTCAGTTTGGAAGCGGATTTCTTCCCTCCCGCGTCACAATGAGGTTTTTTGCAGGTTTTCGCGCATTGTATAAATTTTGAAATTTTTCCAAATAAATTTTGAAATTATTCCTAATAAATTTTAAAATTTTTCCTAATAAATTTTGAAATTTTCCTAATAAATTTTAAAATTTTTCCTAATAAATTTTGAAATTTTTCCTAATAAATTTTGAAATTTTTCCAAATAAATTTTAAAATTTTTCCTAATAAATTTTGAAAATTTTCTAAATAAATTTTGAAATTTTTCTGGAAAAATTCCGAAATTTTGAAAAATATTTCCGAATAAATTTCAAATTTTTTCAAAAATAAAATTTCTGATTTGTTCTGATTTGAAGCGTCAGCGCCCCCTACATCCGGAACGAGTTTTGAACCATTTTTTGAAGTGGATCAACCCGGCCTAATAAACCCCACTTGCCTAGTTTCCAACAGACCTCACAACCTCTGAGGATGCCTGCCATAGATGCAGGCCAAACGTCAGGAGAGAATGCTTCTGGAACGTGGCCAGACGGCCCGGAAAACTCACCGTTTGGGAGTGCTTGGCAGCCACTGGAACCTTACTTGTGGGTTCTCTCTTCCCCCAGAGCCCGAACAACTGGCTTCCAAGGACGACCTCTTGCCTTGGATCAAGCAAGAAGAGCCCCCCGGCAAAGAGAAGTGGGACCCCGAGGAAAAGGGCCCTCTTGTTCCTGGCTTTGGTGAGTGAGTGGGTTTTTGCTTCCTGAGTGACCCTTCTGACCTGTTTAATTCTCCCCATTCCTTCAATTGGAACTGTTGTGATACTAAGAGTGCCTGTAAAGAAGGAATTATACGCAGGCAGCAAGCGCAATGGGCGTATTACAAACCACACACCTTTTGCGCTGCTGTGCATGCTTTTTTGGTTTCAGGGTTTTGAAAATTGAGGTGTGCATTAGATTCGATGGCGCAGGAGACTCAACGAAAGATGGGTGTTTGTCGTTCTGGAGCCACCCAGTTGGCTATGCTTGGCAGCAACGTCGCAAATGAGGGATCATGCGCCCAAAGAGCAGACCTTGCCGGGTCAGGCCTCGATGGAGTCCGTTCGCTTTCCATCTGTTTTCCTTCTGCCTTCAACTTACTGCGTTTCTCAGTGAACCACATGGTCTCGTAATGTGTCCAAAGTGCAATTGGCTTCGGTGTAGTCAACTCAGCTCCTGGCAAGTGATGCGCAGAGTGACCAATGGACCCTGGCACTGGGAGAAAATATCTATCTACCTCAGGGGTGCCCACACTTTTTCAGCATGCGAGCTACTTTTAATACAACCAAGTCAAAAAGATCTACCTTCCCCGCGCGCGCACCATTCACGCGGCACACCTTCCCCATGTCGCACCATCCATCCGCGCGCACCTTCCGCGCTGCGCACCGTCCACGTTTGCTTACGGATGAGAGAGAAGCAGGGCGCTCCGCCCTGCCTCTCTCTCGTCGGCAGCGGAGGCCCCACAGTTGCTTTCGGACAAGAGAGAAGCATTGCGGAGGTCCCGCCTCGCGCTCCGCCCTGCCTCTCTCTCGTCTGGAAGCAACTGTGCGGCCTCCAGAAGCAAACGTGGATGGTGTGCAGAGTTCAGAAATGTCCACCACCAGAACTTTAGCAACACTTAGAAGCAAAGCACCAGCGCCACCTAGTGTTCACCACCAGAACTTTAGTTTTGTAAGTACTATAGAACCATTTAGAACCATGATTGCCCAGGCCTAGTGGAGAGCATTGGGTCAGAGGACATTGTGGGTTAAGGCTTCATAGATCTCTATATAATAACTTGTAGATTTGTTTACAAATACATACTATTCACTTGTGGTCCTCTCTCTCTCTCTCTCTCTCGGCATTACTTCGCGAACGAAGATTCAGGAAGGACCCATCCCACGCTTTTTACAAGCGCGTTGATGACTAAAAAGGCCAATCTGAGATAGGCAAGTTCGGTTGCAGAAAGCACAGCAGAAAGTCTCCTTGGGTGATGTTGTTTCCAAGTTGCGGTTCTTTCTGCGTTGTCGTTTCTCTTCGAGACCCGTTCGGTGTGTCTTCTCGAAAGAGGCCGCAGCATTATGGATAGTGCGTCTCCATGCCTTCCGATGTGAGGCCAGGGTGGACCATTGATGGTGATCAATCTGGCCGAGCCTGAGATGTTGTTTCAGGGAGCCCTTATATCTCTTTTTGGGGGTGCCTCTCTTGCGCTGAGCCGTGGCGAGTTCACCGTACAGTAGTAGCTTTGGGAGGCGGTGGTCCTCCATCCTAGAGACGCGCCCTGCCCAGCGCAGCTGTGTTCTCAATAGCATGGCCTCAATGCTGGTGACCCCTGCTTGCTCAAGGACAGCAACATTAGTCACATAGTCAGTCCAGTGTATATTTAGGATTGTGCAAAGACAGCGCTGATGAAAGCGTTCGAGGAGTCGTAGGTGTTGGCGATAGGTGACCCATGTTTCAGACCCATAGAGGAGAACAGACAGTATGATAGCTCTGTACACACTGATTTTGGTGCTTTGCCTCAGGTGCTTGTTGCTCCAGACTCTTTTGTGAAGCCTTCCGAATGCACGCTATGCTTTTGATAATCTGTGATCTATCTCTTTGTCAATCTTGGCGTCTGAAGAGATGATGCTTCCCAGGTACTCCATTGTAAAAGCTTATTCTTTCGTTGCTGTGTGTGTGAGTGAGACGGAAGGGGAGCGACTCCCTCTTGTGGAATCAGAAGGGCTTACGTTGAAAAATAGTGAGTGTTTTCCTGCTGGGAAATAAGTTTGGGTCAGGCTGAGGAACCGACTAAATATCGGAACCCTAATCCTGCAAAACATCTCAAAGCTTCTCACTTGCCTGCCGCCGTATGTGGCGCTCTCTTCAGAACAGAGTAGAGTTTGCCTCCCTCCGAATCCCTTCCTTATTGAGCGGAGCTAATGACTTTGGAGATACTGGACAATATGTTTCTTGTTTCTGATAACACGAGGGCCCTCGCGTCCAGAGCGATGTGCCGAGATCGAGTAGGGTCTCTGGCTGACAAGGGGTTGGTTGGACCTCGTCTTCGGGACCCCTTCCGGCAGGACAGCTCTAACTCTTGTGGGTCCCCTTTTATCCCCTCCACTAGATGACCGCGTCCAAGCGAGAGTCAAAAACGAGGAGCAGAGCCTCCGGGGAGGCCCTAATCCCGCCTTCCCAGGCCACAGGACATTCTATGGGATCCCAAGCGGAGATGTTTTCCATGTCCCCAAGCTGGGAGCGAATATCGAGAGGCAGGGTTGTCCTCGGGGTCCACCAACCACCTGCCGCCTTGAGCACGGTCAAGAAGAGCCTTCCCGGAGACGACGTGAGGCAACTTGGTCAACGTCCTGCTTTGAAGGAACCCCGCCGGAGTGCGAGAAGTGTCGGAGAGAGTCGCCTGGCGAGCAGCCTCCGAGGATCCACTCTGCCGGAGGAGAATACGGAGATGGTGGCAACTCATTGGCCCGACAAACAACAGAGACTTACGTCTGCAAGGATTATAAGAATGGCCTTGGTGATCCGTTCACGTTGCCGTCACAAATCCATGCCACGGAAGCCAAATCTAGGGATGATAGGGATTCGTTGCCCCAGCAGACAACGGAGATGTACGTCTGCAAGGATTATAAGAACGGCCTCAGCCAACCGTTGATGTTGCCTTCACAAATCCATGCCACAGAAGCCAAATCTGGGGATGATGGTGATTCATTGGCCCAACAAAGAACAGAGACTTACGCCTGCGAGGATTATAAGGGTGGCTTTGGCAATCCGGCGGCTGCTTCTCCGTTCGCCTGCTCCCTCTGCCCGAAGAGCTTCCGCCTCAAGACCAGCCTTCAGATCCACCAGAAGACCCACGCACCAGGGAAGATCGAGAGCGCCTTCGTGTGCCCCGAGTGTGGCTGCGGCTTCAGCCACGAAGGGGAGCTCTCCCGGCACCGGGCCACCCACACCGAGCGACCACACCGCTGCCCCGAGTGCCCCAAGGCCTTCCACCGCAGGTCCAGCCTGGTGGTCCACCAGAAGACCCACCAGGAGAGGCCCCGGCCCTTCCGTTGCCCGCAGTGCGGCAAGACCTTCATCCGGAAGCAGCACCTGGAGGAACACGGCCGCACCCACACGGGCGAGAAGCCCTACCAGTGCCCCGAGTGTGAGAAGCGCTTTTCCGAGAAGTCCAAGCTGACCAACCACTACCGTATCCACACCGGGGAGAGGCCCTACCACTGTGGCCAGTGCGACAAGCGCTTTGTGCGAGCCCACCACCTGACCAAGCACCAGAGTAGTGTCCACCAGGCCGGGGCCAGGCTCTATACTTGTCAAGAGTGTGGGCAAACCTTTAGCCACGCCCAGGCTTTGCTGAGCCACCAGGCTAGCCACGGTGATGGGGAGAGGCGGCACCGATGCATGGAGTGCCTCAAGACTTTTGCCCGCAGGAAGTACTTGCAGGAGCACCAGCGGATGCACACCGGGGAGACCCCGTATCCCTGCACGCAGTGCAGCAAGCGCTTCCGCTACAAGCAGTCGCTCAAACAGCACTTGCGCATTCATGGGCGCCAGCAGCAGGACGAGGAGGAGGCACCACCAGACACGGAACAGGCCCCACATCTCAGCAGCACTTTGGGAAACCCTCCTCTCCTCCAAACCAGCCCTGCAAATGGGACTGTAGCAAACGAGTCATTAGCGAAATGGACATACGGTTTATGTGAATCTGGAAGCAGCTGATCCGGATTAAAACTTTGGCACAGACACATTGGCAGGGCTTCGGTATGGGTTCAATGGCCTGGCAAGCCTTTGCAGCAGTATCTTCTCCACCTCCGGGCATGTATCCTCCAAGCCTGGGGCTGGAATCCCGCTGCTGCCGTACACTATCACCGCTGTGCTGGCGCAGGCTGTGACGGCAAGAAAAACCTTGTGGGAGCAACGGCAATGCGGGGGAAGAGGGGATTTGGGGCAGTTGATTCGGCCCTCCTTGCATCATCACCCCTGTTTGGCCACTGTGCAAATGCCATAACATAGTGTAGCAGCAGCCTTTGGCTTCAATGTTTTGTGTCATCATGTGCATAGACCTTGCTCCCTGTAATTGCACCAGGTTACACTACATTAGGGTCATTTACTACAGCCAGTCAAGGAGGAAGGCCAATTAGCTCTGGCCTGCTCTCTCAGTCTAACGGATTGGTGCAGCTGGCTGGGTGTCAGCTGCAGTAAGATCACCACTGACCAAAAGGTCATGAGTTTGAAGCCAGCCCGGGTCGGAGTGAGCTTCCAGCAAATTTTGTGTAGCTTGTCGTCAACCTTTGCAACCCGAAAGACAGTTGCATCTGTCAAGTAGGAAATTTAGGGTGAGGGGAGGCTAATTTAACAAATTTATGAGGCCATAAAAAATTTCCACCAAAAAGCATGCGGGGAATGCGGAAAGTACTTCATCAGTGTTGCAGATGGACAGTGAAGCGACAGCTCCCCTGTGGCCAGGAAAAAGTTAAATAGCCTCTGACTGTCTGTCTGTGTATGTGTCTATGGCATTGAATGTTTGCCATGTATGTGTACATTGTAATCTGCCCTGAGTCCCCTGTGGGGTGAGAAGGGCGGAATATAAAGACTGTAAATAAATAAATAAATAAATAAATTCGTAATGAGAATCAAATTGACCAGAAAAGAAGAAAAAAAACAGGCACGGGAAGCTGGATTGTTTTGGTCCAAGAAATATACATAGAGAAGCCCTAGCGTGGCCTTCAGGGTTGCTATTAAAGAAAATATCATGTATCGTTTCCTTCCTTCTACTTTTAAAAAGTTTGTTAACTACATTTTCCTATTGGACATTTTTTTAAGGTTTCCTTTCAAATCCACAAAGGGACTTGTAGTTCTTTTTGTTTCCCTGTTTTGCACTGTTACACACCTCATTAACAGTGGCCTGTGGAGCTTCCAAAGATGCCAGCCACAATATGGGCCCCACATGGAAGGCAGTTACATGGGAAAGTCAAGGCGCAAGGAGAAGTAGATGGTTATGTCTGCAAACATCCAATATAATGGGGAAGAAGATAGGAATCTGATTGCAGTTCCCATCAGGCATTGCCAGTAGGCCTGTGCAATCATGGTTCTAAAGTACTTACAAAACTAAAGTTCTGGTGGTGAACACTAGGTGGCACTGGTGCTTTGCTTCTACAGTGTTGCTAAAGTTCTGGTAGTGAACACTAGGTGGCGCTGGTGCTTTGCTTCTACAGTGTTGCTAAAGTTCTGGTGGTGAACACTAGGTGGCGCTGGTGCTTTGCTTCTACAGTGCTGCTAAAGTTCTGGTAGTGAACACTAGGTGGCACTGGTGCTTTGCTTCTACAGTGCTGCTAAAGTTCTGGTAGTGAACACTAGGTGGCGCCGGTGCTTTGCTTCTACAGTGCTGCTAAAGTTCTGGTGGTGAACACTAGGTGGCACTGGTGCTTTGCTTCTACAGTGCTGCTAAAGTTCTGGTGGTGAACACTAGGTGGCGCTGGTGCTTTGCTTCTACAGTGTTGCTAAAGTTCTGGTGGTGAACACTAGGTGGCACTGGTGCTTTGCTTCTACAGTGCTGCTAAAGTTCTGGTGGTGAACACTAGGTGGCGCTGGTGCTTTGCTTCTACAGTGTTGCTAAAGTTCTGGTGGTGAACACTAGGTGGCGCTGGTGCTTTGCTTCTACAGTGCTGCTAAAGTTCTGGTAGTGAACACTAGGTGGCACTGGTGCTTTGCTTCTACAGTGCTGCTAAAGTTCTGGTAGTGAACACTAGGTGGCGCCGGTGCTTTGCTTCTACAGTGCTGCTAAAGTTCTGGTGGTGAACATTTCAGAACTCTAACAAAACTTTCAAAACTACATTATTTCATTATTGGCTATTTTTTAAGACAGAACCAATTAGGAACTGCCATTTATAATGAAATTTTGAAAGTTTTGTTAGAGTTCTGAAATGTTCACCACCAGAACTTTAGCCACACTGTAGAAACAAAGCACCAGCGCCACCTAGTGTTCACCACCAGAACTATAGTTGTGTAAGTACTTTAGAACCATTTAGAACCATAATTGCACAGGCGTAATTGCCAGTGACGAGGAATGTTGGTGTGGTGGTGAGAACACTTGAAGAACTGAAACCAGTGTTTTTCAACCTTTTTTGAGCCACGGCACACTTTTTACATTTACGAAATCCTGGGGCACACCACCAACCAAAATGACACAAAATGACATTCTTTACACAGTAATACATATAGTTAATATGTTTTTAAATGTATTTATACACTCAGTGTGAAACCTGGGCCTGTTTCGATGAACACAACATAGATATCCTGGCAGGAATGGCAAAAACACACAAACTTCCCACACAGAACTCCCATAACCAAGAGAAAATACTATTAAGAGTTTGGTGGGCATTGACATTGGGTTTTGGAGTTGTAGTTCACCTATATCCAGAGAGCACTGTGGACTCAATGTTGCATCAGGACCAAACTTGGCATGAATACTCAATATGCCCAAATGTGAACACAGATGGAGTTTGGGGAAAATAGACCTTGACATTTGGGAGTTACAGTTTCTGGGATTTATAGTTAACACACAATCAAAGAGCATTCTGAACTCTTGCAACAACGGAATTGAACCAAACATGTCATATTGAACTCTCATTACCAACAGAAAGTACTGAAAGGGTTTGCTTGGGAATTGACCTTGAGTTTGGAAGTTGTAGTTCACCTACACCCAGAGAGCACTGTGGACTCAAACAATGTTATGTTATGTTGTTTGTTTTCTATCCAGAATCACAATGTTGGAAGGAGGGTCACCACTTTAAGTTCCCTAAAACAGGCATGGGAAAACTTTGGCCCTCTGGGTGCTTTGGACTTCAACTCCCACCATTCCTAACAGCCTGAGGCCCTTTCCTGCTCAAATGGCTGGGGGGGGAGAAAAAGGGCCTGAGGCTGTTAGGAATGGTGGGATTTGGAGTCCAAAACACCTGGAAGGTCCAAGTTTGCCCATGCCAGCTTTGGACAGAGACCTCTTCCTCCCCCCTTCCCCTTCGTGCCCTTTCTTCCCCCTCCTGCCGAACACTTACTTTTTCTTCTACACTGCCGCTTCTGCCGCCATTTTGATCTGAGGGCAGCGTGAGCATGTTCAGGAGGGGAGGGGGGAGAGAGGAAGCTGTGGCCTGTGCGGGCGCTACTGCGCAAACTCGCCCCAGAGCAAAGCGAGGCAAAGCGAGTCGAGCGAGGCTGGGAAGAAGGGAGCTCGAGTGGAGAAGAAAAAGAGTTCGGCAGGAGGGGGAAGAAAGGGTCTTGAAGGTTCCCATTTCCCACGGCACACCTGATGATCGCTCACGGCACACTAGTGTGCCACGGCACACTGGTTGGGAAACACTGCATTACACATACGGCAGACAATCCCTGCCGATTGACATGCAATTACAATACAATTGTACAGACAAACGTGCAGACAAACATGTGCAATTAGAATGATTTTTTCTTCTGGCTGCGTCACAGGGTGCGGTTGTTCCATTACGTCACAAGGGGCTGCTGTTGCTTTATCCTCAGACGAGAGCCTTATTTTTATTCAGGTGTTGTTTATCTTCCTTATTTTTATTCAGGTGTTGTAAAGTCCTTATAAAAATCCTTCCCCGCTGAGCGGTCCCTAGTTCATCTACTCACAGCTGGCTTGTTTTCGATCTGTTAGGTGGACAGTGGACAGGGCTCACAGCTGGGTGTCCAGACCAGCCCGGGAATCGAACATGCAACCTTCAGATTGCAAGCACAGCTGTTGTTACCGCTGTGCTATCTCTCCGGCCCTGTCTCAGCCTGCGAGTTGGAATATCCGGGCAGGCCTTGCCGTGGAAACCGCAGCACACACCTCCTTCATCTCATCAATCCCGCCCACGGCACATACCTTTTGGAAGGAAGAGGTGATACCAGCGCCATGGATGGGGTTGACGAGAGGAGGGGTGGGGCGCTGAGGTTTCCACGATAGCGCCTGCCCGGGGATTCTGGACGCAGCTGCACATGTGCAAGCACACGACCCTGCCCAGTCGGGACAAGTGGCTCATGCCACTACCCCCTTGCAGGGATTTATCCCCCCCCCCCAAATTCACCTGAGGCTGCCAGTGCCCCCCGGATCGCACCACCGCTCACCAGGGGGCAGTGGCGCCCACTTTGGGAATGACCGCATTACAGGTTTGGAGCGGTTTCTCTGTGCAGATAACACAGGGAGTCTTTCTTAGAATCAACAGGAACAGCTTTACATTCTGAGAATCCAATGGAGTCTGAACTCTAAACCGGAGTCTGAGCTCTGAGCAGTCTCAGATCTGATCATGCGCTCTGCAGCCCCTCCCACAACCTCAAGAAACATAGAGTAAAGGGAAAGCTGCATACCACAGCATACAATATACAATACAGTGAGTAAACAGAATTATATACAAAACAAATTACTAGTGGAGTCTTTAAGAAGGTTGCTATTTCCTACGCAGAATGATAAAATATTTTAGTGGCTCAGGGCGGCTTACATCCACACCACGATAAAATCACAATCTACAATTGCATTAAAACCACAGAATAAAACGATTCCTAAAAGAAACCATAGTCTCAGAAGATAGCACAGTGTTTCCCAACCTTTTTTGAGCCGCGGCACACTTTTTACATTAGCGAAATCCTGGGGCACACCACCAACCAAAATGACACAAAATGACACTCTAACACAGTAATACATATAGTTAATATGTTTTTAAAATGTATTTATACACTCAGTGTGAAACCTGGGCCTGTTTCAATGAACTCATTCCTGGCAGGAATGGCAGAAAGACACAAACTTCCCACTCAGAATTAACCAAGAGAAAATGCTATAAGAGTTTGGTGGGCATTGACCTTGAGTTTTGGAGTTGTAGTTCACCTATATCCAGAGAGCACGGTGGACACAAACAATGTTGGATCAGGACCAAACTTGGCATGAATACTCAAAATGCCCAAATATGAACGCAGATGGAGTTCAGGGGAAATAGACCTTGACATTTGGGAGTTGTAGATGCTGGGATTTATAGTTCCCCTACAAAGAGCATTCTGAACCCCACCAATGATAGAACTGGGCCAAACATCCCACACAGAACCCCCAGGAGGCAAGAGGAGGTCTCTACTTGGGGAAATGGAGGCGGGCCTTCCCAATGCATGGAGAGGGAGAGACCAAGTAGACAACGGGTGGGGAGGGGGTTGTTTGTAATTTTGTGCCTTTATCGAGGTAGGTTTCTTAGGGTTTTTATACTTCAACACACTAGACTCTGTCCGCCCGTCCCCCCCGGAGGTTCCAATTTCCCACGGCACACCTGATGATCGCTCACGGCACACTGGTTGGGAAACACTGAGATAGCATATCACAGCTCAAAGGCTTGCCAAAATAGGACCGACTTGCAGGCCTTCCCGAAAAGCCAACAGATTGCGCAAGGCCATAACCTCCGGAGGTAATGCGTTCCAGAGGACTGGGGCGATGATGGAGAACGCCCTTCTCCGTGTTGAAGTTAGATGGTATTGCTTGACACTGGGCACGGCTAGAGGGTTCCTCTCTTCAGATCAAAGTGTCCTCGTGGAACAGTATGGGGTAAGGCCCTTACCCCATACTGTCCCACGAGGACACTTTGATCTGAAGAGAGGGGAAATTGCCCACCCCTGGGTTAGGCGGTCCCTCAGGTACACTGGCCCCAGACCATACAAGGCCTTGAAAGTCAAAACTAGTACTTTGAAGGTGATCCGGTACTCAATAGGAAGCCAGTGCAGTTCTCGCAGAATTGGTGTAAAGTGGCAGCTGTGGCGTTCTGCACCAGCTTGAGTTTCCGGGTCACCGACAAAGGCAGGTCAATGTAGAGAGCGTTACAGTAGTCTAGCCTTGAGATGACCGTGGCTTGGATCACTGTGGCCAAGTTGTGCCCAGACAAGTAAGGGGCCAGCCTCCTAGCCTGGCGAAGATGGAAAAACGCCACTCTGCTGACAGCGGAGATTTGTGCCTCCACTGACAGCAGAGGGTCCAAGAGAACTCCAAGGCTCTTTACTGAAGACAACGAGTATAATGCCACGCCGTCCAGGGTCGGAAGCTGGACATCCCTACCGCCCGGACGACCCAGCCAGAGGATCTCCATCTTCGCTGGATTCACTTCAACCTACTGGCTCGCAGCCATCCAGTAACAGCCTCGAGGCAGAGATGGAAATTATCGGGTATGGTTTCGGGCCTGCCCCCCATCCCCAGAATGAGCTGGGTGTCATCAGCGTACTGGTGGCACTCCAGCCCAAAGCTACGCACCAGCTGAGCAAGTGGACGCATAAAGATGTTAAATAATATTGGGGAGAGTATGGCCCCTTGAGGGACCCCACAAACTATTATTTATTATCCCTTCCCCCCTCCCCCCAAAAACTAAAAATGCCTCTGGGGATGTTTTGGACAATTGCACTGTTTTTGGATCCCTGGGATTTTGTGCACCTCGGACCAGAAAGTTAAATAGAAATGGACTTCCTCTCCTTGGAATAAATAAAAGCATCTCTTGGGCCTGAAAGGGAGGGAAAGAGGGGCGGCAATACGGAAATAATGGCCAGGCAGCCAATGTTAGGCCACATTTTCTTTGGATGCAACAGAAATGTCCCTTTGCCTCCTTCTTCCACAAACGAACAGTATTGATCAGTCTTCGAAGCTACTAATATCGGGGGCCACTTGGGTTTTAAATGGCTGATTTGGCAAGTCTTGCTGGTCCATTAAAGTCTTAAGTGGTTCATGAATCTCAGCAAGAGCAGACGCCTTGGCATCATGGATCGATAGCCATGAAAGGTGAAAGCACAGCAGAAAGTCTCCTTGGGTGATGTTGTTTCCAAGTTGCGTTGTCGTTCGTCTTTCTGCGTTGTCGTTCGTCTACAAGACACTCAAAAGAGGTCGCAGCATTGTGGATAGTGCGTCTCCATGCCTCCCGATGTGAGGCCAGGGTGGACCATTGTTGGCGATCAATCTGGCTGATATATACCAGCAAAAATACAGTTCCTGCCTACTTACACACTAATAACTCAAGAATCAGGAAAGGATAAATTTCATATATGTATATTGTAACTTTCAGATAAGTATATCATCTACCCATTCAACAATGTAAAAATCATATGGTTTGTCTAAAGGCGCATGGAAACAGAGTAACAGTACAATAAACAATCAAATCCGCATTACTCACAGTACCCGTAGGCTGGATAATATAACACAAAGTCAAATATATATCACAATGATATTTGTGTCCCGGTAGTGAAGTCAATCATCAAAGAAAATTATAATCCTGGGCCCGATGGCCAAACGTAGAGTTGAAAATCTAGCAAAGGGTAAATCCAGGGGTATGCAGTGTCGCGGTTCCAATAATCAATGTAGAGTAACTCTGTAGTATAAAGATCAATGGGATGTCCACCTACGGGTATATCCGTGTCCGGTAACCGACCCGTTTCAAATTTCTCTTCGTCAGGGTGGCCCCATATAGGTTGACATGCAAACGATAATATTTCTGTAATATAAGCATACTTAATAGTATCCTGAAAAAATAGCAGGCAAGTAACATAGGGTAGGAGATTAAACATACACTTACCAATTGTAATAAATGAAAATGCTTAATAGCAATGCTGATATCACAGCATGCAATAATCCACCTCAATGGTGTAGGACCGCACATTCGGTAAAAGCTCACACTGGGAAGCTGCTTAAGTACTTAATCTGGCGCAAGTTAATTAGAATGCATATCAGGGAGAGGCTAACAACAGCATCTTAGAACCGCTCGCTAAATACCTTGATAGTATTCTACAGCCATTTGTGCAACAAGCTCATTCGTATGTGAAAGACACTACAGATCTAATCAAAAAAGTGGAGAATATTATTGTACCGGATGGCACAGTAATTGCCACATCTGATATCTCGTCATTGTACACGAACGTGCCTCTTGATGAAGCCAGAGTGGCCATTGAAGACTTACTAAACCAGAGAATTAAGCCTATTCACCCACCAACGGGGTTTCTTTTAGAGATTTTTGATTGCATAACGGAATATAATTATTTCAAATTTGAAGATTGTTATTATATTCAGAAAGGGGCGTGGCCATGGGGTCACCGGCTGCTCCTAGTATAGCCAATATCTTTGTAAAATCTTTGGAAGAAAAATTACTAACCATTAATAACCCCGAAACTACATTTTCTAGCCACATTATGCATTGGTGGCGTTTCATCGATGACGTGCTGTTTTTAATTCGCCCTCGTTCCAACCTGACAGACTGCGACCTCTGGTTAGCCTCCTGGCATCCAGAGATAACATTTACAACTGTATATGACACCCAACAAGTTAATTTCTTAGATGTAACGATATACAAAACAGAAAACCAATTGGCGGTGAAACCCTACACAAAATCAACATCGAAAAATGCTATGTTGCATTACAAAAGTTTTCATCCTCCAGCACTCAGAAATAATTTGCCATACTCTATGCTTATCAGAGCTAAAAGAAATTCTACCCAAGATGAACATTATCAACAAGAAGCAACCCGAGTGCTAGAGAATTTCAGAAAAAAGTGCTACCCAATTGATATATTGCAGAAAGCTAAAATTAAAGCGGATGCTACCGACAGAAATGAATTACTAACCACAAAACAAAAGAAACCCATTGACAGACTGAAACCCATAGATCAATCTGGCTGAGCCTGAGATGTTGTTTCAGGGAGTCCTCTCTTGCGCTGACCCACGGCGAGTTCACGATAGAGTAGTATCTTTGGGAGGCGGTGGTCCTCCATCCTAGAGACGTGCCCTGCCCAGCGCAGCTGTGTTCTCAATAGCATGGCCTCAATGCTGGTGATCCCTGCGTGCTCAAGGACAGCAACATTCGTCACATATTCAGTCCAGTGTATATTTAGGATTGTGCGGAGACAGTGCAGATGAAAGCGTTCGCGGAGTCGTAGGTGTTGGCGATAGGTGACCCATGTTTCAGACCCATAGAGGAGAACAGACAGTATGATAGCTCTGTACACACTGATTTTGGTGCTTTGCCTCAGGTGCTTGTTGCTCCAGACTCTTTTGTGAAGCCTTCCGAATGCACTCTATGCCTTTGCTAACCTGTGATCTATCTCTTTGTCAATCTTGGCGCATGAAGAGATGATGCTTCCCAGGTAGGTGAACTGCTGAACGGACTTAAGCACAGATTTGCCTATGCTGACGTGGGGATGGTGGTGTTCTTCCTGTGGTGCGGGCTGGTAGAGAACTTCCCTTCTACCATGCAGGAAAAGCACCATCAAAGCATCCCTAACAGATGGCCATCCAGCCTCTAAAAGCCTCCAAAGAAGGAGTTTCTACCAGACTCCAAAGCAGAGAGTTCCATTATTGAGCTGCTCGTATGGTCAGGAAGTTCTTCCTTGTGTTCAGGTGGAATATCCTTTCCTGCCATTTGAACCCATAGCTCATTCGAGTCCGAGTTTCCAGGGCAGAAGGAAACAAGCCTGCTCCCTCTTCACATATTTATACAAGGCTTCTCTCACGTCTCCTCTCAACCTTCTTTCCTGCAGGCTAAACGGACCCAGTTCTTTAAGACGCTCCTCAAAGGGATTCATGGTCTCCAGACCATGGCTCCTTTGAGTCGCTCTCTTCCTCTGGACACCTTCCAGCTTAGAGTCAATATCCCTCTTAAACTGTGGGGCCCAGAACTGGACATGGGGATACTATTCCAGGTGAATTTGGGGAGCGTCTTACAATTGATGGCATCTGTAACGCTTTCCCAAGAGTAATGATAAAGTTGCTCTTTATGTGGAGTTATCTTGGGTTTTTATATTTGTATTTACTGTTATTGAGGCATTGAATGTTTTGCCTTTTTGTTTGTTCCCCAGGAGAGATAGGGCAGAATGTAAATAATTTTTTATTATTATATTATTGTTATTTCATCCATAGCCACTCTCTGTTTGATGGAACTACAGGAGACAAGCCCTCGTGAAAACTATCCTCATGCTTCAATGCCAGGTTTGGCATTCAGGGGTTCACAATAAAATACACTAAAAACAAACAAGAAATAAAAACAATACTAAAACCAACAATAAAACAGTCACCCCTACTACACCTACCGTGTTTCCCCGAAAGTATGACACCCCGATTGTAAGACGTATCGGGGTGTCAGGGGGTCGGCTTATATAAGCCGTACCCGAAAGTAAGACGTGGGCGGCATGGCGTGGCTTCTTGGCTGGGCGACGAGAGGCTCCCAGAGGGGCTCAAAGGGGCCCGGAATCCTCCTCTTCTTTCGCCGCGTTAGCGCGAGGCAGGCGGGCGCCTGAGCCGCCGTGCGGCGAGACTCCGCCCGGCGCCTTGTCCCTCTGCCGCCGCCCCCGGCTCCGCCCCTCTTCCCTTCAGTGAAGGAGGGGCGGATCGGCGAAGGAGAAAGCCCGGTGGAAGTCCCACCCCCAGGGCGACTCAGGCGCTTTTACGCGCCGCCCGGCTCCCGTTGGGCGCGGACGGCGGGACGGCGAGAAAGACACCTGAGCCGCCGTGCGGGCAGGACTCCGCCGGCGCTTTCTTCCCTCTCGCCGGCGGCGGCTCCGCCCCTCCCCTTCACTGAAGGGAGGGGCGGAACTGGCGGAAGGGAGAGGCTGCTGCTGGGAGGAGGAGGAGGATGGAAGGAGCCGCTGGAAAGAAGGGAGGAGGATTCCGGGCCCCTTTTGAGCCCCTCTGGGAGCCTCTCGTCGCCCAGCCAAGCCATGCCATGCCGCCCAGCGGTAAAGTCTTACTCTCGCCTTACTTTCGGGGTACCATCGGCTAATGTAAGCCGTACCCCGAAAGTAAGCCGTAGTGGGGATTTTGGGGGGGGAAACACGGTAGTTACATTGGGTCAGTTTAGATTGAAAGCCTGCCGAAATAAAGTTGTTTTGCAGGCTCTTCGGAACGCAAGCAACTCTCTCACCTGGCAGGGCATTCCAAACTGTCGGGGCTGTCACCGAAAAGGCTCTCTGTCTGGTAGAGCAGTGTTTCCCAACCAGTGTGCCGGGGCACACTAGTGTGCCGTGAGCGATCACCTGGTTTGCTCGGGGGAAAACCTCTCTTCCCCCCTTTCTTCCCCCTTCTGCCGAACTCCAGCTGCTGCTGCTTGGGGGAGGAGGAGGAGGAAGGGCCGGGCGGCGGCGGCGGGGATAAGGGGCCGGGGCGCTGCCTCCTTTGGCCATTTCCCCAGCCAACCAGCCTTCAATCGAGGGAGGGCGGGGAACGGAAACGGAAGTGAGGAGCGCAATCCGAGGCAGGCCCACTGGCTTCCTCTTTCGATCCGCAGGAAAGAAGGAAGGCAGGCAGGCAACCGCGGACCGAGTGAGTGCCTTCCCTTCTGGTGTCGAAGAGGGAGAGAGCCATTCAGGAAGGGAGCCACCTGGGGGTTCTGTGTGGGAAGTTTGGCCCAGTTCTATCATTGGTGGGGTTCAGGATGCTCTTTGATTGCGTGTTAACTATAAATCCCAGAAACTGTGACTCCCAAATGTCAAGGTCTATTTTCCCCAAACTCCATCTGTGTTCACATTTGGGCATATTGAGTATTCATGCCAAGTTTGGTCCTGATCCAACATTGTTTGAGTCCACAGTGCTCTCTGGATATAGGTGAACTACAACTCAAAACCCAAGGTCAATGCCCACCAAACTCTTATAGCATTTTCTCTTGGTTATGGGAGTTCTGTGTGGGAAGTTTGATTCCATTCCATCATTGGTGGAGTTCAGAATGTTCTTTGATTGCAGGTGAACTATAACTCCCAGCAACTAAGTGAGTGTATAAATACATTTAAAAACATATTAACTATATGTATTACTGTATTAGAGTGTCATTTTGTGTCATTTTGGATGGTGGTGTGCCCCAGGATTTTGTAAATGTAAAAAGTGTGCCGCGGCTCAAAAAAGGTTGGGAAACACTGTGGTAGAGGACAGGTGATAAGTGCGAACAGAAGGGACTTCCAATAAGTTATGTTCTTTAGACCGTAGTGATCCCTGGGGAAAATACAGGGAGAGACGGTCCCTCAAGTACACAGGCCCTAGACCAGGCCTGGGCAAACTTCGGCTCTCCAGGTGTTTTGGACTACAACTCCCACAATTCCTAACAGCCGGAAGGAGTTGTAGTCCAAAACACCTGGAGGGCCAAAGTTTGCCCAGGCCTGGTCTAGCCCATATAAGGCCTTAAAGGTTAACACCAACGCTTTGAATGTAATCCGGTATCTACTGGGAGCCAGTGCAGCTGCTGCAAGATGGGAGTTGTGTGGCATCTAACCGGGGCCCCGGATATTAGGTAGTAAGAGCACCCAAACCTTTGAAGAGCTTCTATTCAACCATTTCAGAACTCCCTGCTTGGGCGGTGATGGCATGATCATCAGCATATATGAATCTCTTTGTTCCTTTTGGCAGTGGCCGATCATTTGTGTAAATGTTAAACATGGATGGAACGAGCAGGGAGGTGCTCAGAGGTAACCATTGATGTGGCTACAGGAGACAAGTCCTCATGTTAGGAAGAAAACCGTCCTCGGTGCCAGGTTTGGCGTTTAGGATTTTTAAAAAGTGTGCATGGCAGTTCCTTGTGAATAGCTGTGAAATGATTTGGCCCATCTCTCTTTTCAGCTGTCAGGTCCGCGGGCGTGGACAGTCCATCAGAGATGAAGGTCTTGGCCCCCGGCAGTTCCTCTTCTTCAGAGGCGCCCAACATGGTCATCGGAGAGATCCAGGTTCCTCCGGACGTGATGGCCGAAGAGGAGGAGGAAGAGGAGTCGGTTGAGGCACCCATGGAAATGCGCCCTCTGTCCTCCCGCCCGCAGGTGCCCTGGTCCGGCTTCGAGAAGGCCTTCACCTTCGTGCGGCAGAGGGGCAAGAACGTGATTGTCCAGTGCAGCTACTGCCTGCCGCTGGTCAAGCACCTCAGCTCGGCCTTCGCTTCTGCCTCCAACCTCAAGAAGCACTTGGAGGTGAGCAGATGCTGGGGAAAAGTCCAGTGGGGTTACCAACCTAACAGTTCGAAAACATGCAAATGTGAGTAGATTAATAAGTACTGCTTTGGCGGGAAGGTAATGACACTCCATGTCGCCACGCCAGCCACATGACCTAGGAGGCGTCTACAGACAACGCCAGCTCTTCTGCTCAGAAGTGGAGATGAGCACCAACCCATAGAGTCGGACACAACTAGTGTTGAGACTCCCACAGTTGGCTCACAGACACGCCAAGCTAGTAAAAGTATTTACAGTTTATTCAAACAAAAACATAGCCACAGTCCGGCATGAAAAAACCCACACCCAAAAAAGCCTATAAACAAAACAGAGAAGACGTCCGTCTTTCTCAGGAACTAAGACACGAAGAATCAAAAGCACCAGATACAGGAACTAGCAACCCCCAGCAACACCTTGGCCGACCGCAGAGTCCCAAATCCCCAGACCGTACTTTTATACCCTTACAGCTCAGAGTCATCAGACTCCCCCAGCATTTAACACATTCCTGACATCCTGCACCAACGCTGAGTCCAGCTCTGTATCATTCTCTTCTGAGGGTAACTCTGCTTCAAACCCCTCAAAAGTGTCATCACTGGTAGGCTCCCTAAGTATTTGTCGGACCTTTCTCCTTTGTTCTGCACCTTCCAAACTCACAACACTTGCAGCTCTCTTCCTCCCAGTAATTCTGCCCAAACCTCCCTCTTCAACTGACATGTCCGACAAAGTATCCTCCTCCCTGTTACTACCTGTAGCAACTACAGGCTCAGCTTGCTCAACTACAACAACTAGACTTTATGTCAAGGGTAACCTTTACCATTTAGTGTGTTAGATATACAGTGTTCCCTCGCTACTTTGCGGTTCACTTATTGCGGACTCACTTTTTTGCGGATTCCAAAAAATATTAATTTTAAATATATATCATGCTGTTTCGTGGGTTTTTGCCACCACCACTCTCCGAGGCGCTTTCCCTCCTCAGTCCTCCCTCCCTCCCTCCAGCCTTGAAGGGCCTTTCCTTCCTTTCCTTCACTTTATTTTAAGTTTATAAAGACTTAAAATAGTGTATAACTACTAAAATAAAGTATAAATATTAAAAGAAATAGAGCATTCTTACGTTGCACAATTTTTCACTTATTACGGGAGGTATTGGAACGTAACCGCAGCAATAAGTGAAGGAACACTGCATTGTGATATAATAATACAGTACAATATAATATTATACTTAATAATGAATTATAATAGTTATTATTACATGGTAAAAAGCATATATTCAATAAAATCAATAACCGCTTTCCCATTACAAGCCCCCATATGCAGACATTAAACCTTTAAATTCCTCCCTATCCTCGCAGACCTGGGCAACCTACGGCCCGTGGGCCAGATGCGGCCCAGCAGCCGATTCTGTCCGGCCCGGGGAGAAGGGCATCGGGGGCGGGGCCAAGAGGAAGGGGTGCCGCTGCCGCCATCCCATCTGTGGGGCCTGCGTCGGCAGACAGCCCGCCACTCTGGGGAACAATCGGAGGAGCGGTGGCTTTGGAGTGCCTGCCATCCTGGGAGACGATCTGGGCCTGCAGCGGGAGCAGTCGGCGAGCTGCGGCGGCTGATTGCCCTGGCGACCTGGAAGACTTGATCGTCTTCCGGTTCACTAGGGCGATCACCCACTGCAGCTTGCTGACTGCTCCCGCTGCAGGCCCAGATCGTCTCCCAGGATGGCAGGCACTCCAAAGCCGGGATGGCAGGCGCTTGTGCCCGCTTTGTGCTGGTCTGTGACCGTAATAAAGTTTTGATTGAACTGGGAAAGCCGGGATGGCAGGCAATCCATGGCAGGGCGATTAGCTGGGGAACAGCTGGGGGCAAGAGCGGGCGGAGCCCTGCGGCCTCCGATCATCTGCTGCTCTGCTCTGCTGCGGTGGCGGCTGGGTCCGCTTTGTCATCCTCTGGGCTGGGTCCATTGGGCCATTCCATCTTGGGATCCTTCCTCTCTTGAGGGTGTCAGCCTCTATCTTGGTTCGCACCTTGTCTTCTTGAATTTCATTTTATTTTATTTTAGTGGTTTTTATTATTTATTATAATAATTATGATATTAATACTAATAATATATGAATATTTCTTGATATATTAATATGTTAATATTAATGATGTGTAATATATAGTAAATATAGTAAATAAATAAATAAATAATGTAGATTAGAATGTAGTTCAGCCTTTAGGTGCGGCCTTCCATAATATTTTTTGGCTCTCGTGTGGCCCCTTGGGAAAAAATAATTGCCTACCCCTGATCCAGTGACTCAGTTAAAAGCCTTCTTAAATAGAAAGGTCTTGACCCCTTTTTGGAAGCTTAATATTATTATTATTATTATTATTATTGTTAATCATTTATTTACTTTTCTCCCGCTTTTCTCCCATGGGCGGGACTTAAAGCAGCCTATGTGGCAAAAATAGCAAAATGGCACAGCATAAAATTTATTTATTTATTTATTTACAGTATTTATATTCCGCCCTTCTCACCCCGCAGGGGACTCAGGGCGGATTACAATGTACACATACATGGTAAACCTTCAATGCCATAGATACACAACACATATAGACAGACAGTCAGAGGCTATTTAACATTCCAACTTCTAGCCACCAGGGGAGCTGTCGCTTCACCGTCCATCTGCGACACTGATTAAGTAATTTTCCGCATTCCTCGCATGCTCAAGCTGGAGATTATTTATGGCCTCGTAAATTTTGTTAAATTAGCCTCCCCACACATAGGTGGTACCTAAATTTCCTACTTGATAGTTGCAACTGTCTTTCGAGTGCAAAGGTCGACAACAAGCTACACAATTGACCGGAAGCTCACTCCAACCCGGGCTGGCTTCGAACTCATGACCTTTCGGTCAGTAGTGATTTTAATACAACTGACACTCAGCCAGCTGAGCCACAGTCCCGGTGCAATAAAAATGCAACAAAACATCATAAACAAATAATACACAATCCATCTCCTTCTTGCATTGCTTTGCTCAGAACTGGACGCAGGGTTGTTATTATTATCTCAGGTGAGAAGGTCTGACCAAAGCGGAAAGGCGTGCACCAGTTTACTCGTCTTCTCTTTCTCCTCTCCAGAGAGCTCACCCTGGAAAGCTGATCGCGATTGAAAGGGCCAGAAAGGCCAGGCGGCGCGGTATCTATTGCGAAGAACTAAGGCCGGAAGCGGACACTGCTTTCAGCCGCCTCCCCCGGCAGCAGCAGCAGCAGCGGACCCCCTTTGGCCGGTGGGGCTCTGTCAGTGAGACGCTCACCCAGCAGACCCTGGACCGGAAGGTGATTGACTTCATTGTGGAGGAGACGCTGCCACTGGAGACAGTGAACAAGCCCTCCTTCGTTGGCCTGGTGCGTCTCGGTCTTCCGGAAGGGCTGTCGGTCATGAGCGCCGCGACTCTGCAAGACAGGATCGAGGGGCGTTCATCGGCGCTGCGAGAGGCGCTGGTGGGCCGGATGGGGGATGTAGCACATGTGGCGACCACTGTGGACTGCTGGGCCAGCGGTCGGAAGAGCTTTCTGCGGATGGCGGCGCATTGGATCAACCCGGGCACACTCAAGCGCGAGTTTGGAGCCTTGGCCTGCAAGCGCCTCAGAGGGCGGCCCTCTTATGCCGTCCTGGCCAAAGCCCTGCGCGACGTCCACATCGAGTACCGTATCCACAACAAGGTCATCTGCATGACCGTCGATAGCGGCTCCAACTTTGCCGGGACACTCCGGGTGTCCAAGGGCAGGGAGACGGAGACGGCGGAGACGTCCGAGGCGAGTGACGATGACGGCGAGGACAACGCAGAGGTGGAGTTCGTGTCCTTATTCGAGATACTGGAAGCGGGGAACAAAGCTGGAGAGGGGACGGGGGACAATGACGGTTTCCGCTTGCCTCCATTCCAGAGGTGCGCCAGCCACACCCTCAACCTTGTGGCGACGTGCGATGTGCAAGGCTTGATCTCCGAATCGGCCCAAAACAGCTCCCTTGGCCTCTTCTGGAAGCACTTCTCCTCCTTGATGGCAAAGTGTAACAGACTGTGGCGCGAGCAGAAGGCTTCGCCACAGGCGGCTGAGTACATCCTAGAGCAGTGTGGGGCCTACCTGAAGGTGCCGGACCGGTCCAGGTGGGACTCCACCTATGAGGCCTTGAAGCAGCTGAGCCAGCTCCTCTCTGCCGCACCGCTCCGTGTGGGTGCCGTGATGGACCGCTGCTCTTTGGCCAGGGTGACGGCCGAGGAGGGCTTGGCTGCGCGGGAGTACGCCGAGGTCATGGCCCCGCTGGCCCAGGCCATGGACATCCTGCGGCGAGACAGCGGCATGTTCATGGGCTACCTGCTACCCACTCTGTACAACCTGGACCGCAAGCTGCGAGAGCTGGAGCACCGGCCCCTGGAGTACACTTACTGCCTGACCCTCTTGCGAGGGCTGCGGAAAGCCCTGCGGGAGCGTTTCAAGCCCATCTGGGAGGACAAGAAGCTGCTCCTGGCCGCCTGCCTTCACCCGCGCTTCAAGGCCGACTGGCTGGAATCAGCTGCCCGGGCAGACCAGACCAGCAGGTGAGGCAGGGAGGCAAAATGACCCCAACGCAGGCATGGGCCAACTTTGGCCCTCCCTCCAGGTGTTTTGGACTTCAAATCCCGCAATTCGTAACAGCTGGTAGGGAATTGTGAGAGTGGGAGTCCAAAATACCTGAAGGGCCTAAGTTGGCCCGTGCCCGATCTGGTGACTGTTCTGTAGATTTGTTCTTAAATTGGATTTGTACATAAGTGTAACTCCAGCCAAACACACACACACACATATGGATTGCATAAGGAAAGGTGAATACGCCTGTGGCGTTTCCTTTGCTGTCTGTGTTACTGATCAGACAATTCCACCTCACTTTCTGTCCCAGTGATAATCAGATTTTGGAAAACTTGGCTTATTGTGTAAACAAGGATTGGAGGTTATTATTTTATTTATTTTATTTACGACATGTATATGCCGCCCTTCTCACCCCGATGGGAACTCAGAGCGGCTTACAAGTAAAATGTAAATATAATATACATCCTGGGTTGGAGTGAGATTCTGGCCCATTGTGTAGCTTGTTGTCGACCTTTGCAACACGAAAGACAGTTGCATCTGTCAAGTAGGAGATTTAGGTACCACCTAAGCGTGGGGAGGCTAATTTAACTAATTTACAAGGCCATAAATAAAATCTCCAGCAGAAGCATGCGGGGAATGCGGAAAGTACTTCATCAGTGTCGCAGATGGACGGTGAAGCGACAGCTCCCCTGGTGGCCAGAAGTTGGAAAGTTACAATAGCCTCTGACTGTCTTGTCTATATGTGTTGTGTGTCTATGGCATTGAATGTTTGCCATGTATGTGTACATTGTAATCCTCCCTGAGTCCCCTGCAGGGTGAGAAGGGCGGAATATAAATACTGCAAATAAATAATAAAAAAGTCAGAGGTTTGTAACTCGGGAACGACCTCTATGTGAAATGAATGGATGGCCCTTGGGAACTGTGTTAGTCATTTGCGTTTCTGAGTTTGCCCCCTTCTTTCTCTCCTTCCCAGGTACATGATGGAGGCCTTGCTGAAGGCGGAGATCCGGAGCACCGTGGCAGAGGCGGGCGGAGAGCCTTCAGAGCGGGACCCAGGCGGAGATGAGGACCTGGAGGACGACTTCTTCAACCTGCAGCCGCGCAGCCGGCGGTGTGGGGCAGACGCCGTGGACGAGGAGGTCTGGCGCTACTTGAAGGCCCCCGGTCGGGAGGCCTCCTCCCTACACGCCTTCCCCCACGTCCTCCAGCGCTTCCTGTTCTACAACACCGGGCTGCCCTCCAGCGCCGCCGTCGAGCACCTCCTCTGCGCCGAGAGATGCGCCGTGGTTGACGCCGGGAGGCAGCCCTCTGACGACAAACTCTTCGAGCAGCTCTTTCTCCTGAAGCAGAACAAGGGGGCCTTTTAGGAAAGGGAGCCTTTTCAAGCCCTGGAAATGACCAAAGAATCCTGCCAGGTAACCGTGGACCAGTCGATAACGAGTGCAGCAGCAAAGGACGTAAAGCATACCTGCACGAAGGCTTCCACGGCTAGAATCACTGGGGTGTTGTGTGGCTTCCAGGCTGTATATGGCCGCGTTTTAGTGGCGTTGCCACTAGAACGCAGCCATACAGCCCAGAAACCACATAACACCCCATGCCATTGATTCAAATCTGGAGTCCATTTGGTGTCACGTGTATTTGCTAGGCCTAGTTGATCCAAAAAAAAAAAAAAGGTTCAAAACTCGTTCTGGATGTAAAGGGGCGCTGGCGCGTCGAATCTGATTGACTTCTGAAATTTTCTGGAAATATTTGTTTCCCGACCTTCGTTAATGGCGGACACACATGTTTAACCCAGTTTAGGTGCGGATGCCTTCCTTCCATGTCAGAACTGGGGCGAGAGCCGCACATGGAAGGGAAGGCCAGGGAAGGGAAACCCGCCGATTCCTTTCCGAAAATGGCGGCAGTGGCTTCGAAATGGCAAAATCGCTTCCGGGTTGCTTACGCTTCAAAACTGCTTCAGAAGTGAATTTAATCCGAATTGGTTCCGATTTTACGAGCATTCTGACGAACCTAACCAGGCCTAGTATTTCTATTTATGAAAGCGGTTGGACCTCTCCCCGCCCCCCTCCCCCCGGGAGGCAGAATGACCACATTGAGTGTAAGGCCTCCAAAATGCAATGGCACATGTGTCAACGGACTTCGGTTGAGGACTCATTCGCTCATTGGAAGCCGTTGGCCCTTTTTTTGTTTCCAGAAGGCAGAATGGCCACATTCAGAAGTGCATTTGTGGAGATGAACATCCGACGACGACGTCTTCAGTCATGCATCCATTGGTTTGCACATTCAGATATGCCACATCCCTATTTGGCACAAGCGCAACCATGCGTATATCGAGACGGGTACCTATAAACAGAAGCTGGATGGCTATCTGTTGGGGGTGTTTTGATTGTGCTTTTCCTGCATGGAAGAAGGGGTTTCGGACTGGATGGCCCACGTGGTCTCTTCCAACTCTATGATTCTATTGATAGAAACTCGGCCGCCTTATTTCTCCCAGGCACATCCTGACTGTGTGGAAACGGCATAAAGGAACTTCTCTATCGGAAGCTTTGTGAGCACTTTAACCATTGTGTCTGCAACAATATGGTCAGCTTTGAGGTTTGGTAAGAGAGGCAAGAGCTGGGGAAAGTGAAAGTCCAAAACTTAGAGCAGTGTTTTTCAACCTTTTTTTTGACCCGCGGCACATTTTTTACATTTACAAAATCCTGGGGCACACCACCAACCAAAATGACACAAAATGACACTCTAACACAGTAATACATACAGTTAATATGTTTTTAAATGTATTTATACACTCAGTGTGAAACCTGGGCCTGTTTCGATGAACACAACATAGATATCCTGGCAGGAATGGCAGAAAGACACAAACTTCCCACGCAGAACTCCCATAACCAAGAGAAAATACTATAAGAGTTTGGTGGGCATTGACCTTGGGTTTTGGAGTTGTAGTTCACCTACATCCAGAGAGCACCGTGGACTCAAACAATGTTAGATCAGGACCAAACTTGGCATGAATACTCAATATGCCCAAATGTGAACACAAATGGAGTTTGGGGAAAATAAACCTTGACATTTGGGAGTTACAGTTTCTGGGATTTATAGTTAACACACAATCAAAGAGCATCCTGAACTCTTGCAACAATGGAATTGAACCAAACTTGGCATATTGAACTCTCATCACCAACAGAAAGTACTGAAAGGGTTTGCTTGGGAATTTACCTAGAATTTGGAAGTTGTAGTTCACCTACACCCAGAGAGCACTGTGGACTCAAGCAATGTTGTTGTTGTTTGTTTTCTATCCAGAATCACAATGTTGGAAGGAGGCTCACCACTTTAAGGTCCCTAAAACAGGCATGGGAAAACTTCCGCCCTCTGGGTGCTTTGGACTCCAACTCCCACCTTTCCTAACAGCCTGAGGCCCTTTCCTGCTTAAGAGGCTGAGGGGGAAAAGGAAAAGGGCCTGAGGCTGCTGGGAATGGTGGGAGTTGGGAGTCCAAAACACCTGGAAGGTCCAAGTTTGCCCATGCCAGCTTTCGACAGAGACCTCTTCCTCCCCCTTCCCCTTCGTGCCCTTTCTTCCTCTTCCTGCCGAACACTTACTTTTTCTTCTACACTGCCGCTTCTGCCGCCATTTTGATCCGAGGGGGCAGCGTGAGCGTGTTCAGGAGGGGAGGGGGGAG
Organism: Anolis apletophallus; assembly: GCA_030556195.1. Lineage (NCBI taxonomy): Eukaryota > Metazoa > Chordata > Lepidosauria > Squamata > Anolidae > Anolis > Anolis apletophallus. The sequence goes on along the minus strand of JARBWK010000008.1, from coordinate 4,864,254 downwards.
GGAGGAAGACATGGCCTGTGCGGGCGCTACTGCTCAGACTCGCCCCAGAGCAAAGCGAGGCAAAGCGAGCAGAGCGAGGCTGGGAAGAAGGGAGCCCGAGTGGAGAAGAAAAAGTGTTCGGCAGGAGGGGGAAGAAAGGGGAATGGAGGTCACAATTTCCCACGGCACACCTGATGATCACCCATGGCACACTGGTTGGGAAACACTGACTTAGAGTAATTCCTTGGGCTAGTGGAACTATGAATTTCGCCACAGCCTCTCCATTGTGTCACATCCTGACTGACCAAAACCAACATTAACGACATCAATGAACTCTATATTCCAGGAGAGTAAAATTAAGGGCCTAGTCTCTTGGGGCTAGACTAAAATGCTGATTCAAAAGATTAAGACAATAACTTAGATTTGGCTTGAAAGCCTAAGCTATCACTGGATCGTTAGGCAAACATTAGTCACTTTAATCCCGTCATCTTTACATTCCCTTCATTGTTTCCCGCCTGGCCCGCCTTCCCCCTTCCCATTGGCTGAGGAGCTGAAGCGGGGCAAGCGCTCTGATTGGGCAGAGCGTTGCCAACCACAGCCATACCTCCCAGGCAAGCTGACTTCAGCCAATCAGCGCAAAGCCGGCTCAAAGGTAGGGCGTGGGAAATTTGAATTTGACAGCTCTGTATTTCCTATAAATGTTGCCTTGTTTTTCTCAACGAGTCATGTCGGCTCCTGGGCAAATGATTGCGGCTGTCATCCGTTCCAGCTGGAACGAAATAAACATCCTTGGTGGCTTTCCTTCAACTTGGTGAGATTTATTGGGAAAATTAGGGGAGGGGATCTTTTCGGGTGTTTTCTGTCTCACCAGGTGTCCCGATCCTCTTTTCCGGGTCTGGCCGGTCTCTGCCTCGGCAGGGCCCCCAAATTCATGTTCAACATCACCTATATATCCTGATTTACTGCCATATTGGCCTGTTTCTGCAAAGGCTACAGAAAATGCTGATGGTTTGAGAAAACATTGCTGCAAAGAGGAAGATACTTTTTAAGGGTAATAAGTGTTGCTACTAGAGGTTTACAATAGGCTAAGTATCAGGGAAAATTAGAACCATCTCTGTTACAGCAGCTACAAGTTAACTGGGTGTGTTATCTGCTTCAGCACCGGGAAGTGGCACAGCTGGCTAAGTGTCAGCTGCATAAGATCTCTCTAACGGTAGGTCATGAGTTCGAGGCCTGTCCGGGTCGAGGTGGGTGCTCGACCTTAAGTGTAGCCTGCTCTCGACCTTTGCAGCCCGAAAGACAGTTCATTTGTCATGTAGGAGATAAAGGTACTACATTAAGTGGGGAGGCAAATTTTTGACTGAATTATGAGGCCATAAAGAACTCCAGGAATCGCTGAGGATTGCGGAAGAACAACAAGGAACGCTGGAAAACGCTGAGAGAGATGAGGAGTGCATCAGCTCCCCTGGTGGCCAGAAGTTTGCCTCTGTTCGTCTATGTATGTCTAAATATGTCTATATATGTTGAACTGCAGGGATTGTCTGCAAGTATGTGTATTGTAATCCGCTCTGAGTCCTTTGGAGTGAGAAGAGCGGAATATGAATAAAGTAAATAATAAGTAAATAAGGCACTAGGTTTGCAAGCTTTGAGCTTTGCATTTGGCTTAGCTTGATGGCTCGTTAGAGCTGAAGAAGCAGTTGGCTGTTGCTGGGACTGGTTACACATCGTCCTGAGGCTGAAGACTGAAGCCATTTGGAGTGCCAAGGAAAACTGCTTATTTATGGCAAGATAAGGACATTCTACTGATAACAAAGTAAAGAGAGTGTATTATTTGCTGTGTGTTTGCATGTCATTTAAAGAAGGCTCACCGGAGATATTGTTTGTTATACATTGGTGAGAACAACTCTTCTGTTTTGCTTTGTGTTTTTTGAACTACGGTGAATAGAACTATATTTTTCTTTTCTACTTAAAGCAACACTGATGTATTTTTTGTTTTTATCACACTAAGAGTAAAAGGGACTGAGATATTCTGTGGGCTGCTAACACTATTCTGACAAATAGAACATGAGGACAAAACCAGTGGCTAGGTAGTGGCTAGTTGGAACTCCCCAAGTTTCCCAGTCGTTTTGGAGTTATTTAGTTATTTATTTTTTATTTACTTCATTTATATTCCACCCTTCTCACCCCGCAGGGCTCAGGGCGGATCACAATGAACATATACAGGCAAGGATTTAGACACACAAAGACAGAGACAATTTAACATCTGGCCACCAGGGGGAGCTGTTGCACTCCTTCCTCAGCGTGTTTCCTGGAGATCTTTATGATCTCATAAATCAGTTAAATTTAGCCTCTCCACTAAGTGGTATCTTAATTTCCCACTTGACAGATGCAACTGTCTTTCAATTGTAAAGGTTGACAACAGGCTACACAATAGGTCGAGAGCCCACCTCGACCCGGGCAGGCCTCGAACTCATGACCTTCTGGTCAGTAGAGATCTTATGCAGCTGACACCCAGCCAGCTGTGCCACATTCCTAGTGCAACAGAAGAACAGATAAGATTGATTCATTAAGACAGTCATGGTCAGAAAACAACAGACTATAGTTGTGCCATTGCTAGGACCCCATGTGTCAAAATCATAAAGAACCAATGAGTATCTGTATAGCCAGCTTAGACCAATTAAATGATTGATCTTTGAACACCAATGAGAATGTGTATTCAATTTACTGCCCAAGTGAAAATCAGGAAAGGGGGCTCCTGCTTTTCAGATTTGGATTTAAAGAGTATTTTTGGTTCTTTTTTCCTACCTCTAAGATGCCGAAGGTGGGAAAGCCTGTATATATCTCTTATCTATGTACAGTTGCCTGTCTTTTCATTGCATTGAATGTTTGCGGTATATGTGTTCTGTGATCCGCTCTGAGTCCACTTCGGGGTGAGAAGGGCTGAATATAAATACTGTAAATCAATCAATCAATGGAAAGGAGAAGGGAGGAACAGAGAAGAAAGACAAAGGAAAGAATGATGGAAGTAACAAAAAGGAAAGGGGAAAAGGTATGAAGAGAAGTAAGGAAGGAAGAGAAAGAAGGAAAGAAACAAGGCACAAGGCAATAAGGTAGGGAAGAAACAAGGCACAAAGGATGGGAGGAAAGAAGGGAGGGAGGGATGGAAGAAGGCAAAATTGATGGGAGGAAAGAGGAAGGAAGGGAAGAAGACAAAATGGGTGGAAGGAAAGGAAGGAAGGGAAGGAAGAAGGCGCAAAGGATGGGAGGAAAGAAGGAAGGAAGGGAGGGATGAAGGCAAAATTGATTGAGAGGAAAGAGGAAGGAAGGGAAGAAGGCAAAAGAGGAAGGAAGGGAAGAAAGAAGGCACAAAACTTGGGAGGAAAGAGAAAGGGAGGGAAGGAAGAAGGCACAAAGGATGGGAGGAAAGAAGGAAGGGAGGGAGGGAAGAAGGCAAAATGGATGGGAGGAAAGAGGAAGGAAGGGAAGAAGACAAAATGGGTGGAAGGAAAGGAAGGAAGGGAAGGAAGAAGGTGCAAAGGATGGGAGGAAAGGAAGGGAGGGAGGGATGAAGGCAAAATGGATGAAAGAGGAAGGAAGGGAAGAAGGCAAAATGGGTGGAAGGAAAGAGGAAGGGAAGAAAGAAGGCACAAAGGTTGGGAGGAAAGAGAAAGGGAGGGAGGGAGGGAAGGAAGAAGGCGCAAAGGATGGGAGGAAAGAAGGAAGGAAGAGAGGGAGGGAAGAAGCCAAAATGGATGGGAGGAAAGAGGAAGGAAGGGAAGAAGGCAAAATGGATGGGAGGAAAGAGGAAGGAAGGAAGGGAAGAAGGCACAAAGGATGGGAGGAAAGAAGGGAGGGAGGGAAGAAGGCAAAATGGATGGGAGGAAAGAGGAAGGAAGAAAGTCATAAAGAATGGGAGGAAAGAGAAAGGAAGAAGGCACAAATGATGGGAGGGAGGAGGGAGGGAGGGAGGGAAAGAAGACAGGTAAGGTGAATGATGGGAAAGTCAGGGAAGAAAGAAAAACTGCATGAGGGAAATGGGGGAATGAAAGAAAGGAGCACTTCCACAAAGAGAGCGGTAGAGACATTGTGAAGGAGGCCTTCTCCGAGCTGGAGAAGGGAGAAAGCAGGCTGGCAGCATTTAACTGTATGGTATTGATGCAACAACTGCGTCCATCCTGACAGACACTGCCCTGGCCGAGAGGGAGGGAAGGAAAGAGAGAAAAATAAATAACATTAATAATGATGGTGGTGGTGGTGATGTTTGGCCAGACATTTGCACACACATCCCAACCGGCCCAAATTCCGGCGCAGCCTCAGACCCAAAGCAGACCGGACCTCCATCAAAGGGACACATTTCTTTGCACAGCTCCAGCAAAGGCTAAACTCTTTATTATATCACAAAGCTCCAGTAAATGAGTTACAGAAGGGTTCTCCAGGTACAAGACAACGCTGGGGACAGGTGCGGACTGTTTGTAAGCCTCCCCCCCCCCCAAAAATATATTTCAAGGATTTATAGAGAAGCCTTCTTTCAATGTTGGAAGAAGAATCACAAGGTTCACAGAGAGTGGATTCGAAAGGCTTCTCTGTTGCTCCAAGACACACCAACCAGCCACTTACCTGCCCAAAGGTAGGCTTCGTCAAGAGGATGTGACACTTTTGGAGGAAGACCCACTGGTGCAAAGGAATCCCAGGGTCAAGGCACACGAGGGTAATGTTTTTAACCTGGGGATTATTCCTTTCCTTTGGAAGACCTCTCCTAAGTACCATTTGGGGGAAATTAAAGGGTCCGATCCAAACTCCAAGGAGCACGGATCCTCCTGAAACAGCATATACGGCTGAGCATTGGTAGGCACGGTTTGGAATAAAATGAAGGACAGCCATAGGGCAAAACCAAAGAGGAAACGCGTTCCGTACCCATAGGCCAAAAACCCAAAACTTCAAAAATACAACTTCGAAAAGAATCCTTTGGGAAACGACGAAAAGAGATTGCAAAAAGCGAAAGCTGTGTAACAGAGAAGGGCCAAAACAAAGAAGAGGACGGGAGCAAACGAAAGGCAAACAAGAGAACAAACAATGCGCATGGGATGTTGTTGTCGCCACTGCCAACCCATATTCACATGAAAGTCCTTCTTGACCCATCAACGGAAGATGTGCTTGGGACTGAACCAGAGTACCTATTACACAGACATCCGGCTCAGGGAAGGGAATGGCGAGAAGTAAACGTGAAATACAATGGAAAAACAAGTATTTTGATAATCCCTGGAGGCTTCCATAGGAACCATTCTATTTAGCCAAAGAAGGTGAGCACTAAATTAGAGTAAATATGGTAATCGCAGGCTGCAACATCCAGAATGGAGAGAGACCTCTGCATCTCCTCTTGCAAGGTGAAAAAATGCACCCAGAAAGAGCAAAAACCAGACTGAAACGTGTGGGGAAGCGCACTAAAACACACAGCAGGATGCGAGGGCTGATTGGGGGGTATGGCTGCAAAGGGTTATGTGTTTCCCTCACTTGGGTTGCTTCTGTCCTCTTGCAATGTGAAGAAAAGCAACCAGGAAGGGTGACACGTATGGGGATGCACACTGAAGCACATACCGGAATGTGGGGTCCGAGAGGGATAGGGCTGTGACCTTGGGTTGCTTCTGCCCTCTTGGGATGTGGAAGAAAGGCATCCAGGAAGGGTAAGAACCACACCAAAATGTGTGGGGATGTAAACTGAAACACATATCATCATACTGGGATGCGAGGAGGATGGGGTTGCAATCTAGAGGACTGAGCAGGGGCCCTATGTGCTGCCCTTGCCTGTGTTGCCCGGCCCCGCCGCCCCAGGGCTGTCTTGAACGTGCCAGGAGATTTTGCACTTCCTACAGTAGTACAGCTGCCCCTCGCTGAGCATCATGCTAAGGTAGATCCGGGAGTTGCACAAGTGGCAGCGTCGGGTGCACGTGCGGCTGTGATTGAGAAGGTGCTCATGCAGCAAGCCCTCGTGCACAAAGGTCTGGTCACACCGGGCGCAGCGGATGGGCCAATTCTTGGTGTGGGTGCGCTTGTGCTCCTGCAGGGCCAAGGAGTCCGTAAAGCAGACGTTGCACTCCAGACAGCGACGCAACTGCCCTGGCCCATGGGTCTGCTGGTGGTGGTCAAAGCTGGCCGCATCTGAGAAGCTGCAGCTGCAGATGGAACAGTACAGGGGAAATTCCAGGAGGTGGACACGCTTGTGCACGGCCAGTGCCTTCAGGCTGGAGAAGCACAGCCTGCAGTGGTCGCAGTGCAGCTGCAATCCCTGCAGGTGATCCTTCATGTGCTTGGTGAGCTGGATCTTGAAGGTGAAGCTGCGTGTGCACTCGGTGCACTCGAACTTGCGCTTGCGGCTATACTGGTGGTCACTCAGCATCTCCTGCTTAGACATGCTCTGGTTGCAATGCGCTACACAGCCCTGCACCTCCTCCATCTCCTTTGGCGTGTGGTCTTTTCCACACGACGGCACAGAAGACCCTCTTGCCAGGCCTTCGCTCTGCTCTGCAGCGGTCGTCGGAAGTAGCTTAGTGTGGTCTTCTGCAGAAAGGGGAGGAAAACCGTCTTGAGCAAGGACTGGGACCATGTCATGCAAGCATGGGCCAACTTCGGACCTCCCTCCAGGTATTTTGGACTTCAACCCCCATAGGAATGGTGGGAGCTGAAGTCCAAAACACTTTGAGGAAGAGCCGGTTTCCCCTTGCCTGATGTAACAGAATTATTTTAGCTTGCCGAGGAGTCATATTTAAATATTGGAAAGCTTGCCAAGTCTTATGATTCTACAGATTAACCAACAACAATCAATATGAATACATCAAGGGCGGTCAATTGCCAAGAGACTAGCAGCCCTTTACTGGAATCTCAATGGACATCTGTTATGAGGGATTGCATTGTCCTCCTGCGAAGGGGATTGGTGGCCACTGGAGTCTCTTCCAACTCTAAGATTCTACCGTATTTCCCCGAAAATAAGACCAGGTCTGGTATTAATTTTTGCTGGAAAAGACGCATTATTTTTATGGGATGCACAACAATCTACATTTATTCATATACAACAACCTACATTTATTGAAATACAGTCATGTCGATTTCTTCTGAAATATTATTGAAACCCCAAAGTCTGGTCTGAATTTCTTGTGACTCAGTTTCCTGTAGCACAGGCATGGGCAAACTTTGTCCCTCCAGGTGCTTTGGATTTTAACTCCCACAATTCCTAACAGCCTACCGGAGCTGTTATCTGGCATCATCCCTCAAGAGGCTATTCTGTCCCAAAGGATTTTTAACACTGACATGAAACTGGTGGGAGAGGTCATCTGGAGGCATGGGGCAGTGCCATGGGTATGCTGATGACACCCGAATATCTTTCTCCATGTCTTCACCTAAAGATAATGTGTCTCCTATGAATGAATGCTTGGAGGAGGTCACGGGTTGGATGAGGAAAAACACAGAGACTGAATCCAGACAGCAGAGGTCCTAATCTAGGGATGGAGTTGTGTCAACCAGTCCTGGATGAGGTCCCTCTCCCCAAAGACTGTGTTCGCAGCTTGGGACAAAGGATCCTGGATCAGTCTCTCCAAAGGTCAGCCCAGGTAGATGTGACAATGATCAGGATACCTCAGCTGCACCCCTTCCTATATTTGGAGGACCTAAAAGATGGTGATAACCTCAAGGTTGGATTTCTGCAATGCGCTCTACATTGGGCTACCCTTGTACCAAGTTTAGAAACTGCAGCTGGTTCAAAGTACGGCAGCCAGACTAGTTACAGGAACATCTAGGAGTGAGCATATGACAACAATCTTAAAGTCACTCTATTGGCCGCCAATTAGTTTCTTGGCAAAGTACAAGGGTTTCAATCACTCCATTATCTTTTTCTCTTGAGCAGCGCTATCCATCTTCTTAAGAGACTGTTTGTATCACTGGAAGAAGCCATGCAGCCAGTGTTGCAATGCTTTGAACTCTTCTGGGGGTATTTCCAATTGTGGTATTTCCAAATGCTTGGATGTCGGCCCTGAGCATCACCAAGGCCTTTGCTCTCCGTTCGGCGATCCATCTGCAGATGAGGGCTTCCAGCTCAGGAAAAAAGAGCTGCCAGCACAACCTTCCGCCCTTGCACTGCTCGTTGTTCCCCTTGTCGTACTCGGTGCGCAATCTCTGGACCATCCGGAGATCCAGCTTCCTCTCTTTGCAGAAAGCCATGAGGTTCTTGCCCTGGGAGGCCTCCATGATCCCCTTTTTGAAGGTGATGGAATAGGGCTTCCTTTTCACTCTCATATTGTCTGTGGGTCAAAACAGAATTCCCTGTTTTGAAACACATACTGGAATGTGGGGTTCGAGAGGGATAGGGCTGTGACCTACAGAACAGAGAGGGGCCTATGCATTTCCCTCGCTCGGGTTGCTTCTGTCCTCTTGGGATGTGGAAGAAAGGCATCCAGGATGGGCGAAAACCAGGCTGAGACATGTGGGAATGTGCACTGAAACACATAACTGGATACTGGGATGCGAGGAGGATGAGGCTGCGATGTAGAGGACCGAGTGGGGCCCTAAGCGCTGCCCGTGTCCGGGCTGTCCACCACCGCTGCTGCTGCCCCAGGGCTGCCTTGGACATGGCAGGAGGTTTTGCACTTTCTGCAGTAGTACAGCTGCCCCTCACTGAGCTCCATGCCACGGTACGAGAGCCAGGAGCCACAGATGTGGCAGCGTCGGCTGCGCGTGCGGCTGTGATTGAGGAGGTGCTCGCGCAGCAGGCCCTCGTGCACAAAGGTCCGGTCGCACTGGGCACAACGGAAGGGCCAGTCCTCGGCGTGGGTGCGCTTGTGCTCCTGCAGGGCCAAGGAGTCCGTGAAGTAGACGTTGCACTCCAGGCAGCGGCGCACCTGGCCCGGTGCATGGCTCTGCTGGTGATGGTCAAAGCTGGCCGCGTCTGAGAAGCTGCAGTTGCAAATGGAGCAGTGCAGGGGCCAGTCCAGGAGGTGGACGCGTTTGTGCACCGCCAGGGCCTTTTGGCTAGAGAAGCACAGGTTGCAGTGGTCGCAGTGTAGCTGTATTCCCTGCAAGTGGACCAGCATGTGCTGGGACAACTGACCCTGGAAGGCGAAGCTGCGGTTGCACTCAGTGCAGTGTAACTTGCGCTTGCGACTGTACTGGTGATCGCCCAGCGTCTCCCGATTGGACACACTCTGGTTGCACATGCCGCAGTGCGCCAGGCAGCCCTGTATCTCTGCCTCCTTTGGCTCAGGATCCTTCCCACACAAGGACACAGAAGACTCCGTCGCCGGGCTCTCGCCTTGCTCTGCAGCGGCCATCGGGAGCGGCTGGCTGTGGTCTGCTGTGGAAAGGGGAGGAAAACCATCTTGAGCAATGACTGGGACCACGTCATACAAGCATGGGTCAACTTTGGAACTCCCTCCAGGGGTTTTGTACTTTAACTCCCATAGGCTGTTAGGAATTGTGGGAGTTGAAGTCCAAAACACCTTGAGGTAGGGCCGAAGTTGGCCCATGCCTGATGTAACAGAATTATTATTTTAGCTTAAATATTGGAAAGTTTGCTGACTTATGATTCTACAGATGATCAACCAACAACAATCAATATCAATACATCAGGGACGGACAATTGCCAAGGGACTAGTAGCCCTTTACTGGAAGCTCGATGGCCATCTGTGATGAGGGGTTGAATTGTCTTCCTACTGGGCAGAAGGGGATTGGACTGGGTGGCCATTGGGTCTCTTCCAAATTAAGGATTCCACCATATTTCCCCGAAAATAAGACTGGGTTTTGTATTAATATTTGCTGCAAAAGCTGCATAGAATTTATTATTAGGGGATGCACAACAATCTACATTTATTCATGTACCACAACCTACATTTATTGAAATTCAGTCATGTCAACTTCTTTGAACCCTGAATTCTGGCCTAACCCTAAACATTGTGACTCGGTTTCCTGTAGTGCACGCATGGACAAACTTGGGCTTCTATTCCCACAATTCCTTAACAGCCTACCAGAGCGGTTATATGGCATCATCCCACTGATGCGAAACCTGTGAGAGAGATCATCTGGAGCAGGGGTGCTCAGAATGGTGATCGGGATCACCAGGGTGATCTTCAGGCCTCATCCTGGTGATCTTCAGGCCCCTGACCAGGTTTTTTGCTGTTGGTCCTCTTCACGCGCCCCTGCACGCTGCAAAGAAGTCCTCCGTCGTTGCTCCTCCCGCTCCTGCTCGCGCGCCGCTCCAAAAGCTCCAGAGTCCAAGAGACAGAATGGGCCCCCTTTTTTGGATTCCTCCTCCTCCCTCCATCCTTCTCGAGCCACTCAGAGTCGTAGGAGACCAAAGGGGCGGGCCTGGATGACGCGATGCATGGCTGGCCCCGCGCGCATGCGCAGAAGCGCCCATTCTGCCCCTCGGACTTCTCGTGAGCTCTTGGAGGCGGCACGCATGCTGGCGGCGTGGAAATAGGAGCAACGACGGAGGAGAAGAAGAAGGACGCTTTGGGGTCATTTCCTTACCGCATCTCAAAGGTCGGTCTTTTACTTTGGGGTGGGTGCTTGATTGTTCTGTGGCATGTCTCTTTGTTTATTTTTATGTTTAAAAATGGCCTTTTAGCTCCAAAGCCTCTCTGCTTGCTTTGTTCCTTGAGAAATATATGTTGGGGAATATGGAAATGTGGGAGAAATGGGGTGGTTGGATGTATTTTTGCATGCCCCTTTGTTTACCTTGCTGGGTATTAAATGGCCTTGCAGTTCAAAAGCCTCTCTTCTTACTTTCTGGCTGATAATATGTGTGGTAATATGGCAGTGTGGGAGAAATGGGGTGGTTGGATGTATTTTTAATGCTCTGTTTTATATTGTTGTTATTAAATTGAAATGTTGATGTTTTATAACGTCATTTTGTGTAAACTGCCCCGAGCCTGCTGGAAGGAGCGGCACATAAAAATGAATAATAAATATAAATAAATAAATAAATAAGAAAATAGTTATACGTTTTACATTTCTGGGTAGGTGATCTTTGGGGCTTGGTTTTTTAATCAGTAGCTCCCATGATGAAAAAGTGTGAGCACCCCTGATCTGGAGGAATGGGGCATGGTGCCATGGGTATGCGGATTGTCACAGTTTTAAAGTATGTTGTTTCTTAAGTGAATGTAAGTAAATGTAAGAATCAGAGCCAGGCATCCATCCGTCCACCTGGTTAATGTAATTTGCAGCTGGGGTGGAGTAGTTGTAGAAGTACTAAAGGAGTACAAAGCTTCTATGTTGTTTGAGGGTGGGTTATGGAGGGTTGATCCTGTAGGGTTGATGTTGGAGGAGTGTATTTAAGAGAAAGCTGCAAAGTTCCCGAAGAAAAAGGAGAAAGCTTATGCAAGCAAGAAGGCTTCAACTGCTTGGGAGTTACTGGCAGAAAGGTTTGAGAAGAGTTCCTGTATTGTAAATGTCTGGGCAATCATGGTTCTAAAGTACTTACAAAACTCAAGTTCTGGTGGTGAACACTAGGTGGCGCTGGTGCTTTGCTTCTACAGTGTTGCTAAAGTTCTGGTGGTGACCATTTCAGAACTCTAACAAAACTTTCAAAATTTCGTTATAAATGGCAGGTCCTAATTGGTTCTGTCTTAAAAATCGCCAATATTGAGATAGTAATGAAATTTTTGTTAGAGTTCTGAAGCCAGTGCAGTTGCTTCAAGATAGGAGTTATGTGGCTTCTAGCCGGAGCCCCGGCGAGCAAACGAGCTGCAGCATCCTGAACCAGTTTCAGTTTCCGGATCATGGACAAAGGAAGGCCAATGTAGAGGGCGCTACAGTAGTCCAGTCTCGAGATGACCGTCGCCTGGAGCACTGTGGCTAAGTCGCCCCCGGAGAGGTAAGGCGCCAGCCATCTAGCCTGTCGCAGATGGAAAAACGCATATCTGCTGACCAAAGAGACCTGGGCCTCCATCATCAGCAGTGGGTCCAACTGGACCCCCAGACTCTTTACCAAGGATGACAGGCATAATGCAACGCCGTCCAGGGTAGGCAGCCGGCACCCCCCTCCCACTGGGCGGCCCAGCCAAAGTACCTCCGTCTTCGATGGGTTCACCTTCAGCCGGCTAGCCCGTAGCCATCGGCCTCCAGGCACAGATGGAAATTATCAGGTACAGAGTCCGATCCACCCTCCATCCTCAGCAGAAGCTGGGTGTCATCAGCGTACTGATGACCCTCCAGACCAAAGCTGCGCACCAGTCGGGCCAGTGGACGCCTTTAGATGTTAAATAATAGAGGGGAAAGAATGGCCCCCTGAGGCACCCCACAAGTAAGGGGGAGCCTCTCGGAAACCACTTCCCCCCTCTCCACCCATTGTCCCCGATCCCTGAGAAAGGAGTCCACCCATTTAAGGGCAGTCCCCCTCACCCCAGTCACAGCTAAACGGTGGATCAACAATGCATGGTCTACTGTGTCAAAAGCTGCCGTGAGGTCCAATAACACGAGCAGCGCAGAACCACCCTGGTCCAGCTGGCAGCGCAGTTGGTCTGTGATGGAGAGCAGTACCGTCTCTGTCCCGTGCCCAACACGGAAGCCGGACTGGAAGGGATCTAATCCGGCTGAGTCGTCCAAGAACTGCTGCAAGTGTCCCGCTGCCGCCCTCTCAATCACCTTGCTCAGAAACGATGGATTCCAGACTGGCCGGTAACTGGAGGGAGCCGAGCGATCTAATTCTGGCTTTTTCAGCAGCGGGTTCACCACGGCCTCTTTTAATCCCTCTGGAAAAACTCCTTGCTCAAGGGAACTGTTTATTATTTTCAACTAGCTTGGGGACCCGGCAGTGCCCGGGTTATTTGAGGAAGGCATTGTGTGCCATAGTTCGTCATTGGTGTGAGCCACAGTGCTCTAAGGAAGTGAATTAAAGTACTGCAAGTCCCATCATCCATGGTCCACTCTTCCTCAAACTGCACCAGGATGTAGGGTGCATCTTCGGGGGTCTGTGTGCCAAGTTTGGTCTTGTTCTGTCATTGTTGGGGGTCTAGTCAGGAAAATCAAGTTGAGGAAGCCTAACAATATCCCATGAGCTGAGGCCTAGTCAGGAAAATCAAGTTGATGAAGCCTTGTTATCAATTTTGGGCCTGGTCTGTGATTTATAGGGGCTGCAGTATTGTTTGGGAAGTGAATGAGGTGAAGGTACTGCAAATCCCATCATTCGTGGCCCATCCTGCCCTAGACCACGCCAGGTTGTGAAGTGGGCCATTGGTCCCTTGTTTGCCATGTTTGGTCCTGATCCGTCATTGCTGTGGGCCGCAGTGGCTGACTGCCCGAGGCCTTTTGCTTTCCCTCTGAGTCACCTTAGAAGTGTATTGGGTGAAGGTACTGAACATTCCGTTTCCAACAGAAAAAACTGTCAACTGGCTAACTGCAACTCCAGCCATTTATGCCTGCCTCAGGCCCTTTCCTCTCCTCTCTGTGCTGTGTTGGAATGTTGGGAGGCTGGCCACTCACAGCCATTTATGCAAATAAGCCCACAGTTGCAGCCAATCGAAACGCTGGCACATATTCGCTCGGTCGCACCACCCACCCATCGCCCGCAAACACTGACTTTTATTATATACATAGATAGATGTTGTTGAGACAGCAAGTGCCTTGTACTCTCGCCTGTAAAATGCTTATTAAAGGTCTGACGGAGGAATTTGTGTGGCGGTTTCGTCAGGGCAAACTATCTGCAAGAATGTGTAGCTTACTACTGGGATTCCCTGTACTTCCCTATGGACAAACTTTGTTATTTAAAATAAAGGCACATGTGGTCTGTACTGGGTTATACTGGGCCCATATAGCCCCATTTTGTTGGGCGAGTGAGCTTAATAATAATAAAAAACCATCCGTATAAATGTACGGGGGTGTAACTTATGAGCAGCAGCGTGACCCAGCACCAGTAGCCCAAAGTGATAAAAAGAACGAAAACACACAGACCAATGTTACTTCTTCCATAGGAGGTTTTCTTTGTCATAAAATAATATGGTTGCACTATTTACAAGAACTAGGTTTCCATAACACAAATAAACAAATATATAGTAGCTTTATGCTACCATTCTTCACACTGGAGCGTTCTCACACGAGGCTTCTCTCACACAGAGGTTTATCTCACACTCCTCAGAACGACACTAGCTTTGACCCACTGACTCTAACAGGCTTCGGCCTACTCACTCTCCTCAGGACGACACTAGCTTTGGCCCACTGACTCTAATAGGCTTCGGCCTACTCACTCTCCTCAGGACGACACTAGCTTTGGCCCACTGACTCTAACAGGCTTCGGCCTACTCACACTGCTCAGGACGACACTAGCTTTGGCCCACTGACTCTAACAGGCTTCGGCCTACTCACTCTCCTCAGGACGACACTAGCGTTGGCCCACTGACTCTAACAGGCTTCGGCCTACTCACTCTCCTCAGGACGACACTAGCTTTGGCCCACTGACTCTAACAGGCTTCGGCCTACTCACTCTCCTCAGGACGACACTAGCGTTGGCCCACTGACTTGAACAGGCTTCGGCCTACTCACACTGCTCAGGACGACACTAGCTTTGGCTCACTGACTCTAACAGGCTTCGGGCTACTCTCCTCAGGACGACACTAGCTTTGGCCCACTGACTCTAACAGGCTTCGTGCTACTCTCCTCAGGACGACACTAGCTTTGGCTCACTGACTCTAACAGGCTTCGGGCTACTCTCCTCTGGACGACACTAGCTTTGGCCCACTGACTCTAACAGGCTTCGGGCTACTCTCCTCAGGACGACACTAGCTTTGGCTCACTGACTCTAACAGGCTTCGGGCTACTCTCCTCAGGACGACACTAGCTTTGGCCCACTGACTCTAATAGGCTTCGGCCTACTTGCTGTTCTCAGGACGACACTAGTTTTGGCCCACTGAGAATAACAGGCTTCGTCCTACTCGCTCTCCTCAACACGACACTAGCTTTGGCCCACTGACTCTAACAGGCTTCGTGCTACTCTCCTCAGGACGACACTAGCTTTGGCTCACTGACTCTAACAGGCTTCGGGCTACTCTCCTCAGGACGACACTAGTTTTGGCTCACTGACTCTAACAGGCTTCGGGCTACTCTCCTCAGGACGACACTAGCTTTGGCTCACTGACTCTAACAGGCTTCGTGCTACTCTCCTCAGGACGACACTAGTTTTGGCTCACTGACTCTAACAGGCTTCGTGCTACTCTCCTCAGGACGACACTAGTTTTGGCTCACTGACTCTAACAGGCTTCGGGCTACTCTCCTCAGGACGACACTAGCTTTGGCCCACTGACTCTAACAGGCTTCGTGCTACTCTCCTCAGGACGACACTAGCTTTGGCTCACTGACTCTAACAGGCTTCGGGCTACTCTCCTCAGGACGACACTAGTTTTGGCTCACTGACTCTAACAGGCTTCGGGCTCTCTCCTCAGGACGACACTAGCTTTGGCTCACTGACTCTAACAGGCTTCGTGCTACTCTCCTCAGGACGACACTAGTTTTGGCTCACTGACTCTAACAGGCTTCGTGCTACTCTCCTCAGGACGACACTAGTTTTGGCTCACTGACTCTAACAGGCTTCGGGCTACTCTCCTCAGGACGACACTAGCTTTGGCCCACTGACTCTAACAGGCTTCGTGCTACTCTCCTCAGGACGACACTAGCTTTGGCTCACTGACTCTAACAGGCTTCAGGCTACTCTCCTCAGGACGACACTAGTTTTGGCTCACTGACTCTAACAGGCTTCAGGCTACTCTCCTCAGGACGACACTAGCTTTGGCTCACTGACTCTAACAGGCTTCAGGCTACTCTCCTCAGGACGACACTAGCTTTGGCTCACTGACTCTAACAGGCTTCGGGCTACTCTCCTCAGGACGACACTAGCTTTGGCTCACTGACTCTAATAGGCTTCGGCCTACTCGCTCTCATCAGAACGACACTAGCTTTGGCCCACTGACTCTAATAGGCTTCGGCCTACTTGTTGTTCTCAGGACGACACTAGTTTTGGCCCACTGAGAATAACAGGCTTCGTCCTACTCGCTCTCCTCAACACGACACTAGCTTTGGCCCACTGACTCTAACAGGCTTCGGGCTACTCTCCTCAGGACGACACTAGCTTTGGCTCACTGACTCTAATAGGCTTCGGCCTACTCGCTCTCCTCAGAACGACACTAGCTTTGGCCCACTGACTCTAATAGGCTTCGGCCTACTTGCTGTTCTCAGGACGACACTAGTTTTGGCCCACTGAGAATAACAGGCTTCGTCCTACTCGCTCTCCTCAACACGACACTAGCTTTGGCCCACTGACTCTAACAGGCTTCGGCCTACTCGCTCTCCTCAGGACAACACTAGCTTTGACCCACTGACTCTAACAGGCTTCGGCCTACTTGCTCACCTCAGGACGACACTAGCTTTGACCCACTGACTCTAACAGGCTTCGGCCTACTCACTCTCCTCAGGACGACACTAGCTTTGGCCCACTGACTCTAACAGGCTTCGGCCTACTCTCCTCAGGACGACACTAGATTTGGCCCACTGACTCTAACAGGCTTCGGCCTACTCCCTCTCCTCAGGTCGACAATAGCTTTGACCCACTGACTCTAACAGGCTTCGACCTACTTGCTCTCCTCAGGACAACACTAGCTTTGGCCTACTAACGAATACGTTTCGGCCTATTGTCGGAATTAAAGATGCAACTGAAGGCCCATCTCTTCCAGCACGAGGCCTACCCAGTCTTCAAATTGTGAATTTCAATTTGCATTTCACCAATGGATTTTAGCTTCTATTTTCCCTCTGTGTATCTTGTTGGCTGTGTTTTTAATGGTGTTTATGTCTTGTTTTGATGATGTTGTGTCCTGCCTCGAGCTGCGGGGATAGCTGAGTAATACCGTTGTTATTATTTAGGAAGGCCGAGGCCATCCACAAAGGTGTCGAGTGCGAGGGCACGTTCAATCGCTCCCTTATCTTCCTTTTTGAGCAGCGCCGTCCACCATCTTAAGAGACCGTTCGTATCGCTGGAGGAAGCCGTCCAGCCAGCGTTGCAATGCTTTGAATGCTTCTGGGGGTATTTCCAACTGCGGGGCCACGGCAAGGGCAAACGCCCGGATGTCGGCCCTGCGCAGCTCCAAGGCCTTTGCTTTCTGCTCGGCGATCCACCCGCAGACGAGGGCTTCCAGCTCAGGAAACAAGGGCTGCCGGCTTGACTTCCCGCCCTTGCGCTGCTCGGCGTTCCCCTCGTCGTACTTGGCGCGCCATCTCCGGACCATCCGGAGATCCAGCTTCCTCTCTTTGCAGAAAGCCGTCAGGTTCTTGCCCCGGGAAGCCTCCACGATCCCTTTCTTGAAGGCGACCGAATAGCGCTTCCTTTTCATCTTGTCTGGGGATCAAAACAGGATTCCCTTTCAATCTACTGTGAAATCAAGTGTTTGTTGAAGACTTTCGAGACGGGAATGGCGACAAAAAGGACGACAAAAGAGCAAAGTCTGTGCAAAAGCGCCGATAAAACTGCAGAAAACGCTTCTTTCTTTCACGCGAGTGAATTAAGTATCGCCGTTACGGCACATGATGTATTGCATTGCGAAGATTCCTATTAAGATGCAGCCACATCCGGTCGTTAACAAGTGTGCACATTATTCATGCGTTCTGCCTGTACTCCTATTCAATGGGACTCTGGCGCAGCTGGCTGGATGGCGAGGCATTATGCCCGACATCTTCTGTAAAGAGCCTTGGGGTTGTTTTAGGCCCTTTGCTGACGATGGAAGCTCAAATCTCCAACGTCAGCAAAACCGTTTTCTTCCATCTGCGGCAGGCTAGGCGGTTGGCTCCCTACTTATCCAGAGACGACCTGGCCACGGTGATCCAAGCCACGGTCATCTCGAGACTGGACTACTGTAACGCCCTTTACATTGACCTGTCCTTGTCTTTGACCCGGAAACTTAAGCTCGTCCAGAATGCCGCTGCGCGACTTCTTACTGGAACCCCAGTGAGAGGTCACATAACTCCCATCCTTCAGCAGCTTCATTGGCTTCTGGTCGAGCACCGGATCACCTTCAAGGTGATGGTGTTAACCTTCAAGGCCTTGCATGGTCTGGGGCCGCTGTATTTGAGGGACCATCTTTTCCCCTACCAACCCCAGAGGTCACTCCGCTCCGAACAATTGAACCTCCTCGAGGTACCTAGGGTTAAATCTATCCGCCTAACATCCACCCGGCGTAGAGCCTTTTCTGTGGTGGCACCATCAATCTGGAACACTCTTCCAAGTGAAGTCCGGGCCTTGCAAGATTTGCCATCCTTCCGCAAGGCCTGTAAGACTTATCTCTTCCAGTTAGCTTTTGATTGCTAAGCTGTATAATCATTCTTGCCTAAATTTTAAATGCTGTCTTTGATTGTTTTATGCTTTTATGAGATTGTGAGCTGCTCCGAGCCCTCGGGGAGTGGCGGCATACAAGTTCAAATAATAAATAAATAGATAAATAATAAATAATAAATAAATAAAGATCACTATTGACCGAAAGGTCATGAGTTCGAAGCCAGCCCGGGTCGGAGTGAGCTTCCGGCCAATTGTGTAGCTTGCTGTCGACCTTTGCAACCCGAAAGACAGTTGCATCTGTCAAGTAGGAAATTTAGCTACCACCTATGTGTGGGGAGGCTAACTTACCAAATTTACGATGCCATAAAAAAAGCATAAGGGGAATGCGGAAAGTACTTAATCAGTGTCGCAGATGGACGGTGAAGCGACAGCTCCCCTGGTGGCCAGAAAAAAGTTAAATAGCCTCTGACTGTCTGACTATATGTGTTGTGTGTCATTGAATGTTTGTCAGGCATGTGTATATTATAAGCCGCCCTGAGTCCCTTGCGGGGTGAGAAGGGCGGAATATAAAGACGGTAAATAAATTAAGATGCAGGCACATCCGGTCATTATCAAGTGTGCACATTATTCATGCGTTCTGCCTGTCCTCCTATTCAATGTTTGGCAATGAGCCTCAAGTGCATCTCTTTACGTAAGTGTTTAAACCTCTCGTCCAAATGCCCATGATGTCAATAAGACTACTCATTTATATTTAACTAGCCATCTCCTGCCACGCGTTGCTGTATTTGGGTCTGCGTATATAGATTTTGTGTGTGTGTACAGTATTTCCTCGCTTATTGCTAGGGTTAGGTTCCAGGACTTCCCGCAATAAGTGAAAAACCACGCGATGTAGGGATGCTCTATTTATTTTAATTTTTATACATTATTTTAGTAGTTATACACTATTTTAAGTCTTTATAAACTTAAAATAAAGTGAAGGAAAGGAAGGAAAGGCCCTTCAAGGCTGGAAAGAGGGAGGGGGGACTGAAGAGGGAAAGCGCTTTGGAGGGCGGCTGCGGCAAAACCCCACAAAACAGCGAAAATACCATGATATATATTTAAAATTAATATTTTTTGAAATCCGCGAAACAGTGAGTCTGCAATAAGTGAACCGCAAAATAGCGAGAGAACACTGTATATATTTGTGTATATATGTGGTTTTGTGCATGCGCTGTTATGGGTTGTTTTCTCTCTCTCGCTTTTTGTCTCTTCCGCTGTGTTTTTATGAGTGATGGTCACTCATTGGCCTGATAGGTGTCTTGTGTCCAAATTTGGTCTCAATTTGTCCAGTGGTTTTTGAGTTATGTTATTCCCACAAACTATTTATATAAATTACATATTAATACATTATTATTTTATAATTCAATACATCCGCCGTGTGTTGCAATAGAAGTATGACTGGTAAATGCATCCATCTAGCTGATGATCATATTTTTAGACTTACATCACGAGCATAATACCAAGGCTTATTTTCCAGTTAGGTCTTATTTTTGGGGAAACGTGGCAGACATGTTGAAATTTTGGAAAGCTTCCTGACTCTCTGATTCAACAGCATGCCGTAGAAGGGATTGGACTGGAGTCTCTTCCAACTGCAGGACTCTAAGGAAGGGACTCCCAAAGACATCTAGACCAACCCCCTTCAGCTGGGCAGGAAGACACAGTCAAAGCTCTCCAAACAGATGGCCATCCACCCTCTAAACCCTCCAGATAGGTTTAATCACTATAGAAGGTAATTGTTAGGTGTCAAAAGTGTTACAGTTTGTACAATTTGTTGATTGAGTTGCAATAATCACCACTAAAATTGATAGTTTTCTAACAAAGGAAACAAAAAAGGTTGACAATGATGTTTGTGCTACACCCCAAAAGAGGAAACGACACACGAATCAACTGTAGGACATCACAAGCATATTTATTATTTATTTACTTCCTATATTTAAAATCCCGCCCTCCCCCCCGAAGTGTACAAGAGAAATGCCCACACCTTGTTTAGATAGTAAAGATTATATGAAACATATATATTATATATGATACTAGCTGAACCCGGCACGCGTTGCTGTGCCCTATGTAGGTGATGCGAGAAAGTCTGGGTATGTAAGTTGTGGAAATGATGTGAGCATCTGTGTTGTGTGTATATATGTGTGTGTGTGTGTGTGTTTACAGTTGTATGTGTATGTGTGTGTTGATATTTGGGGGGTATGTGTGTTTGTGTTTTGGTATGTGTGTGTGCATGTATTTGTATGTGTATATTTGTGTGTGTATATGTGTGTGTGTATTTGTGTGTGTGTATATAGTTCTTGGTATGTGTGTATATATTTGTGTGTATTTATCTGTGGGTTTTTGTGTATGAATACGTGTATATATATGTGTGTTTGTGTATGTATATGTGTGTGTATGTATGTGTGTATATGGAGATGTGCTGATATGTGTGTGTATATATGTGTATGAGTGTGGATGTGTATGTATAGGTGTGTATATATTTGTGTTTGTATGTGGTTGTGTATTTATATGTGTTTGTATGTTTGTGTTTATATGTTGTTGTGTATATGTGTAGAGAAGGAGGCCGAAGAGGAGACCGAAGGGGAACCGCGCGATCTCCCTCCCCCGCGGCCCTCTCCTCGGGCAGCGGAAGAGAGGCGGCAGAGGGCTCTCCTGCGCCGCCCGCCGCCTCCCTTCCGCTGCACGAAGAGGACGCCGCAGGGAGAGAGACGGCGCGGCTCGACCTCGTCCCCGGGCAGCGGAAGGGAGGCAGCGGGTGGCGGAGGAGGCCCTCTGCCGCCTCTCTTCCGCTGCCCGAAGAGGAGGCCGAAGGGGAACCGGGCAACCCCTCTCCCTGCAGCCTCCTCCTCGGGCAGCGGAAGAGAGGCGGCAGAGCGCTCTCCGCCGCTGCCCGCCGCCTCTCTTCCGCTGGCCGAAGAGGAGGCCGCAGGGAGAGAGACGGCGCGCTCCCCCCCGGCCCCATCCCCGGGCAGCGGAAGGGAGGCGGTGGGCGGCGGAGGAGAGCCCTCTGCCGAGATCGTTCCGATGGGGTTTGGGCGCCATGTGCACGGGAAGGGGGGGTGTTTTTGAGCTGTTGTTTTGGGGTGAGTATGTGTTTGTTGTTAGAGACAGTGGGGGGGAGGGGGGAAGTGCTTTGGGGAGACTTGGGTAGCGGCGTGCGTCTGTTTGGGGAAGTGTGCGATCGTTCCGGTGGGGTTTGGGCGCCACTTGGCGGGAAGGGTGTTTTTGAGCTGTTGTTTTGGGGTGAGTGTGTGTTTGTTGTTAGAGACAGTGGGGAGGGGAGTGGGGAAGTGCTTTGGGGAGACTTGGGTAGCGGCGTGCGTCTGTTTGGGGAAGTGTGCGATCGTTCCGGTGGGGTTTGGGCGCCATGTGCGCGGGAAGGGGGGGTGTTTTTGAGCTGTTGTTTTGGGGTGAGTATGTGTTTGTTGTTAGAGACAGTGGGGAGGGGAGGGGAAGTGCTTTGGGGAGACTTGGGTAGCGGCGTGCGTCTGTTTGGGGAAGTGTGCGATCGTTCCGGTGGGGTTTGGGCGCCATGTGCACGGGAAGGGGGGGTGTTTTTGAGCTGTTGTTTTGGGGTGAGTATGTGTTTGTTGTTAGAGACAGTGGGGAGGAGTGGGGGAAGTGCTTTGGGGAGACTTGGGTAGCGGCGTGCCTGTTTGGGGAAGTGTGCGCTCGTTCCGGTGGGGTTTGGGCGCCACGTGCGCGGGAAGGGGGGGTGTTTTTGAGCTGTTGTTTTGGGGTGAGTATGTGTTTGTTGTTAGAGACAGTGGGGAGGGGAGTGGGGAAGTGCTTTGGGGAGACTTGGGTAGCGGCGTGCGTCGGTTTGGGAAGGGTGGGATCGTTCCGGGGGGGGGTGGGCGCCATGTGCGCGGAAGGGGGGTGTTTTGAGCTGTTGTTTTGGGGTGAGTATGTGTTTGTTGTTAGAGACAGTGGGGAGGAGTGGGGAAGTGCTGTGGGGGAGACTTGGGTAGCGGCGTGCGTCTGTTTGGGGAAGTGTGCGATCGTTCCGGTGGGGTTTGGGCGCCACGTGCGCGGGAAGGGGGGGGGTGTTTTTGAGCTGTTGTTTTGGGGTGAGTATGTGTTTGTTGTTAGAGACAGAGGGAAGGGGAGTGGGGAAGTGCTTTGGGGAGACTTGGGTAGCGGCGTGTGTGGGTTTGGGGAAGTGTGCGATCGTTCCGGTGGGGTTTGGGCGCCACGTGCGCGGGAAGGGGGGTGTTTTGAGCTGTTGTTTTGGGGTGAGTATGTGTTTGTTGTTAGAGACAGTGGGGAGGGGAGTGGGGAAGTGCTTTGGGGAGACTTGGGTAGCGGCGTGCGTCTGTTTGGGGAAGTGTGCGATCGTTCCGGTGGGGTTTGGGCGCCACGTGCGCGGGAAGGGGGGTGTTTTTGAGCTGTTGTTTTGGGGTGAGTATGTGTTTGTTGTTAGAGACAGTGGGGAGGGGAGTGGGGAAGTGCTTTGGGGAGACTTGGGTAGCGGCGTGCGTCTGTTTGGGGAAGTGTGCGATCGTTCCGGTGGGGTTTGGGCCGCACGTGCGCAGGAAGGGGGGGTGTTTTTGAGCTGTTGTTTTGGGGTGAGTATGTGTTTGTTGTTAGAGACAGTGGGGAGGGGAGTGGGGAAGTGCTTTGGGGAGACTTGGGTAGCGGCGGCGTTTTTGGGGAAGTGTGCGATCGTTCCGGTGGGGTTTGGGCGCCACGTGCGCGGGAAGGGGGGGGGGTGTTTTTTGAGCTGTTGTTATGGGGTGAGTATGTGTTTGTTGTTAGAGACAGTGGGGAGGGGAGTGGGGAAGTGCTTTGGGGAGACTTGGGTAGCGGCGTGGATCTGTTTGGGGAAGTGTGCGATCGTTCCGGAGGGGCTTGTGCGAACGTTCTAAACCTTCGCTCTGGCAGCGGAGAGGGCCGGATGGGAATTCCGTTGCCCATTTTTGGGGGTCGGTTTTTGGGGGTGTTGCAAGGTACCTAGGGCCTTGTTTTTCAGCGCTATAGGTACCTCGTGGTATGTTGTGGAAGGTTGTCGAGTTGTGTTCTTTCTGCGATGTGTAGTTGCTTTGTCTATATCAGTCATTGCACGTATGTTAACATTTTATATAGATAGATAGATTATATGCATTGTATGAAACGCTCATAAGGGGTTGGTTTAACCCAGGTATGGGCAAACGTCAGCCCTCCAGGTGTTTTGGACTCCAACTCCCACCATTCCTAACAGCCTCAGGCCCCTTCCTTTTCCCCCTCAGCCGCTTAAATCCCAGGGCTTGCCTGGCAGTTAAAGTGGATAGATAGCAATATAATTCGGCAGTGCAGATGGACCCAACACGGATAAGTTTTACTCTGTGTGATAATGGTAACAGGGACTATTATGTCACCTGTTACAGGGATGAGATACAGGGCCTTCTCAGTGGTGCACCCCAACCCCCCCCACCCCCGCCTGTGGAATTTGCTCCCCGGGGAAATTAGGTCAACTTCATCCCTCCTCACCTTTAGAAAGAAGTTAAAACATGGATGTGGGACCAGGCCTTTGAGTAATTATGTTGACAATGACGACAATGGCTTTGATAATCGACTATGGACAAGTTTGATAGAGTCTCCGACTACAAAATTTGGCTAGATAATGGCCACCAGACTGGTAATTTTAGTACTTTTCATTGTATTGACTAAATGATTTTATTTTGTTGCATTATTTTATATTGTTTAGTGCATGTTATGATTTATTTAGCTTATTGTGTTGCTTTTTGTGTTTTGTTTTGTATTATTTTATTGTAATGCACTGTTGGGCATGGCCTCATGTAAGCCGCCCCGAGTCCCTGTTGGGGAGATGGTGGCGGGGTATAAATAAAGATTATTATTATTATATGTTTTAACTATGTTTAATTATTGTTTCTATTATGTATTTTATTTTATTGTATGTATATGGAGGCATCGAATGGTTGCAGGATGTAAGCCGCCCTGAGTCCCGTCCCCCCCGCCCGGGTTGAGAAGGGTGGGGTACAAATATTCGAAATAAATAAATAAACTGTGTCATTGCGCAGCACTCACCAAAGTAAACCAGGTATGGTTGGTCTTCCATGCTCTGCTCCTCCTGCTCCTCTTCCTCTTGCTTGATGCAGACCGGAATAAAGGTCTCTGGGTGTGAAACAAGGGAGGTGGGAAAGCGAGAGTCAGGAATGGTGTCGAGCCATGCGGCCTGCGGCCACGGATTGCCAGTTACACTCAGCATATGCAAAGCAATCCAAGCCATGCTCCAAATCCACGGATACAGTAACAGGTATGGACTTAATTACTAGTTTGATCCCACCTTTCTCCCCGTATAGGGAGTCCTGGCAGCTAACAGCAAACATGACTCAAGACAATTGAATACAAAGCAAACACATCAAAATCTCTATATAGGTGTGAACATATGTATGTTTGTTCCACGAAGGTTCTTACACGGATTGCCGGATCTGGACCAGACTTGGCACGCAGAGCCTTCATTATCTAACTTAAAATGCTGGTTTGGTTTCCAATGAAAAATCCACCCCTTTCAGGATCAGGACCCGGCAAATTTACCTCATACTGCAGTACACTGATGCAAACACAAGAGGGCATTGTTTTAATGGGGAGAAGGAAGCTGTCCGCTCATCCAAACTACTAAACAGGTTTCATAGAGTGCAGGTATACAAGCCCATGGCCTTGATCCCCCCCCCCCAACCCCCAAAATGGTTGGGCTCACCGTCATCAGTTGGGCTCCCGGGGGACAAGGGCTCCTCCTTGATGGGTTTCTCCTCCAGTTCCTGCTTGACCTGCGACCCCACGTCACGGCTCAGGGGGAGGTCTTCGGGGAAAAAACGAAACCACATGAAACAGAGCAGTAAATGGAAACAATGTGAGGGGACAGAGTCAGAGAAGATGCCAGGCCAAAAACGACAGAGGAAGGCATGGGACAGGCCTGCACAACACGCAAAACCTGGGAGGGAAAGAGGGAAGGAAGGAGGGATGGAGGAAGAGAAGGGAGGGAAACTAATGAAGCAGGGAGAGAGGGAAGCAGGGTGAAAGAGAGAGACAGAGAGAGAAGCAGGAAAAGGGGAAGGAGGGAGGGACGAAGAGAAGGAAGGAAGGCAGGGAGGGAAGGGAGGGTGAAAGAGAGAAAGAAAAGGAAAGAAAGAAGCAGGAAAGAGGGAAGGAGAAATGGGGGAAAGAGAGAAGAAAGAAGAGAGGGAAGGGAGTAGGGAGGAAGAAGATAGGAAGAAAGGGGTAGGAAGGAGAATGAAAGAGAAAGGAAAGAAGGAAGGAAGAGAAGATGGAAGGAAGGAGGAAAGAATGAAGGGAGGAAGAAAGTAAATAAAGGAAGGAGAGAGAAGTCAGGAAGGAAAGGAGGGAGAAAGAGAGAAATACATAAGTAAATAGAGGTAGGAAACTGGGAAGGAAGAAACGTATGTTAGGGAGAATAAAAGGAAGGGGGGAAGAAATGAATAGACAGGGAAGGAATTAAGCACTTAAACGAGTTTAGCGCCCCCATTTCTTTAACTCTTAAGGTGCACTTCCCCCATACAGACATCTCTAAAAATCTAGAATCACAGGTACATCCAAAAATGATAAAAGGAAGCAATAATGCACCACTTACTGTCACCATTTTGAGTGCAGAGGAAATGGAGGAAATATGAGGATGTGGGAGAAATCCAGGGGAGAGGTGGGCGCCCGCCATCCACTTAATGGTCCACCATTAACGGTTTGATGCAGGCATGGGCAAACTTCAGCCCTCCAGGTGTTTTGGACTTCAACTCCCGCAATTCCTAACAGCTTTTCAGGAATTGTGGGAGTTAAAATCCAAAACAACAGGAGGGCTGAAGTTTGCCCATGCCTGGTTTAATATGCCTGTGGATTACATATCAAGGCAGATAACTCACCAGGGCTTGAGGCCTCCAAAAGAGCCGCCCCCTGACTGTCTTCCTGCAAGGCCAAGATGGCTGCCACCTCCTCTTTGCCGTCTCCACTTCCCCAGGAAGCCGCATTCACAATGATCATGGAGGAACCTGCCCAGCGAGAAAGGGAGAAACACAAGGACTCAGCTCAATGGAAGATGGCAACTGAAACACACTTAAAAACTTCTAGTTTATTTACTCTTATTTATTTACTCTACTTCTATACCACCCCTCTCAGCCCGAAGGCGAATTGAGGCAGTGTACACATGGCAAGGACTGCCCAAGATAAATACATCAACAGTTACTAACAAAATCATATACAAATTAGCAGTTAAAGTTAAAACACAATATCAGCGTCTCATTATTAAGTTGATTTCCAATTGCGGCGGCATCCTTCCTTAGGTCTCAATTTAATAATCATACTACATCTGCAAATGCCTGGTCAAACAGCCAGGTCTTGACCTTCTTGCAAAAAGTCAGGAGGGAGGGGGCTGATCTGATGGAAGGATGTTCCAAAGCTGGGGAGTCACCACTGAAAAGCCCCTGTCTCTCGTCCCCACCAATCGCGCCTGCGAAGAAGGCGGGACCGAGAGCAGGGCCTCTCCGGATGATCTTAAGCATCTTGAAGGTTCATAGGGAGAGATGCGTTTGGACATGTAAGTTGGACGAGAACCGTTTAGGGCTTTAAAGGCCAAAACCAGCACTTTGAATTGTGCCCAGTAGCAAACTGGTAGCCAGTGGAGCTGGTACAACAGAGGTGTTGTGCGCTCCCTGAGTGTCGCTCCTGTTATCAACCTGGCTGCTGTCTGTTGGACCAGTTGAAGCTTCCGAACAGTCTTCAAAGGCAGTCCCACGTAGAGAGCATTGCAGTAATCTATACGGGATGTAACCAGAGCGTGGACTACCGTGGCCAAGTCAGACTTCCCAAGGTATGGGGTTCCAGGCTCAGCGATGAGTCCAGGATCACTCCCAAGCTGCGAACCTGCGACTTCAGGGGGAATGTAACCCCATCTAACACAGGCTGTAACCCTATGCCCTGTTCGGCCTTGTGACTGACGAGGAGTACCTCTGTCTTGTCTGGATTAAGTTTCAATCTGTTAGCCCTCATCCAGCCCGTTACAGTGGCCAAGCACTGGTTCAGGACCCGAACAGCCTCCTTAGTAGTAGGTGGAAAGGAGTGACAGAGTTGGACATCATCTGCATACAGGTGACATCACATCCTGAAACTCCGGATGACCTCCCCCAGCGGTTTCATGTAGATGTTATACAACATGGGAGTTCAGGCCTGGGCCAACTTCGACCCTCCCTCCAGGTGGTTTGGAGCTCAACTCTCACAATTACTAACAGCCTACAGTCATGACCTCTCCGTTGGCGCCCCCTTGTTGTGGGGGAGGCTTGCATACCCTAATGAAGTTGTGAGCTATGCTAGCGGTGGCATAATAGAAACCGGTAGGGCCTCCCATGCCAAACAGGTCACAACCGAAGGGTCTGACAAAGAGCGTCAAAGGGCAGGATGGGCTCTCTAGCCTTTTGGCAACCATCCTTTGGCAACCATCCTAGAAGAAGGAAAACTAATTTCAAATCCGGGCATAAGGTGCTCGTCTAACCCTGTAAGGTCAACCATCTAAGACACGGCTGTCCAACTGGCGGCCCCGGGGCCGGATCCGGCCCCGTAGCCTGTTGGCCACGGCCCCACCTATGCCCTCAGCCGCCATTTTTAAATTTTAAAAATCGATTTTTTTTTAAAAAAAATGGCGGTCGGCGGGGAGGGGGGCGGGGCAGGGAGGAGGAAGAGAGCTAGCTCCTCCTCGCGCGCCCCCTACCTAGGGCGGGAGCCGCCGGAAAAGGGCAGAAGGCGGCGCCAAGAGCAGCGCATCACAGGCCTGGCGTGACGCTGCTGCCCCTGCCACCGCCTACTCCTCCTTTCGGCCCCCAGCCTAGGAAGGAGGGGGTGCCGAAAAGGAGGAGTAGGTGGTGCCAAGGGCAGCGCGTCACGCCAGGCCTGTGACGTGCTGCCGTTGGCGCCGCCTTCTGCCCTTTCGGCCCCTCCCTTCCTAGGGCAGGGGAGCCGACGGTGGGAAGGCGGCGCAAGAGCAGCGCGTCACAGGCCTGGCGTGACGCGCTGGTCTTGGCGCCGCCACTCCTCCTTTCGCGGCCCCCGGCCTAGGAAGGAGGGGCGCCGAAAGGAGTAGGCGGTGCCAAGAGCAGCGCGTCACGCCAGGCCTGTGACGCGCTGCTCTTGGCGCCGCCTACCCTCCTTTTTCGGCGGCTTTAGGAGGGGGCGGGGCCTGGGCTGGGGGCGGGGCCTGGGGCAGGGCCGAGCGGCCCCGCAGGTCATCACTGACTTCTTATCCGGCCCTGGACTCGCCAGAAGTTGGACAGCACTGATCTAAGAGAAGGAAACCTGAACCAAACCTACGACCTGAGGACCTCGCTGCCACCGTCCCACCTTGCTAGGCCCCGGCAGACGGACCTTTGGTTTAAAGGGTGAAGCCAGTTCTGTGCACACTGCGCTCCACCAGAAAAATCCATTGCACAGGCTCAAAGGACACATCCAACCTCCAGATCATCAACACGCTTGTAGAAAGCGTGGGATGAGTCCCTCCTGAATCTTCGTTCGCGAAGAAAAGCCAAGAGACAGTCATGAAATATGATGTATGATTTAAATAGAACTGTATGATAGATGTATGGCTGGGGTCTATATAGTATAGAAATGCCATCCCAAGCTGAAGCCTGGAAAACTACAAGAAATAATAATAATCTTTATTTATACCCCGCCACCATCTCCCCAACAGGGACTCGGGGTAGCCTACATGAGGCCAAGCCCAAACAACGAATTACAATACAACAAAAATCAAAACATCAACAACAATACAGTAAACTACAAACATATAAATAAGAAAGCAATATACAAATGTAATATCTAAAATCGCAAAACACGCAGCGGGCCACATGTACAGGATAAAATGTTTAAAACTCAGAGTGAGATGACAGGAGCAGGTTCTTTCCAAAGGGAAGCTCGTGTAGAGCATGGGTTGTAGGAGGCCTTCATTTAAGGGGGTGCAGAGACAGGAGCGTTGAGGGGAGCAATGGTATAAGGTTAAGTGGTTACTCTCCAAAGGCGCAGCGGAAAAGCCAGGTTTTAAGGTGCTTTTTAAAGGTTTCCAAGGTGGAGACTGTCCAAATCTCTCCGGGCAATGCGTTCCAGAGTCGGGGTCCACAGAGGAGAAGGCTCTTTCTGTGAGACTGGCAGGGGCGAAAGGAGGACCTCCCCCGAAGATCGAAGACTTCGGGCTGGTTCATGGAGAGAGATAAGATCACGAAGGTAGGCGGATCCCAAACTGTTTAGGGCTTTGTAGGTGATCACCTGCACCTTGAAAACCGGAAAATAAACGGCAGCCAGTGAAGCTCCTTAAACAGGGGGGTAGGCCGCTCCCTGTAGCTCGCCCCAGTTATTAGTCTGGCTGCCGGACGTTGAACAAGTTGAAGTTTCTGGGCGGTCTTCAAGGGTAGCCCCACATAGAGTGCATCTATCATTCATTTACAAGCCTGGAACAACATCAGCAAGAAATCTTGCTATATAAGAGACCTAATATTTCAAAATTGTGGCAGACCAGAGGAGTCTGGCCCACCTGCTGCTCTTCTCCTTGAGAAGGGGAGAGATGGTGTATGTATTTGGGAGTGGCAGATCTGTAATGGAGAGCAGAAGTCTGGTCACTTGCTTCTTTCTCAGGGGAAGGGTGCGTTGTAGTGTTTTAGAAGTTTTGGAAAAGCAGCAAATTTCCCAGGATGCTGACTGAATGTGCATGTGTAATGTGAATGCTGAGTAGACGTGGAATCCACTTTGTTTGTTAGCTAATATAGCTGTAGGTTGTTTGTGGATTCAATGTAGTTATACAGAATCTGTATGTCTGTATAGCCAATGTTGTTCTTTGTGTAAAAGTTCTCTGATACCCTTTCTCATACTGGGAAATTGCAATAAAAAGAACCTATGCTTTAAAGTTATTGAAAAGTTATTCCTAACACTACTGCTGTTAGGAATTGTGAGAGCTGAAGTCCAAAACACCTGGAAGGAGGGCCAAAGTTGGCCCAAGTCTTCCC
This sequence comes from Anolis apletophallus, assembly GCA_030556195.1. Lineage (NCBI taxonomy): Eukaryota > Metazoa > Chordata > Lepidosauria > Squamata > Anolidae > Anolis > Anolis apletophallus. Next base: position 4,833,957 of record JARBWK010000008.1, on the reverse strand, counting down.
GAAACGAGTGAATGCAGGGAACTAAATGTATGAATGAAAAACACCAACTGTTGCTCTGAGATCAAGAGTGAAGAGAGGGGCCAGGAAGGCAGTTGCATCTTGCCTCCTGCACTGTGCTTATGATATATTATATTATTGTATATACATATAATATTATAATGTAATACAATATACTACTACTAATAATAATATGTAATATATAATATTAATATTGTGCTATGGCAATAATATAATATATTGTGTTTACATTTTACTTGTAAGCAGCTCTGAGTCCCCTTCGGGGGGAGAAGGGCGGCATATAAATGTCGTAACTAAAATAAATAAATAAATGAAACACAGCATTGCAAACTGCAGTCCAAGTCAGAATGAAAGTGCACCTGAGCAGCCGGGATCCACAGGCACCTCACTCTCTTCCAAGCCGTCCGGATCTTTCGCACTCGGATCGTCGCTTCCTTCAATGTGGGACAGGATTTCGGGCTTGGAAATGGCATCATCTGAGCAGAGATGGAGGAAGGAAGAGAGAGGTCACTGGGAAGGAAGGCAAGGCAGCGCGGAGGAGGACGCAGAAACCTTATTAACAGGCCTGGGCAAACTTCAGCCCTCCCGCCAGGTGTTTTGGACTTCATGTCCCACAATTCCTAACAGTTTACCAGCTGTTAAGAATCATGGGTGTTGAAGTCCAAAACACCTGGCGGGAGGGCTGAAGTTTGCCCAGGCGTGCAAAGGCACTGAAAAGGCAAGGAACGCCAGGGGTTCCAGGTAAGTGAAACCATGATTGTTTTCCCACAGGTCTTAGTGCATTTCATAGAATCCTAGAGCTGGAAGAGACCCCAAGGGCTGCCCAGTCCAACCCTGTCATACAGGAAGACACCATCCAAGCCCTCCCGACAGATGGCTATCCACCCTCTACTTAAAAACCTCCAAAGGAGACTCCAACAAGTTCCAAGGCAGCACATTCCGCTGCTGAACAGTACAGAACAGAATAGCTTTATTGTCATTGCACAATTGCACAACAAAACAAAAGACCTTCCCCAGCACACACCGCAAAACAACTGTTGGAAATTGCAACCTTCTTCAAGCCTCCACTAGTAATTTCTTTATCTATAACCCTATCACTTACTTATTGTATGTATGTATGTTCTGGTATGCAGCTTTATTTCCCTTTACTCTATGTTTCTTGAGGTTGTGGGAGGGGCTACAGACCATATGATCAGATCTGAGACTGCTCAAAGCTGCCTCCATTTTAGAGGACTGACTCCTTTAAACTCTCAGAAAGTGAAGAGCAAAAGAAAGATGCCCTGTGCTCATGCCCGGATTACCCATAAGGCCAACGAGGCTGTGGCCTAGGGGCGCAAGCCGAGGGGGGGGGGCAGATCACGGACCAAAAAAACCAAAACTGGTCTGCGCCCCTCTTTCCCCCTTTCTCATGCCCCTCCTCGCTCCTTCTCCTGGCAAAGTCTCTGCTCCGTCCCCTCCGTCTCTCACTCTCTCTCGCGCGCGCGCTCTCTCTCTCGCATGCTCTCTTTCTCTCGCGCGCATGCTCTCTCTCTCTCGTGTGCGCCTTTGGAGCGAGTCTGCACCCGCCGCGCTCTCCCCAAGCCTCCCGACTCCCGAGGAGACGATCAGAGCACAGCAGAGCTTTCCAGCTGGTGGGAATGGGGACCTTGGAGGTGGCGGGAGGTTGGCTTAAAGGGGGCGTAATCCCAAACTGTGGCCTAAGGCGCAAAAAAGTGTTAATCCAGGCCTGCCTGTGTTATCTGCACAGAGAAACCACATCAAACCTATCTGTCAGTGGATTGACAAGTTATGTACCTGTACGCTGAATACATGAAGGTTGTAAGCAAACCAGATATGTTACTTTTAACTAAGACTACTTTATGTTTGTCTCTTGAGAGCATGATATAGAAACAAGAAGTTTTATGGGAGGGTAGATGTTTTTGGGCTCTGAAAAAACACTTCTGAAGAACTGTTATATTTTGCGCATTGGCATAATTACTATTATTTATTATTTCCAGTGTTTATACCCTGCTACTTCTCAACCCGCGAGGGGGGACTCAGTGCGGCCTAACAGACGGCAACAATTCGATGCCACACAATACATAGTAAACAACAGTTAAAATTAAAATAATTAAAATACACCTAGAATTAAATACATTAAAATACGGTTAATATTAAAACATCATGTACATTCATCACCATTAAAACATAATTTCTGTTCCTAACAGACCAGAGACAACCAGGTTATCAGTCTAACACAGACCTGGGCAACCTATGGCTCGCGGGCCAGATGCGTCCCGGCAGCCGATTCTGTCCAGCTCGGGAAGAAGGGCGTCAGGGGTGGAGGAAGGGGTGCCGCTGCCACCATCCCATCGCAGGCTCTGGGGCCTATGTCGGCAGACAGCCCGCCGCTCCGAAGAACAATCGGAGGAGTGGCGGCTTTGGAGTGCCTGCCATCCCGGGAGGCGATCTGGGAGGTGCCTGCCATCCCGGGGGACTTGATCGTCTTCCGGTTCGCCAGGGCGATCAGCCGCCTCAGGTCGCCGACTGTTCCCGCTGCAGGCCCGGATCGCCTCCCGGGATGGCAGGCACTCCGAAGCCGGGATGGCAGGCACTCCATGGCAGGGCGATCAGCTGGGGAACGGCTGGGGGCGAGAGCGGGCAGAGGCCTGCAGCCTCCAATCGTCTGCTGCTCTGCTCTGCTGTGGCGGCAGCTGGGTCCGCTTTGCCATCCTCTGGGCTGGGTCCATTGGGCCATTCCATCTTGGGATCCTTCCTCTCTTGAGGATGCCAGCCTCCATCTTGGTTCGCACCTTGTCTTCTTGAATTTAATTTAATTTTAGTGGATTTTATTATTATTTTATAATAATTTTATAATAATATAATAATATAATATATAATGTTATATTATAATTTTCAATATATTATGTCTATATATATAATTCTGATATTAATACAAATAATATATGAATATTTCTTGATATATCAATATGTTAATATTAATGATGTGTAATATATAGTAAATAAATAAATAAATAATGTAGATTAGAATGTAGTTCAGCCTTTAGGTGCGGCCCTCCATAATATTTTTTGGTTCTCGTGTGGCCCCTTGGGAAAAAAATTGCCCACCCCTGGTCTAACAACTGAAAACCAAATTGCCTCGCATAAGTACATGTGCTTAATATATACCACGGAAGAGATTTCACTCAAATGAGTTTTTGGCTCTTTTCTGGAAGATCACACTTTTACGAAAGGGAATGGTTTTCAAGTGGTTGTGAATGCCATTTTTCTCCGAAAGGTTATGAAGATTCTGGCTTTCCAAAAACAATACAGCCACCCCTCCACACACCCCCACCACCACGGCAAAGCCCCCATTGCCACATCAATGCAAAACCATGGAGTTCAACTTAGCTATAGGATAAAAGCTGTCTTTCTGTCTGCTTGTCCTTGTCTTTGTCACCCTGTAACGTCTGCCAGAAGGCAATAATTTTTAAAAAAATAATATGCTGGGTGAGATGGGTCCCAAGAATGCTCTGCGCTTTCTTAAGGCTGGGGGACCAATAAAGTTCTTCCAAGAAGGGGGGGGGGTGAAAGAGGGCAATCCATCATTCTCTGTGCAGAAGTGGTGACCCTTCGGAGCGCCTGACCATTAGGAAGTTCTTCTCCTCCCATTTGATGGTTTTGGAATGTGATTGAAGGTCTGTGTAGGGTTTTGGAATGTAATTGATGGTTTGTGTATGTTATCTTTATTTGCTTAATTGCGTCTCTCTCTCTCTCTCTCTCTCTCTCTCTCTCTATATATATATATATATATATATATAATTTTATTTATTATTTTATAATAATTATAATGTTAATATATTATATTATAATAATTATAAGAGGATGTAGTATAATATGATATAATATAGTATAGTATAATATTTATTTATTGGACTTATTGACCGCCACTCCCAGGGGCTCGGGGCGGTTTACAACATAGTTATTTAAGTACAGGTAGTAGATAAAACACAGATAGAAACACAGAATAAAAAGTCACGAGCATTCGAAAGCCTGCCTGAACAGGTGTGACTTGCAAGCTCTGCGGAAGGTGACCAGATTTCGCAGAGCCCGCGTCTCCGGTGGCATGGCATTCCACAGTACCGGAGCAATGATAGAGAATGCCCTTCGCCTGGTCGAAGTCAGGTGGAAAGACTTCACACTGGGGATGTCTAGAAGATTCTGGTCTTCTGAGCGTAATGATCTCGGGGGATTATATGGAATCAGGCGGTCCCGTAGGTACACTGGCCCCAGACCATACAAGGCCTTGAAAGTAAGAACTAACACCTTGAAGGTGATCTGGTATTCAATTGGCAGCCAGTGCAGATTCTGCAGTATTGGTGTTATACGGCAGCTCGCAGGTTCCCCCGCGAGCAGCCGGGCTGCAGCATTCTGCACTAGGTTAAGTTTCCGGATCATGGTCAAAGGTAGGCCAATGTAAAGAGCGTTACAGTAATCAAGACTTGAGATGACCATGGCCTGGATTACTGTGGCTAGGTCGTTCCGTGAGAGATAGGGAGCCAGACGCCTCGCCTGTCGCAGATGGAAAAATGTGGTTTTGCTGACAGTGGAGATTTGAGCCTCCATTGACAGCAGAGGGTCCAAATGGACACCCAGGCTCTTAACTGATGATGACGGGTGTAGTACCTCGCCATCCAGGGTCGGCAGTTGGATTTCCCTATCGCCCGGGCGGCCTAGCCAAAGGATCTCCGTCTTCGCCGGATTCACCTTCAGCCTGCTGGCTCACAGCCATCCAGTAACGACTTCAAGACACAGATGGAAATTATTGGATACGGAGTCCGGCCGGCCCTCCATCCTCAGAATGTGCTAAGTGTCATCAGTGTACTGATGGCACTCGAGCCCAAAGCTACGTGCCAGTTGAGCGAGTGGTCGCATGTAGATGTTAAATAACAAGGGGGAGAGGATGGCTCCCTGATAATAATATGATCATCTATTATATAAATGGGTTCACGTCATGTGATGTATACCTCAAACAAAGAAACCATACAACGCAGAAACACAATACTTGCCAACAGAAATAGGCCTCAAGCAAGGTACATTTGTAGCAAAGAAACTTTCCCCCCCAAAACCTAAAAGGCCCCCAAAACAACGAGTAAAAATAAAACTACATTTACCAGCATCCTCCGGGGCAGCCAACGACTCACCCAGCCTCTACATTCTGAACAACATGATTGGCTGCCAATAAGGGCGGATTTGCATAACTGCTGTAACCATAGCAACGCTGGCAAGAGCCATCCAAGGCTAGGATAGAATGCTGAGAGATTTCAGTTGGTGTTTGAGGGTTAAACTGCCAAAACCAAACTCTGAGGGAGCAATTCTCCAGCAAATTCCTACCCACACAACACATCATTTCCAACCCTTACATACTCAGACTTTCTTGCATCTCCTAAATAGGGCACAGCAACGCGTGCCGGGTACAGCTAGTGGTATAATATATATTGTATATACATACAATATTGATAATGTTGTAATGTGATACAATGTAATACTACTAATGATGTGATATTATAATTGCATATTTTGTGTTACATGCAATATTGCTAATGACATTGCAATATAATGTTATAGTGCAATGTGATGTGTAATATTGATGTTGTGATGTGGCAGTAATATAGTATATTGTATTTGCATTTTGCTTGTAAGCCGCTCTGAGTCCCCTTCGGGGTTGAGAAGGGTGGCATATAAATGTCGTGAAATAAATAAATAAAGTTGTATCTATGGCTCCATTGTGTCCTAGCCTCCAGAGCAGCACAAAACAAGCTTGCCCCTTCCTCAACGTGACATCCTATCAAATACTTAAACCTGGCTCTTGTGTTCCCTTCCCTCAGCCTTCTCTTCTCCAAGCTCAACATCCCCAGGTTCCTGGGCAACAGATCCAGGCAGAGAACCCACCAAGACTTGCGACCTCCAAAAGCACCGTCCCAGGCCCATCTTCCTCTTCTTTCTCGACTTCTTGGCCCCAGGAAGCCGCATTCAAAACAATCACGGAGGAACCTACCCCAAGGACAAGAAGAAAAACAGAGTCAGTGGCTGGCTTTGTCCTCCAATGACACAGGAATTGCACCTATAGAAACATTCCCATGGCTCTATGGCAGGCATGGGCCAACTTGGGTCCTCCCTCCAGGTGTTTTGGACTTCAACTCCCACAATTCCTAACAGCCAATAGCCATAGAGCAGGGGTGTCCACACTTTTTCAGCATGCGAGCTACCTTTAAGCAACCAAGTTGCAAAGATCTACCTTGGGCGTCTGCGCAGGGTTTCTTTGGCCAATGAGGCTTTAGTGCGCGGGCCCTGGCACTCATCTCTTGACACAGTGACGTGACCACCCATTGGTTGCTCCTGGGGGAGGGGCGGGAGCAAGGCGAAGGCGCGCGCAGGGATAGGATGCGAAGCTGCGGGAGGGAGTGTGTGTGTGTGTGTGAGAGAGAGAGAGAGAGAGAGAGAAGGCCTCGCCGGAGGAGGATGGCCCCCGCAGTGGGGCTGCAGCTGACGAGCGCGCCCTCGACGCCGGTGAGTGAAGCCTGACGGGGCCCCAGTGCCGCCGAGGGCAGAGGCGAGAGAGAGACAAGGCAGAGCGCGAGGCGGGCCCCCGTCAGGCTTCACTTCACTTTTCTCTCACACACACACCCTCCCGCAGCCTCGCATCCTAGCCCTGTGTGCGCCTTCGCCTTGCTCCCGCCCCATCTCCAGGAGCAACCAATGGGCAGTCATGTCACTGTGTCAAGAGATGAGCGCCAGGGCCCGTGCACTAAAGCCTCATTGGCCGAAGAAGCCCCGCGCGGGGAGAAGGCAGTGGCAAGTGCGCACGCGCGTGGCAGCAAAAGTACGCAAGTGGGGTGTGCGCACGCAGCGCCCCATCCTGCTGCGAGGTACCTTAGATGGGCTCGTGAGCTACTCGTCAATCGCGATCGACTTCCTGGGCAGCCCTGCCATAGAGTCATGCTGGAGGACTTCAAAAGATCCACTTTTTCCACTTTCATGGGAGAACCGTGCCTTTAAACCCAGCCAATGTGGGGGATTGCATTAAAATAAACACGGCATCAAAAAATGGAAGTCTGAGTTTGGACAAAAACACACCTGAGCAGCCGGGATCTACAGGCATGTCCTCCTCTTCCAAGTCGTCGGCCTCCTTCGCACTTGGATCTTCCCCGCGTTCGATCTGGGACAGGAACGTGGGCTTGGAAATGGCATCATCTGACCAGGGAAGGAGATCGCAAAACTGCTTTGTTATTGCTTCAGATTGAGTGTTTAAAATGGTTTCTATTGACCCTTTAATGTTGATCTTTTGTATGCTTTAAGTACAAAAAGCAGAAGAATTGAAGTAACAGGGAACATGCTTTAATGGTGTTATATAATAAAACCACTGATTATTTTTTATTTATGGATGTTGTTTCTCGTTGTCAACTTAATTTGTTCTGTTTATATTGATTTTGCTTCCTTATTATTTGATTAAATATTGGTTAAAATATTTGATTTTAATATTGGTTATATGTTGATTACTGTTCACATTGTTGTTGTTTATTCGTTCAGTTGCTTCCAACTCTTGGTGCCCTCCTGGACCATCTCAGGCAGAGCTCCCCGTCGGCCGTGGCCACTCGCAGCTCCTTCAAGGTCAAGCCAGTCCCCTCAAGAATGCCATCCATCCATCTTGCCCTTGGTCGGCCCCTCTTCCCTTTTCCTTTCATTTTCCCCAGCATAATTGTCTTCTCTAAGCTTTCCTGTCTTCTCATGCTGAGGCCAAAGTACTTCATCTTTGCTTCTACGAGGGTTGAATGAAAAGTAATGCCTCCATCTTCGTTATTTGGGTCTCGATGGGAATATTTAAATAACTCAAACTCAGAAATAATCCTGAGAACGTGCTCTTTAACTACTACATATCACTTTTCCACATAATTACGAGACAATTGGAAACATTTCTGCCAATGATGAACAAGTTTTCTGAAACCATCACTCCCAGCCAGCTGCGCCACATTCCCGGTGTTCACAGTACTCTCTGGATGTAGGTGAACTACAATTCCTATACATCAAAGTCAACTCCCCCTAAACCCTTTGTTCAGTTGCTGATAAATTCCTTTTTGCTGTGTGCCACAGGAAAGGGTAGGAAAGGATTAAGGGAAAGGCAGTAAGCGGGGTCATGCAAATTCTAGGATGACATTTTCTCCGAATGAAAGCATTCCTTGGGTGGTGTGCAGTATAGTGTTTGGGGAGTACATTGGCAGGGGTTGGGAGACATGTTCATGGCACCCGCTATAACCTAAAATGTCCTTGGAAGGAAGGCCTTGGGTTAACGCTATTTGTGGAGATTGGCTGTGTAAATGGACAACCCCGCCACATACACACACATACATTATTATGTGTAAATATGTGTATAGATAGATATAGAAGATTATAACATGTCACATCATACAATAATATCTCACTGTTTCCTAGATTCATTGCAGGTCTGCGATACCTTGAGAAGTCATGAAACCAGGGCTATAACAATGAGGCAACTGAGGCAGGTGAAGCTCAAGACCCAAAAGCCTGGCACAAAATGTGGGGCATAATACAATATTGGACAAATGGGGCAAAATTGGAACAAGGGGTTAATATTTACATTATGATATAATTTGCAGGAGAATGTTTAAAAAATGACGTATCGGTGGTATATGACTTTCTAAGGCAGTGTTTCTCAACCAGTGTGCCGTGTGTGCCGTGAGCGATCATCAGGTGTGCCGCGGGAAATTGGAACCTGGGGGGGGGGGGGTAGTGTGTTGAAGTATAAAAACCCTAAGAATCCTACCTCGATAAAGGCACAAAATTACAAATACCCCCCCCCCTTCCCAACCATTGTCTACTTGGTCTCTCCCTCTCCATGCATTGGGAAGGTCCGCCTCCCTTTCCCCAAGTAGAGACCTCCTCTTGCCTCCTGGGGGTTCTGTGTGGGAAGTTTTGTCCAGTTCTGTCATTGATGGGGTTCATAATGCTCTTTGATGGTAGGGGAACTATAAATCCCAGCAACTACAACTCCTAAATGTCAAGGTCTATTTCCCCTGAACTCTATCTGCGTTCATATGTGGGCATATTGAGTATTCATGCCAAGTTTGGTCCTGATCCAACATTGTTTCAGTCCTCTCTGGATATTGGTGAACTACAACTCCAAAACTCAAGGTCAATGCCCACCAAACTCTTATCGCATTTTCTCTTGATTATGGGAGTTCTGTGTGGGAAGTTTGTGTCTTTCTGCCATTCCTGCCAGGATATCTATGTTGAGTTCATTGAAACAGGTCCAGGTTGCACACTGAGTGTATAAATACATTTTAAAAACATATTAACTATATGTATTACTGTGTTAGAGTGTCATTTTGTGTCATTTTGGTTGGTGGTGTGCCCCAGGATTTTGCAAATGTAAATGTAAAATGCAAATGTAAAAAGTGTGCCGTGGCTCAAAAAAGGTTGGGAAACACTGTTCTAAGGTGTCTAAAGAAGTTTCCAACACTTGCTGAAACCTCCGACCATATGTGGTAGACATGCCAAGGAATATTGGATTCAAATACATAAGGTGATTCAGAAATTTTGGGGAGAAAATATCCAATAAAAACCTGACATTTTTCTACTTGGTGTGACTGATGGAAGTGACTATGATCAACTGTAGCAAATTGAAACTAAATCCAGACAAGACAGAGGTCCTCCTGGTCAGTCGCAAAGCCGAACAGGGCATAGGGTTACAGCCTGTGTTGGATGCGGTCACACTCCCCCTGAAGACGCAGGTTCGCAGCTTGGGAGTGATCCTGGATTCATCGCTGAGCCTGGAGCCCGAGGTCTCAGCGGTGGCCGGGGGAGCTTTTGCACAGTTAAGACTCGTGCGCCAGCTGCGCCCGTACCTTGGGAAGTCTGATCTGGCTACGGTCGTTACGTCTCAGATGAGGCTGGTGGGGACGAGGGATAGGGCCTTCTCGGTGGTGGCTCCCCGCCTGTGGAATGCGCTTCGTATTGATGTACGATCCACCACATCCCTCCTGGCCTTCAGGAAAAAAGTAAAATCCTGGCTGTGGGACCAGGCTTTCGTACACCAGCACAAGGCAGCATTTTAGATTGGTTTTTAATGAAAGTGGGTGATTATGGCCAATGTTTTTATGGACTGAACATTGTTTTAATCCAGAGTGAATGTGTATGGTGCTAATGTAGTTGTATTTTCATGTATTTTAAATGTATTTTAATTGTTGAAGTGTTTTGGGGTGTATATTGTTATTATGTGGGCATCGAATTGTGCCGTACTGTAAGCCGCTCTGAGTCCCCCCTTGGGGGTTGAGAAGAGCGGGGTAAAATCCCGAAATAAATAAATAAATAAATAATACATGATCACAGCAGCCAGATTACTCTATGTGAAGAAATGGAAGAGCTCAGCAACAATAACAGATATTGGGGGATCCAATTGATGGACTTGGCCAAGATGGATAAATTACCATGTTTACTAAAAGAAGGGACATTGGAAATTTTTTTTATAGAAAGACTGGAAACTTTTCATTCACTTTAAAAAGGCGCAAAGGCCCCGGTTCTCCTTCTCCTTACCCAGGGAGACCAGCATCTCATAGTTGCTCCTCATGACCGCCTTGTACATCTCCTTCTGCCACTCCTCCAGGTTTCCCCATTCCTGTGCGTTGAAGCTGACCGAGGTGTCGTCGAAGGTCACTGGCACCTGAAGGAACAAGGAGGCTTGAGTTGCGCTCAGCTCGGACTCCGAGGTCCCGTTCCCCTGGATTGTTTTCAAGTGAGGTGTCTCCCCATCCTATAGCTCTGCATTTCACTTTTATTGACATACAAGTCTCCCTGTTGAAATACAGGGATGTTCATTTCAACCCATCTCCTTAATCTTTTGGATAACGCTCCTGTCCTCTGGGGTTTGAGCTCCCTCTCCCAACCTGGTGTCACTTGCGAACTGGATCAGCAGGCCCTCGGTTCCATCTTTCAAGTCATGGATAAAGATGTGGAAAAGCCCTCAAAGGCCCCTCTTAATGCTCCCCCCTCTCCCATTAATGGCAACCATTCAATGCCATATCACAATACAAAACATACAAATACATCAAGCATTAAAATCAAAATGAAAACAAAATATAAATACAATTAAAACATAGCACTTAATCCCGCAGTCGTCATCCATGCTGCTTCGTTTACGTCCATTCTGTAAAAAGTAGATTGCACTGTGGTATGCTACTCGCCAAACGCCTGGTTCCACAGCCAGGTCTTAACATTATATACAGTGTTCCCTTGCTACCTCACGATCCGCTTATTGTGGACTTGCTGTATTGCGGGTTTTTTTTAAAAAAGAATTTAAGTAGTGAGGGAACACTGTATTGTATTATTTCTTTTCCTCTTCTTCCTCCTTTTGCCCAGAGAAGATCCGAGGAAAGTTTCCTTCTCCTGCGCGCAGGCACTGGCTCTCCCCCTCCTCCTTTTCTCTCTCTTCTGCCCAGATGGAGATCATTTGCGAGGGAAGCCTCCTCAGCGGCACCTCTCCCACCACTTAAACCCTTTCTGGCTTCCTGCCGCAGTCCCTCGCGCCCATGGATCCGCTCTGTGTGTGTGTGTCCCTGCTGCCTTTGCCGACAGGATCTCTCTCTCTCTCTCAATCTCTCTCTCTGTGTCCCTGCTGCCTTTGCGGAGGGAGAGGAGGAGGGAAGAGTCCTGCGAACCCCCTCCCCTCGGCGAAGAGGAAGGGCGCCTTCTGGGCCAAGTGGGCAATGCAGTCTTGGACTCATCGCTGAGCCTGGAGCCCCAGGTCTCGGCGGTGGCCGGGAGAGCTTTTGCACAATTAAAACTTGTGCGCCAGCTGCGCTCGTACTTTGGGAAGTCTGACTTGGCCACGGTGGTCCACGCTCTGGTTACATCCCGTATAGACTACTGCAACGCTCTCTACGTGGGGTTGCCTCTGAAGACTGCTCGGAAGCTGCAATTAGTCCAACGTTCGGCAGCCAAGTGACTAACGGGAGCGGGATACATGGAGTGCACAACTCCCTTATTGCGCCAGCTCCACTGGCTGCAAATTAGCTTCCGAGCACAATTCATTTTTTAGAAAGACTTTGGGGAATGAAAGGACCTTTGGGGGCCCCTTCATTCAGCCACTCACAAACCACGGCTTGGGAGCCCCCTTCCTTCTCCAAGCAGAGGCTGGATGGCCATCTGTTGGGAGGGCTTTGGATGTTTCTTCCTGCCTGGAAGAAAGCAATTGCTTGTAGGCTGTTAGGAATTGTGGGAGTTGAAGTTCAAAACACCTGGAGGGCCCAAGCTGGCCCAGGCCTGCCCTAGCCCTAATCCCCATTTTACTAGCATCTTTGCAATAATGCCATGGCCCTTGCCTGAGGCCTTCTTGTCCACAGTACTCCCCTTCAGCTTGCAACCCTCTCGGCTCTGTTACCTTCGGGGTTTCCCCATTGCTGCCCGGCGGAAACCTCAGGATCCAGAAGTTGCGGTTCTTCAGCAGGTTCTCCAGGTTCTCCAGCCTCCTCTGGAGCAGGCCGTTCTCCTCCATCAGGGTGCCTAGCGCGGCCAGCCTGCCCTCTAGCTGGTTCCCCATCTCCACCACGTTCTTCTCACAGCCAGCCCACCTCTCCTCCGCTGCCGCCACTTTACGTTCCAGGCGCAGAAGCCGGGCCCCGGGCGAGTCTGGAAAGCCGCGCTTGGCTTCAGCTGCAGACCGGGCAGCGCTCTCTCCCAGTTGGGCCCGCTTCCTTCCGTTGAAGAGCCGCTGGCGAGGGAAGGACGGCTGCAACGGCTGCGGGGAATTCGCCTTCCTGGCCTTGCGCTCCATTGTTAGCCTCCTTGGCGGGACGAGAAGAAAACACAAACGGCTGAGATTAATCTATGGCAGGCATGAGACATTTATTAAGTGTAACTCCAGCCAAAAATATATAGTTTTAGCTTTGAAACACATATTTATTTATTTATTATTTATTTAAAATTTTTATACCCCGGCCTTCTCACCTCTATCGAGGGACTCAGACCGGCATAACAGCAAAAATTCAATGCTATACAATTTAAAAACAATTGCAACAACATATTAAAATACATTTTAAAAACCCAGCATAAAACCACATCGCCATTAAAACAATTCCACTCAATCTGTAAACATGGTCATACATTCAGACAATAGCCAATCTCAGCCTATTCTGGGAAGGCTTGGTTCCACATCCAGGTCTTCACCAGCCTCCTAAAGGACAACAGAGAGCGGGCAGATCTAGCATCACTTGGTAGGGAGTTCCACAGCCGAGGGGCGACAACACAGAAGGCCCTGTCTCTCGTCCCCACCAGCCCCGCTTGCGAAGTTGGCGGGACCGAGAGCAGGGCCTCTCCGGAGGATCTTAATGTTCTTGATGGTTCATAGGGGAGAATCTGTTCAGACAGGTAAACTGGGCCAGAACCGTATAGGGTTTTGTAGGTTAAAACCAGCACTTTGAATTGTGCCGGAAGCTAATCGGCAGCCAGTGGAGCTGGCGCAGCAAGGGAGGTGTATGCTCTCTGTGCCCTGCTCCTGTTAGTAGCCTAGCTGCCGAACGTTGGACTAATTGCAGCTTCCGAGCTGTCTTCAGAGGCAACCCCACGTAGAGAGCGTTGCAGTAGTCTATTTGGGATGTAACCAGAGCATGGACCACTGTGGCCAAGTCAGACTTCCCAAGGTACGGGCACAGCTGGCACACAAACTTTAACTGTGCAAAAGCTCTCCCGGCCACCGCTGAGACCTGGGGTTCTGGGTTCAGCGGTGAGTCCAAGATCACTCCCAAACTACGAACCTGTGCCTTCAGAGCTTTAAAGGTCAAAACCAGCACTTTGAAATGAGCCTGGAAGTGGACAGGCAGCCAGTGGAGCTGACACAACAGGGGGGTGGTATGCTCCCTGAATGTAGCTCTGGTTAACAATCTGGCTGCCGCCCGTTGGACTAGCTAGATTTCTGAACTGTCTTCAAAGGCAGCCCCATGTAGAGTGCGTTGTAGTAATCTATTCGAGATGTGACCAGAGCGTGGAAGACCGTAGCTAGATCAGACTTCCCAAGGTACAGGCGCAACTGGCGCACGAGTCTTAACTGTGCAAAAGCTCCCCTGGCCACCGCCGAGACCTGGGCTTCCAGGCTCAGCGATGAATCAGGATCACTCCCAGGCTGCGAACCTGCGTCTTCAGGGGGATTGTAACCCCATCCAACACAGGCTGTAACCCTATGCCCTGTTCAGCCTTTCGACTGACCAGGAGGACCTCTGTCTTGTCTGGATTCAGTTTCAATTTGCTAGCCCTCATCCAGTCCGACACAGCGGCCAAGCACCGGTTCAAAGTCTGGACAGCCTCCTTAGTGACAGGAGGAAAGGTGTGACAGATCTGGACAACATCTGCATACAGATAACACCTTACTCCGAAACTCCGAATGATCTCTCCCAGCAGTTTCATGTAGATGTTAAATAATATCGGGGACAGTACTGAACCCTGAGGGACTCCACAAGACAAAGGTTGCGGAGCCGAACAGGTGTCACCCAGTAACACCTTCTGGGTATGACCCTCCAGGAAGGCTTGCAGCCACTGCAGAGCAGTACCCCCAAGCCCCATATCTGCAAGGCGACCCAGAAGGATACCGTGGTCAACGGTATCGAAAGCCGCTGAGAGGTCCAATAGAACCAACATGGACACACTCCCCCTGTCGAGCTCCCTTTCCTTTGCTGCCTGTGCCCCTCTTCAGGAGATTTCACCTCACTTTCCGTCCCTGTGAGAATTGCATTTTGAAGAATTTGGCTTCTTTTGGAAACAAGGATTGGGGATAAAAGCTTCACGGAAGACTCTCCCCCCCCATGATGATAACTCTTCCAGGAACCAATTTCTCTTACTTGGGGACTGTCTATATGTACATATATAAAACAGGTATAAAAACCAGCATTTTCAAGGCTTAGTAAACAAGTCTTTATTTATGAAACACAACTGAAGCCTTTTCTGCAAAGTTAATAAACTCACACCTCTCTCTCTCTCTCTAATATCCCTAACGGCCCAGTTATTACATACATCAACCTAAAATGCCATAAAAATATTCAGACTGACCTAACCCTGAACTTCAACTCTATGTCTAACTTTTGTTTTGTGTATTTTAATATGTATTTTACGGAAATATGTTTTAATATTTGTATTTTATGGAGTGTTTTTAAATGATTGTGTGTTTTGATTATGTGTTTAGCAGTGTTGTAACGTGACCTGTGCGGGCGCTACTGCGCAGACTCGACCCACGACTTCCTCCCTCCCCCCTCCCCTCCTGAACATGCTCACGCTGCCCCCTCGGATCAAAATGGCGGCAGAAGCGGCAGTGTAGAAGAAAAAGTAAGAAAGGAGGGGAAGGGAAGGGGGAGGGGAAAGAGGTCTCTGTCAAAAGCTGGCATGGGCAAACTTGGACCTTCCAGGTGTTTTGGACTCCAACTCCCACCATTCCTAGCAGCCTCAGGCCCTTTTCCTTCCCCCCCACAGCCACTTAAGCAGGAAAGGGCCTCAGGCTGTTAGGAATGGTGGGAGTTGGAGTCCAAAGCACCCAGAGGGCCAAAGTTTTCCCATGCCTGTTTTAGGGACCTTAAAGTGGTGAGCCTCCTTCCAACATTGTGATTCTGGATAGAAAACAAACAACAACATAACATAACATTGTTTGAGTCCACAGTGCTCTCTGGGTGTAGGTGAACTACAACTTCCAAACTCAAGGTCAATTCCCAAGCAAACCCTTTCAGTACTTTCTGTTGGTAATGAGAGTTCAATATGCCAAGTTTGGTTCAATTCCATTGTTGCAAGAGTTCAGGATGCTCTTTGATTGTGTGTTAACTATAAATCCCAGAAACTGTAACTCCCAAATGTCAAGGTCTATTTCCCCCAAACTCCATCTGTGTTCACATTTGGGCATATTGAGTATTCATGCCAAGTTTGGTCCTGATCCAACATTGTTTCAGTCCACAGTGCTCTCTGGATTTAGGTGAACTACAACTCCAAAACTCAAGGTCAATGCCCCCCAAACTCTTATAGTATTTTCTGTTGGTCTCATCAGAATTCAGTGTGCCAAGTTTGGTTCAATTGCGATAAAAAACTAAACACAGAGAGAGACTGACAGCTGTTGAGCAAGACCTTTGTGTGTGTCTTTCTGCCATTCCTGCCAGGATATCTATGTTGTGTTCATCGAAACAGGCCCAGGTTTCACACTGAGTGTATAAATACATTTAAAAACATATTAACTATATGTATTACTGTGTCAGAGTGTCATTTTGTGTCATTTTGGTTGGTGGTGTGCCCCAGGATTTTGTAAATGTAAAAAATGTGCCGCGGCTTTAAAAAGTTTGAAAAACACTGTTACTATATCATAAGTTGTAGCATATATAAATATATAAATAATATGACAGTAATAATATGGCAGTAATATATAGATAGATATAGGTATATATTACTGCCATATTATTATTAATATTCCGTGTCGTATATAATATACAATTATGATATTATATTGTACTATTTTATTTATTTATTTATTTAGAATTTTTGTACCCCGGCCTTCTCACCTCTATAGAGGGACTCAGACCAGCTTACAGCAAAATTCTATACAATTTAAAAACCTATTACAACAATATATTAAAACATAAAGCACCAAATACATACATACAAATCACTTAGCCATTTAAAACAAATTTAACTAGCTCTGTGAACGTGGTCACTCAATTCATACTATAATCAGTCACAGCCTATTCTGGGAAAGCTTCGTTCCACATCCAAGTCTTCACCCGCCTCCTGAAAAACAGCAGGGAGGGGGCGGATCTAACATCACTTGGGAGAGAGTTCCACAGCCGAGGGGCGACCACAGAGAAGGTCCTGTCCCTCGTCCCCACCAGCCGCGCTTGCGAAGCTGACGGGACCGAGAGCAGGGCCTCTCCGGAGGATCTTGAATGTCCTTGATGGTTCATAGGGGAGAATCCATTTATTTATTTATGGCATTTTACCCCGCTCTTCTCAACCCCCCAAGGGGGGACTCAGAGCGGCTTCCAATAGGCACAATTTGATGCCTACATCACAATCGCAGTATAAAACACAATATAAAACCCTCCAGCATTCGTTACTAAAATACATTAAAATAAAATTATATTCACACATCCTATGCATTCACCTATGTTAAAAACAGTGTTCCATCCATAAAAGCATTGAGCCCTATTCACCAACTTTCCATTAAACTACTAAAGTGCGGTCCTGTGCTACTATGCGAACGGCTGGTCCCACATCCAGGCTTTCACTTTTTTCCTAAATGTCAGGAGGGATGGAATTGATCGTATGTTGCTAGGGAGCGCATTCCACAGACGGGAGCCACCACCGAGAAGGCCCTCCTCTCCTCGTCCCCACCAGCCGCACCTGGGAAGCTGGCGGGAGCGAGAGCAGGGCCTCCCCGGATGATCTTAAAGTACGAGGTGGGACGTAGCGGCAGATGCGTTCGGACAAGTAAGCTGGGCCAGAACCGTATAGAGCTTTAAAGGTCAACACCAGCACTTTGAATTGAGCCCGGAATTGGACCGGCAGCCAGTGGAGCCGACACAACAAGGGGGTGGTATGCTCCCTGTATGTAGCTCCAGTTAGTAATCTGGCTGCCACCCGTTGGACTAGTTGTAATTTCCGAACTGTCTTCAAAGGCAGCCCCACGTAGAGTGCGTTGCAGTAATCTATTCGGGATGTGACCAGAGCGTGGACGACCATAGTCAGATCAGACTTCCCAAGGTACGGGCGCAACTGGCGCACGAGTCTTAACTGTGTAAAAGCTCCCCCAGCCACCGCTGAGACCTGGGGCTCCAGGCTCAGCGATGAATCCAGGATCACTCCCAAGCTGCGAACCTGCGTCTTCAGGGGGAGTGTAACCCCGTCCAACACAGGCTGTAACCCTATGCCCTGTTCGTCCTTTCGACTGACCAGGAGGACCTCTGTCTGGACAGGTAAACAGGGCCAGAACCGTATAGGGTTTTGTAGGTTAAAACAAGCACTTTGAATTGTGCTCGGAAACTAATTGGCAGCCAGTGGAGCTGGCGCAACAAGAGAGTTGTGCGCTCCCTGTACCCTGCTCCTGTTAGTTACCTGGCTGCCGAGCATTGGACTAATTGCAGCTTCCGAGCAGTCTTCAGGGGCAGCCCCACATGAAGAGCATTGCAGTAGTCTATTCTACCACAGTATATATAATACATCACTGGTGTATTATACTATTAGTATTATATAGTATATTATACTATAAGTTGTAGCATATATATATATATATGGCAGTAATATGGCCATATATAATATTGCTGCCATGTTATTAGTAGTAATAATCTATATATATAAAGGAAGAGTCGTAATGGAACGACCGTCCCAAACAGAGAAACCTTACAACGCAGAGACACCAAACTTGCCAACAGAAATAGGCCTCAGACAAGGTACGTTTGTAGCAAAGAAACTTTCCCCCCAAAAAAACCTAAAAGGCCCCCAAAACAACGAGTAAAAAAACCTAAATTTCCCAGCATCCTCCGGGGCTGCTAACGACTCTCCCAGCCTCTACATTCTGACAACATGATTGGCTGCCAATAAGGGCAGATTTGCATAACTCCTGTACTGGCCAGCCAACATGAACATTCCGACCCATAATAAACTGTCAGAGGAGGAAAAGGCAAAGGGCTGAGGCACAAACACAAACACCCAATTCAGTTCCCACAGAAAATTTACACCCCTACAAATCACAGACCACGCCCAAAATTGACAGTCAGGCTTCATTAACTTAATTTCCCTGACTAGGCCTCACTTAATGGAATGCTGTTTACGCTCTGAATTGACAGTAAGGCTTCATTAACTTGATTCTCCCGACTAGCCCTCAGCTCACTGGACATTGTGTATGGCCTGAATTGACAGTAAGGCTTCATTAACTTGCTGTTCCTGACTAGGCCTCAGCTCATGGGACATTGTGTATGGCCTGAATTGACAGTAAGGCTTCATTAACTTGCTGTTCCTAACTAGGCCTCAGCTCATGGGACATTGTGTATGGCCTGAATTGACAGTAAGGCTTCATTAACTTGCTGTTCCTGACTAGGCCTCAGCTCATGGGACATTGTGTATGGCCTGAATTTACAGTAACCTACCTTGGCACACTTTGACCCACGCTACATTCTACTACAGTTTGGAGGAGGGTGGACCATGGATTATGGGACTTGAAGTACCTCCATGGATAATGGGATTTGTAGTAATTCGAAACCCATCATTGCCCACAGACCACTGTGTCCCAGAACCATGACCGATAAAGACCAAACTTGGCAAACAATGCCCCCCATGACCCACACTCCATCCGACTGCAGATTAGAGGAGGACACACCATGGATGATGGGATTTCAAGTACCTCCACTCACTTCCAAAGTACCCCACCCACACACGCATCAACCTCTACATCAACACAGCAGACGGAAAGACAAAAAACATTGTGTATCTACAAGCTCTGCAGAACGCCAGCAACACCACACAACAACAACTCCCCAGGACTCCAACATCCCACCCACCAAAACAACCCACAACACAGCCATGGCCCCAACAACACCATAACTAACAACAATTCCAACCCTTACATACTCAAGACTTCCTCGCATCTCCAAAATAGGGCACAGCAACGCGTGCCGGGTACAGCTAGTGTGTATATATACATACAATAGTTGTGTTGTATGTATTGTGGTCTAATAATTATACTACAATCTAATAATATATAATAATAACATGGCAGCAATATGATATTGCTGCCATGTTATTATTATATATTATTAGATTGTAGTATAATTATTAGACCACAATACATACAACACAACTATTAGTATTATACAATATGTCTGACTATACTATGAGTTGTAGGATATGAAATGTACTATCTTACAAGAGTATTAATACTATATTTAATATATTAGCACATTATATCAGAAAACACAGACATGAGCAGCAGGCCAAGGCACTCAGGCCCCTGGGCTTGGCACCCCAAGGGCCCCACTCACCCTGAAACACAAGCCACCAGCCTCTCTTTGTCTCCCTGACACCACTGGGCTCTCCTGGCCTGTGGGGGGCTTCCTGCGCATGCGCGGGTAGGACGCACCAGCGAGAGGAGGAAGCCACGGCTGATTCCGGAGGAAGAGCGCTATAGGCGGCGGCGGCTGCTGCTGCTGCGCTTCCCTGCAGCGCCACCTGGAGGGCCCTGGAGGTTTTGTCTCAGCCATGGGCCAGCTCATCCCAGGTGTCAAACAGGGAGGAGTTACTGCCCCAACTTTAATTTTCCACCTTCACCGCTAGGATACTTCACCTTTATTTTATTTATTAATTGTATTGTTTATTGATCGGTCATCTCGAGGCTGGACTACTGTAACGCTCTTTACATTGGCCTTCCTCTGTCGGTAATCCGGAGACTCAAGCTGGTGCAGAACGCCGCAGCGCGACTCCTGGCGGGGGTCCCGATTGGCCACCACATCACGCCAATCCTGCGCGAACTGCACTGGCTCCCAATTGAATGGCGGATTTATTTATTTTATTTATTTATTTGTTCAGGCTTCTATGCTGCCGACTCCCGGGGGCTCGCGGCGGCTCACAGGAGCCAAAAGGCAACAATAAAAACAGTGATAAAAACAGCAAAAGCAAATTAAAACAACAAAACAGGTAAAACAGCTAAGCTGTACAGCAGTAGCATACATAAAATGCACGGGCCTATTCTCCAAAAGCTTCCTTGAATAAGTGGGTTTTGCAAGCCCGTCTAAACGGGAGCAAGTCCCTCAGGGCCCTGGTTTCGGCCGGGAGGGCGTTCCATAGCGTAGGAGCTATAACTGAGAACGCCCTCCGGCGGGTAGATGTTAAGCGTGCCAACCTTGTTGATGGTATCTCCAGGAGGTTAGCGTCCTCAGACCTCAGTGATCTCGATGGGCAGTATGGAGTGAGACGGTCCCTCAGATACGCTGGCCCCAGGCCGTGTAAGGCCTTAAAGGTAAGAACCAACACTTTGAAGGCAACCCGGTGCTCAATAGGCAGCCAGTGCAGATCCTGCAAAACAAGTGTTATACGGCAACCTGCTGGGGTGCCAGACAGGAGCCGGGCGGCAGTGTTCTGCACCAGCTTGAGCCTCCGGATAGCCGACAGAGGAAGGCCAACGTAGAGCGCGTTACAGTAATCTAGCCTTGAGATGACCGTGGCTTGGATCACCGTGGCCAGGTCGCTCCGGGAGAGATAGGGGGCCAGCCTCCTTGCCTGGCGGAGATGGAAAAAAGCAGCCTTGCTGACCGCAGAGACCTGGGCCTCCATGGTCAGCTGGGAGTCGAGATGGACCCCCAGGCTCTTGACAGACGACGATGGGCATAGCGCCACACCGTCCAGGGTCGGAAGCTGAGCACCTACCCCGCCCGGGCGACCCAGCCACAAGATCTCCGTCTTCGCCGGATTCACCCTCAACCTACTGGCTCGCAGCCATCCAGTAACGGCCTCGAGGCAGTGCTGGAAATTATCGGGGACGGATCCCGGCCTGCCCTCCATCCTCAGAATGAGCTGGGTGTCATCAGCGTACTGGTGGCACTCCAGCCCATAACTCCGCACCAGCTGTGCAAGCGGCTGCATGTAGATGTTAAATAACAGAGGGGAGAGAATGGCCCCCTGCGGAACTCCACAGGTTAGTGGGGAGCCCTCAGAGACCACCTCGCCCCTCCTCACACGCTGAGACCGCTGGTGGAGGAAGGAGGTCAGCCATTTAAGGGCTGTCCCCCTCACTCCAGGGATGGCCAGGCGGTGGATCAATAGATTGTGGTCGACCGTGTCAAACGCTGCCGTGAGGTCCAATAACACGAGCAGTGCAGACCCGCCTTGGTCGAGCTGGCAGCGGAGTTGGTCTGTGATGGAGACCAGAACCGTCTCCGTCCTGTGCCCCAAACACTTTGATTGCCTTCAAAGTGTTAGTCCTGACTTTTAAGGCCTTACATGGTCTGGGGCCAGTGTACCTGCGGGACCGCCTTGTCCCATCCCATCCCACCAGATCACTGCGCTCCAAAGAGCTAAACCTCCTGGTCATCCCAAATGTGAGGACCTACCATCTGTCCGCAACCCGCCGCCGGGCTTTCTCTGTTGCAGCCCCTACCACCGCCTGGCTGTCAGCCCACTGCGACTCCATTTGTTGCTTCAACTGTTCTAATTGTAATTCCATCTTAATGGTATTACTGTGGTTTATGAGTTATCTGACAATTGTATTTTACGAACTGTTGTAAGTCGCCCCGAGCCGTTGGGGGGGGGGGGGACAGACAAATGCGAAATAATAAATAAATAAATATGCCGCCACTCCCCGAGGGCTCGGAGCGGCTTACGACAAAACAATATAACACACTAGCTGTACCCGGCAGGCGTTGCTGTGCCCTATTTAGGTGATGTGAGAAAGTCTGAGTATGTAAGGGTTGGAATCGATGTTACTTATAGTCTTGGTGGGGTCATGGCTGTGTCGTTGTGGGTTGTTCTGGTGGGTGGGATGTTGAAGTCCTGTGGAGTTGTCGGTGTGTGGTGTTGCTGGCGTTCTGCAGAGCTTGTGGATATACAATGTTTTGTGTCTTTCCGTCTGCTGTGTTGATGTAGAGGTTCTATGGTTTCCCAACTCCGGAGCACGCTACGTAGAGTTGTCCGTGGGAGAAGCATTCTGTGTCAAGGTCTACGCCACAGATGAATCGGGCCTCAGCCCATCTAGTCCAGCATTCTGTGTCACACAGTGGCCCACTAGTTGTACACGGGGATCTCTAGCAGAAAGGAGGGCAAAACCCTCACCTGCTCCCGACCCCCCCACAACCAGTACCGGGGGAAATCCTGCCTGCTTCCATCAACACAGAGGTGGCACTTGGATGTCCATTTCAGTAACTACTGATTCCCTTGGTATCCATGAATCTGTCTAATCCTGCCTTGAAGCTGTCCAGGCTGACCGCTGTCACAACCTCCTCTGGAAGTGAGTTCCATAACCCAATGAACCCCTGGGTGAAGAAATATTTCCCTTTATTAGTCCTAATTTTCCTACCTTGGAGCTTCAGGGAGTGCCCTCTAGTCCTAGTGTTTTGTGACAAAGAAAATAATTTTTTTTATTCACCTTTTCTATCCCATGCATGATTTTATACACTTCGATCAAGTCACCTCTTAGACGCCGTCTTTCAAGGCTGAAAAGACCAAGGCGTTGCAACCTGGTTTCATAAGGGAGCTGCTCCATCCCTTGGATCATTTTTGTTGCCCTTTTCTGTACCTTTTCCAGTTCCGTTATATCCTTCTTAAGGTGCGGAGACCAGAATTGTACACAGTACTCCAGATGTGGCCTCACCATAGATTTGTAGAGAGGCAATACAACATTTGCCGACCTATTTTCGATTCCCTTCCTGATCATGCCAAGCATAGAATTTGCTTTTTTCGCTGCTGCAGCGCACTGGGTTGACATCTTCATCGAGCTGTCCACCAAAACCCCAAGATCCCTTTCCTGGTTTGTCTCAGAAAGCTTTGATCCCATCAGTTGGTAGGAAGGGGAAGGGGGTTTGGGAAAGGATACATAAGGTTGGACCATAAACATAAAACATCTAAAAACAGGTTGACTTCACCTGGGATTGGAGGGGGTTACATTGTTATTGGTCAAAACTGTCGAGATTGACTTGGGATTTATAGCCAGAAGCCTTGCAACTCTATTTTTTCCTTATTCTTTATATAACATAAAAATGGTTTCCAAGTTTCCACAAAATCTAGACTTGAATTACCTCTCACAAGATTCGTTAATTTATCTAGTTCTGCAAATTCCATAATTTTAAATAATAATTCTTTTTCTTCTGGCATTTCGGTGCTCTTCCAATACCGTGCTAGCACAATTCTGGCCGCCGTGAGAATGTAGCAGAGTAGTTTTTCCATATGTCTGTCCATTGTTTGTTGTTCTATAATATTCAAAAGAAATAACTCAGGTATTTTTTCAATTTTCTCTCTCAATATTTCTTGCACTAAATTGTGTATTCTGCCCCAGTATCGTTTTATAACTCCCATTATGGCTATCACCAGTTGAGGCGATGCAGATGATGAAAGCAGGGAAAGAAGGATGGCCAACCTATAAGCATATATTAAAGAAGGAAGATAACAAGATGATAATAAAAAAGAGAGAAGATCTGTGTGAAGGAAAGCTAAACTGGTTTCAGTACACCCAAATGGGAAAGATATACCAAACAGACACCAAAGTGGGATGGACGGAGACAATGTCCCCAGGAGAAAAGATCTTGTTATGCTCAGAAAATAAAAGAGTAAGCAAGCTATATAAATACATCTTAGCGGAGAGATATGATAAGGCCCCCATAAGGGAATACATGGAAAAATGGCACAAAAATATAGGACATAATATCCCCAGGGAAAACTGGGAAAAGATGTGGAAAACAACACCAAAATTCATGTATGCCTATATATTAAGGGAAAATCAGTTAAAACTCATGTACAGATGGTATTGACCCCAGCACAACTATCTAAAATTTATAGAAATACCAGCGATAGATGCTGGAAATGCCAAAAGAGCAAGGGCACTTTCTATCATCAATGGAATTGATGTTACTTATGTTCTTTGTGGGGTCATGGCTGTGTCGTTGTGGGTTGTTCTGGTGGGTGGGATAAGAACATAAGAACATAAGAAGAGCCATGCTGAATCGGACCTCAGCCCATCTAGTCCAGCATTCTGTATCACACAATGGCCCACCAGTTGTACACGGGGATCTCGAGCAGAAGGGAGGGCAAAACTCTGACCTGCTCCCGACCCCCACAACCAGTACCAGGGAAATCCTGCCTACCTCAACCAACTCCGAGGTGGCACTTGAATGTCCTTTTCAGTAACTACCGATACACTTGGTATCCATGAATCTGTCTAATCCTGCCTTGAAGCTGTCCAGGCTGACAGCTGTCACAACCTCTTCTGGAAGTGAGTTCCATAACCCAATGACCCTCTGGGTGAAGAAATATTTCCCTTTATTAGTCCTAATTTTCCTACCTTGGAGCTTTAGGGAGTGCCCCCTAGTCCTAGTGTTTTGTGACAAAGAAAATAGTTTTTCTTTATTCACCTTTCCTATCCCATGCATGATTTTATACACTTCGACCAAGTCACCTCTTAGATGCCGTCTTTCAAGGCTGAAAAGACCAAGGCGTTGCAACCTGGTTTCATAAGGGAGCCGCTCCATCCCTTGGATCATTCTTGTTGCCCTTTTCTGTACCTTTTCCAGTTCCGTTATATCCTTCTTGAGGTGCGGAGACCAGAATTGTACACAGTACTCCAAATGTGGCCTCACCATCGATTTGTAGAGAGGTAATACAACATTTGCTGACCTATTTTCGATTCCCTTTCTGATCATGCCAAGCATAGAATTTGCTTTTTTCACTGCTGCAGCGCACTGGGTTGCCATCTTCATTGAGCTGTCCACCAAAACCCCAAGATCCCTTTCCTGGTTTGTCTCAGAAAGCTTTGATCCCATCAGTTGATAAGTGTATTTGGGGTTCTTTGCCCCGATGTGCACGACTTTACACTTGTTTAGGTTAAAATGCATTTGCCACTTTGTTGCCCATTCACTCAATTTCGAGACATCTTTCTGGAGCTCTTTACAGTCAGTTTCATTTTTAACTACCCTGAACAATTTAGTGTCATCTGCAAACTTTGCTACCTCAGAATTCACTCCTACATCCAGATCATTTATGAATAAATTAAAAAGTAACGGTCCTAAAACTGGACCTTGGGGTACGCCACTTCTCACCTCTTTCCACCCAGAGAAATGTCCATTTATTACCACCCTTTGTTTCCTACAGTTTAGCCAGGTTCCAATCCAGGACAAGACCTGTCCCCTGATTCCATGGCTGAAGAGCTTATTTAGGAGCCTTTGGTGAGGGACTTTGTCAAAAGCCTTTTGAAAGTCAAGGTAAACAATATCGACTGGGTCCCCTTTATCTATGTGTTTATTTACACCCTCAAAGAATTCTATCAAGTTAGTAAGACATGATTTGCCTTTGCAGAAACCATGTTGATTTTCTTTCAGCAATGCCTGTTCTTCTATGTGCCTAGTAATATTTTCTTTAATAATGGTTTCCATCACTTTGCCTGGAACTGAGGTTAAACTGACTGGTCTATAATTTCCTGGATCACCCCTGGATCCTTTCTTGAAGATCGGAGTTACATTTGCCTCCCTCCAGTCCTCGGGTACAGTGCCTGATCTTAGAGAAAGGTTATATATCTTAGCTAGAAGTTCAGCAATTTCACACTTGAGTTCCTTAAGAACTCTGGGGTGGATGCCGTCTGGACCTGGTGATTTGTTGACATTTAGTTTAGTAAGGCATATGAGAACATCCTCCTTGTTTATCTCTATCTGTTTTAATTCTTTTAATTCCCTCCCTGAAAAAACTGACTCAGCTGCAGGCATATGTTGTCTGTCCTCCTGTGTGAAAACGGAGGCAAAGAAGTCATTTAGCCGCTCAGCAATCTCCTTGTCTTCGCTGATTTTCCCTTTCTGACCATTGTCGTCGAGTGGCCCAACTGCTTTTCTAGTTGGGTTCCTGCTTCTGATGTACTTAAAGAAGTTTTTGTTTTTTTAAAAAAAATATTCTTTGCTATGTGTGCCTCAAAATCTCTCTTGGCTTTCCTGACTGTTGCTTTGCATTTAGTTTGCCAGAGCTTGTGTTCCTTTCTGTTCTCCTCGGTAGGAAGAGCCTTCCATTTCTTAAATGAGTTTTTCTTCTTTCCAATCACATCTTTTACTTCATTTGTAAGCCAATGGGATGTTGAAGTCCTGGGGAGTTGTCGGTGTGTGGTGTTCCTGGCGTTCTGCAGAGCTTGTGGATATACAATGTTTTTTGTCTTTCCGTCTGCTGTGTTGATGTAGAGGTTCTGTGGTTTCCCAACTCTGGAGCACGCTACGTAGAGTTGTCCGTGGGAGAAGCATTCTGTGTCAAGGTCTACGCCACAGATGTGTAGTGTTTGTCCTTGAGCCTTGTTTATGGTGATGGCAAAAGCTAGTGTCGTGCAGTGTCTTTCTGTTCTGGCGTTTGTTCTGCCCTTTTTTGTGTGATGTATGTAGCGTTGCGTGTCGTCCGATGCTGTTCTTTTTAGGAGGCATGGCTTGTCTTTTGGGTCAGCTTATGCCTGTGTGGAAGGAAGGAATGGCATACAAATGGGTTGAGCAGTAGACGCAAGGTTGTGTTATGTGCGTATTGTGTTGTGTGTAGGTATTACTTTTGTGTTATTCTGGGGGTATGTGTTTGTCAGTGGTGCCTGTGTCCCTGGTGCCCTATTTGTCTCCCTCCTAGATCTTGACCGTGGCAGTTTAACCCTCAACTGAAATCACTCAGCATTCTAAGAGGCTTTGCCCACCGTTACTATGGTAACTGATGTTGGCCAATGGGTTTCGTTGGCTGCCGCAGAGGATGCTGGGAAATGTAGTTTTTTTGTATCGTTGTTTTGGGGGCCTTCTAGGTTTTGGGGGGGAAAGTTTCTTTGCTAAAAACCTTCCTTGCATGAGGCCTATTTGTGTTCGCAAGTTTGGTGTCTCTGCCTTGGAAGGTTTCTCTGTCTCTGTCAGTCGTTCAACGACGGGACCTCCTTTATATAATAGTCATAAAACTCCCAAATACAGTTAACCAATCAACAATTTTAGAATTAAAAACCACATTCAAATGCCATACAGAATAAATGGGTTTTGCAGGCCCTCCGGAAGGGCAGGAGATCCTGCAGGGCCCAAACTTCGACTGCCAAAGCATTCCATAACGATGGGGCAACAGCGGAAAAGGCTCTGCGTCTAGTCAATGCTAGGCAGATAATTTTAAAACTGGGAACCTCCAGCAAATTCAAGTCCTCAGAACGAAGTGATCTCCCGGGTTGGTAGGGGGTGAGACGGTCCCTCAGATACGCCTGCCCTAGACCATATAAGGCCTTGAAGGTTAATACCATTACCTTGAAGGTGATCCGGTGCTCTATCGGTAACCAGTGAAGCTATTGCAAGATAGGCGTTATATGACATCTCACTGGAGCCCCTGTGAGAAGTCGAGCGGCAGCTTTCAGGACGAGCTTAAGTTTCCGGATCACGGACAAGGGTAGGCCGATGTAAAGAGTGCTACAGTAGTCTAGTCTTGAGATGACCGTGGCTTGGATCACTGTGGCCAGGTCGTCTCTGGTCAGATAGGGCGCCAACCGCCTAGCCTGCCGCAGATGGTCCAAGAGGACTCCAAGACTTAACTAAAGGTAACGGGCGTAATGTCTCGCCATCCAGGGTAGGCAGCTGGATTGCCCCACTTTCCGGACGACCCAACCACAAGATCTCCGTCTTTGCTAGATTCACCCTCAACCTGCTGGTACGCAGCCATCCAGTAACAGCTTTGAGGCACTGGTGGAAATTCACTGGTACGGAGTCAGGATGGCCTTCCATCCTCAGAACGAGCTGGGTGTCATCAGCGTACTGATAGCATTCCAGCCCGAAACTTCAAACCAGCTGAGCGAGTGGCCGCATATTGTTGATGGGAAGCTTCTCACCGGAGTAGAAATCTATCGGATAGACGGCAAGTTATTTAACCTCAGACGACTGAAAGCCAAAACCAAGGTTACAGTAACATCTGTGATAGAACTCCAGTATGCTGATGATAACGTCGTCTGTGCGTATTCTGAACAAGACATAGAAGTGACTCTAAACACCTTCGCAGAAGCATACGAGAAGCTTGGCCTGTCATTTAACATCGGGGAAACCAAAGTGCTCTTCCAGCAGTCACCAGCCAACCCCTCTGCAATGCCAGAAATACAGCTCAATGGTGTAACATTTGAAATGTTCACCACCAGAACTTTAGCAACACTGTAAAAGCAAAGCACCAGCGCCACCTAGTGTTCACCACCAGAACTTTAGTTTTGTAAGTACTTTAGAATCATTTAGAACAGTGTTTCCCAACCAGTGTGCTGGGGCACACTAGTGTGCCGTGAGCGATCATCAGGTGTGCCGTCGGAAATTGGAACCTCCAGGAAGGGGTGGGGGAAGTCTAGTGTGTTGAAGTATCAAAACCCTAAGAAACCTACCTCAATAAAGGCACAAAATTACAAACACCCCCATCAGTTGTGTGTTTGGTCTCTCCTCTCCATGCATTGGGAAGGCCCGCCTCCCCTTTCCCCAAGTAGAGACCTCCTCTTGCCTCCTGGGGGTTCTGTGTGGGAAGTTTGGCCCAGTTCTATCATTGGTGGGGTTCAGAATGCTCTTTGATTATAGGAAACTATAAATCCCAGCAACTACAACTCCCAAATGTCAAGGTCTATTTTCCCCAGAACTCCATCTGCGTTCATATTTGGGCATACTGAGTATTCATGCCAAGTTTGGTCCTGATCCAACATTGTTTCAGTCCAGTGCTCTCTGGATATAGGTGAACTACAACTCCAAAACTCAAGGTCAATGCCCACCAAACTCTTCTATGTGGGAAGTTTGTGTCCTTCTGCCACTCCTGCCAGGATATCTATGTTGTGTTCATCGAAACAGGCCCAGGTTTCACACTGAGTGTATAAATACATTTTAAAAACATATTAACTATATGTATTACTGTGTTAGAGTGTCATTTTGGTTGGTGGTGTGTCCCAAGATTTTGCAAATGTAAAAAGTGTGCCGTGGCTCAAAAAAGGTTGAGAAACACTGATTTGGAACCATGATTGCACAGGCCTAATAAATAGGCACCGGTTCGGCAGGAAAAGGCAAACAGACGTTAGAGCAGTTGCTGGGCACACAACCAGGTGACAGCAAGGCAGGCTCCTTGGCTTGGAAATGGAGAAAAGCACCTCCCCAGAGCCAGAGATGAACACTGCCTCCAGAAGCCGGAAATGAAAGGGGAGCTCCTGCCTTTGTTTGTCTGTCTCTTTGTATAGGATTGTAAAGGCATTGGATGTTTGCCTATGTGTGTAAATTCCGTAATCCACTCTGAGTCCCTTAGGGGAGAAGGGTGGAATATAAACAAAGTGTATTATGATTATTATTCCTTGTGGATGCTCAAATCTCATTATATACATTAGCATAATAATAATGGCATCCCTTGATATAAAAGCGTAAAATCAAGTTTTGCATTGGGGATTTTTAAAAATACTATTTTGAACCATCGCACCAATACTCTAAACTATCTAATCCGTGAACTGCTTTCTGCAGACGATGCTGCCCTTGTCGCCCATTCAGAAGCAGCCCTGCAGCGCCTCACATCCTGCTTTGCAACAGCTGCAGAGCTGTTTGGGCTGGAAGTCAGCCAGAAGGAAACGGAAGTTCTCTACCAGCCCACACCACAGGAAGAACACCATCATCCCCACGTCAGCATAGGCAAATCTGTGCTTGTCCGTTCAGCAGTTCACCTCCCTGGGAAGCATCATCTCTTCAGACGCCAAGATGGATAAAGAGATTGATCACAGATGAGCAAAGGCATAGAGTGCATTCGGAAGGCTTCACAAAAGAGTCTGGAGCAACAAGCACCTGAGACCAAGCACCAAAATCAGTGGGTACAGAGCTATCGTACTGTCTACTCTCCTATACGGGTCTGAAACATGGGTCACCTATCGCCAACACCTACGACTCCTCAAACGCTGTCTTCGCACAATCCTAAATATACACTGGACTATGTGACGAATGATGCTGTCCTTGAGCAAGCAGGGATCACCAGCGCACTTCCTTAACCATGCCTTTCGTGCCGCTGGCCTCCAAACTTCCGGGATCTGCGGAGGTCAGAAAGGCAGGCCCCTCCGTTGTGCCTTTGGCCACCGCTCTGCTGGGTCTGCGGAGGCCAGGGAGGGCAGAGGGAGCCCCGGCCCACACGCAAGCCTCTGAGGCCCATTGTATGTAAATATTTTATATTCATTTATTATTCATATTTAAAAACGCAATACAGCAAGTCTGCGTAAAGCGAACCGTGAAATAGCAAGGGAACACTATAAATCACAGCAACTACAACTCTCAAATGCCAAGGTCTATTTTTCTCAAACTCCACTAGCGTTCGCATTTGGGCATATTGAGTATTGATGCCAAGTTTGGTCCAGATCCATCATTGTTTGAGTCCACGGCACTCTCTGGATGTAGGTGAACTACAAGGTCAATGCCCAGCTAACCCAGTACTTTCTGTTGGTTGTGTGCCAAGAATGGTTCAATTCCTAATTGGTGGAGTTCAGAATGCTCTTTGATTGTAGGTGAACTATACTTCCCAGCAACGACAACTTCCAAATGTCAAGGTTTATTTTCCCCAAACTCCACCAGTGTTCACATTTGGGCATGTTAAATATTTGTGGCAAGTTTGGTCCAGATCCATCATTGTTCGAGTCCACAGTGCTCTCGGGATGTATGTGAACTATAACTCCCAAAGTCAAGGTCAATGCTCACCAAACACTTTCAGTATTTTCCGTTGGTCATGGGAGTTCTGTGTACCAAGTTTGGTTCAATTCCATTCTTGGTAGAGTTCAGAATGCTTTTTGATTGTAGGTGAACTATAAATCCCAGCAACTTCAACTCTCAAATGACAAAATCAATCCCCCCAACCGCATCAGTATTCAAATTTCTGCATTTTGGTTATTTGTGCCAAATTCGGTCCAGTGAATGAAAATATATCCTGCATATCAGATATTTACTAGGCCTGTGCAATCATGGTTCTAAATGGTTCTAAAGTACTTACAAAACTGAAGTTCTGGTGGTGAACACTAGGTGGCGCTGGTGCTTTGCTTCTATAGTGTTGCTAAAGTTCTGATGGTTGACGATTTTTAAGACAGAACCAATTAGGAACTGCCATTTATAATGAAATTTTGAAAGTTTTGTTAAGAGTTCTGAAATGTTCACCACCAGAACTTTAGCAACACAGTAGAAGCACCAGCGCCACCTAGTGTTCACCACCAGAACTTTAGCAACACAGTAGAAGCAAAACACCAGCGCCACCTAGTGTTCACCACCAGAACTTTAGTTTTGCAAGTACTTTAGAACCATTTAGAACAGGGGTGGGCAATTATTTTTTCCAAGGGGCCACACAAGAGCCAAAAAATATTATGGAGGGCCGCACCTGAAGGCTGAACTAAATTCTAATCTACATGATTTATTTATTTATTTACTATATTTACTATATATTACACATCATTAATACTAACATATTAATATATCAAGAAATATTAATATATTATTAGTATTAATATCATAATTATTATATTATATATAGACATTATAATATATTGAAATTATAATATAACATTATATTATTATATTATTATTATTATAAAATTATTATTATAAAATATTAATAAAAACTACTAAAATAAAATGAAATTCAAGAAGACAAGGTGCAAACCAAGATAGAGGCTGACATTCTCAAGAGAGGAAGGATCCCAAGATGGAATGGCCCAATGGACCCAGCCCAGAGGATAACAAAGCGGACCCAGCTGCCACCGCAGCAGAACAGAAGGCGCTCGGAGGCTGCAGGCCTCCTCCTGCTCTCGCCCCCAGCCGTTCCCCAGCTGATTGCCCTGCCATGGAGTGCCTGCCATCCCGGCTTTGGAATGCCTGCCATCCCGTGAGGCGATCCAGGCCTGCAGCGGGAGCAGTCGGCGAGCTGCGGCAGGTGATCGCCCTGGCGAACCGGAAGATGATCAAGTCTTCCAGGTCGCCAGGGCAATCAACCGCTGCAGCTCGCTGACTGCTCCCGCTGCAGGCCCAGATCGCCTCACGGGATGGCAGGCATTCCAAAGCCGCCACTCCTCTGATTGTTCTCCGGAGCAACGGGCTGTCTGCCGACGCAGTCCCCACAGCCCGCGATGGGATGGCGGCAGCGGCACCCCTTCCTCTTGGCCCCGACGCCCTTCTCCCCGGGCTGGACAGAATCGGCTGCCGGGCCGCATCCGGCCCGTGGGCCATAGGTTGCCCAGGTCTGATTTAGAACCATGATTGCACAGGCGTAATATTTACATTACGATTCATAACAGAAGCAAAAATACAGTTGTGAAGGAGCAACTAAATTAATGTTATGATTGGGGGTCAGCACAACATGAGGAACGGTATGAAGGGGTCGCAGCATTAGGAAGGTTGAGAAACACTGATTTAGTGGGAAGAACTGGGGTCAGATGAGGGCAAACCAGGCTAAATACTGCAGGTAACAAGCAACACACCTGGAGGCATCCCTTGTGCCGAATGGGTTTTATTTCAGTTCATAGCCTGCCTTCTATCGAGAATGGAGGGCACATTGCAATCCTGTAAAGGCAATGGAGCAGCACATGGGGAAGAGTCGCCTTTCTCACTGGGTCATCAGTCAAAAAGGGGGAGCAAAAAGGAAAAGAAATGGGAGGGAGTGAGAAGGAAAAGCCTACTGGACCTAAAATATACAAAACCACTTTCCCATCCTCCCTCCGACGTTTGGTTTCTTCACCAAAGGAGCGAATGCACTCCCAAAACCCCAAAAGGAAAGGCCCGTTCCTTCTCCCACGCTTGCGTCCAGACACATAGACACGAAACTGCTTCAATCAAGAAGGTACATTATAGGAGCCGAAAAGGGTAAAGAGAGGCGCCCGAGGAGAAACCCGGCCCTGCAAAACGTTGTTTCTGCCCATCTTAAGTCCGTCGTGCGGTATCGTCGGGAACGAAAGCCTTGAGGAAACAAACGTACTGTGGATTAAGCCAATATGCACAACAACAACAATAACAACAACTTGTAGAAGTGAGTCGGAGGAGTGAGGCTGCGATGGGCTCCAGTTTTTTTTGCCAGGACATCCCCCCATGCTATGATCCTAAGCATGGACATCGATAGAGCTTGGTGTTTTTGGGCAACGTCGTCCAGAATCCCTCTCCAACTAAGCCTTAGCCATCTTCCGAGGATGTGATTGGATTCCAGCTACGTGAGTCAACAAGAACCCAGTTCTGTAGCAAAACAATAAGACTTATATATCCACCTTATCCCCCTAAAATCCCACCCCGACCTCTATTGACTACTACTTCTGTCCCAATGGGAAGGCACCCTCAAGCTAGGCACAAGATGCCACCACCCCATTGAGTCCTAACGACACGTCCTTTGTGGCCGGTTCAAGGAAACAGCCTCGGTGTAGCGACCTTCCAGCTCTAGTAATACTTACATTCCTTCACAAGACATTTCTCAAGACAAGTACAAAGCACCATTAAGACCCTCTTTGCCACCATTAAGACCACCCTCTCCCTGCCAAGGAGCACCCAGTCTTGGTCTTCAAGAAGCACCGTTCGTTTATACCTCGCCTGTTTAGAAGTCCACTGTGTCAGGATCCTATGTATGACGTATCCATGCCGTGGGACCATATTGCTTTTTCCACCTCAAGTGGGATTGTTTTTCAGACCGTAAGGGCCACCAACTGGAGCCACCAAGGAGCTCCACTTGGAATTTACAACCGGTTCCACGTGTTGCCAAATTTACAGAAATGTTGAGGTTCTCCATCAAGATGCCAACGGAGTCCATCACTTGGGCTTTCCAACAACAGCCCTTGCCCCTTTCTAGTTGGCTGACTATACCATAGCGACATATTATGGGTTTGTTTTCCTTATGGTCAATGTAACACCCAACCGTTCGTTTGGGACTCTCTGCAATCCTTTCGAAGCAATCATCACCTTGGTTGAAGTTCTCCATCAAGTCCAATTTCTTGGGATTACCAAAACACCAACGTGGCCCTTTTTTGGTTGGCTTAAGACAATAGTATCGCCACAATATGGAATATTTCAACAAACTCTTTGAGCTTTGCAACCTTTTCAAGCAAAACTTCCCCAACTATCAACTCAGTTGAGGCACTCCATCAAGTCCCCAACAGAACCCATTGCTTGGGATTTCTGGCCTCTTTTTGGTTAGCTTAATATAGTGATATAACATGGATTTTTTTTCTGCACGTAACTGTTTGTTGTGACTTTTTGCAAGCCTTTTAGAGCAAAATGTCCCCAACCGATGGGGCCACCACCCTGGTTGAGGTTCTCCAGCAAGTTCTCCAAGGAATCCATTGCTTGGGGATTTGGAGTTTTCTCTTACGGTCAGCATCACACCCAAGTGACTTTTTGCAGCAAAATGTCTCCAACCAAAGGGGCCACCACCATGGCAGGCCAGCCCACCTGTACAGGGCCACAAGGTGGATAGGAGGGCAAAGGTCAGAGAGTTGGGCCTTGGGTGGCCGCCATCATGGCCGTCCCAGAGGCGCAGCAGTGCTGGAGGAGGCGCTGCTTGGTGGAGAAGGCCTTGGGGCAGTGGCTGCACTTGTAGGGCTTCTCGCCGGTGTGCGTCCGGGCGTGCTTCTGGAGGTGGTGCTTCTGCATGAAGCGCTTGAGGCAGAGGGGGCACTGGTGGGGCCGCTCGCGGGTGTGGGTGCGCTGGTGCTTGGCCAGGTGGTGCCGCCGGATGAAGCGCTTCCCGCAGGCCGAGCAGCGGAAGGGCCGCTCACCCGTGTGGGTGCGGTAGTGGTTGGTCAGCTTGCTCTTGTCCGTGAAGCTCTTCTCGCAGGCCGAGCACTGGTAGGGCCGGGCACCCGTGTGGCTCATCTGGTGGCGCAGCAGGTGGTCCGAGCGGCTGAAGCGCCGGGGGCAGAAGCGGCAGACCAGGCGGTCCTTGCCGCTCAGATCCGAGGCCGCCTCCAAGTGGCTGCTTTCGTGGATCAGGAGGTTGACCCGCAGGCGGAAGCGCTGCTGACACCATGGACAGGACCAGTCCTGCTCCTCCGGCGAGTGCTGCTCCGCTCCGCCCTCCGGCTGACAACCCAGAGCGTGGACCAAGAGCCCTTCGTTCCCAGAAGGAGAGGCCAAGCGGCTCCCTGCAGAGGACAGGAGGGTGGCGTGGCTCCGCTGGTGGTCCTGCAGGCCGAGCGGGAGGCTGAAGGTCTTACCGCAGTCGGGGCAGTCGTGGAGGTGGACATCTCCCTGCTTCGGCCACTGGGTCAGGCCGGCTTCGAGGGGGACGAATGCCCTGCCTTCCGCTCCCGGAGGAGGAGGAGACCTCAGCCACATTTCCGGGCAGCGGGAGCCTTTGACCAGAAGGGCACTCTCCTCTGAGGCTTCTACGGGAATCCAGGTCTCCAGGATTGTGGGGGCCACCTCTTCTTGCTTGGGCTTCTTCAACACCTTGTTTCTCGAGGGAGCTGTGGGGGGAAAACACAGACACTGAGAACAGAGTTTTGGACCCTGTTGGATTGGTTCAGACTTAAAGCTAGGGACTACTATTGTTTTCAAGATCAAGTTAGAGGGTGTCGTGGTTTTAACTAGGAATAGGTTTTTAAGCAGTTTTAAGGATTTAAACCGTTCATTTTAAATACAATTAACATGTAATTATATTTTAATGTTTGTGTAGTGTTGTACTGGTTTTGCTATATGTTCTGCTTTGAGTCAAATTAGAGAAAAATCAGATGATGATAACAATAATAATAATTAAAAACACTGGCACAAGCCAGTCAAGGTGTTCCCAATGGTGATCGGCACACTGGGTGCAGTGCCTAAAGACCTTGGCCTGCACTTAAAAACAATCAGCACTGACAAAACTACCATCTGTCAGCTCTAAAAGGCCATCCTACTTGGATTTGCCAATACATCACACAGTCCTAGATGATGTGTGATCCAATACAAAAGCCAGCATAATGGTCTTGTTATGTATCTAACAACAACAACATTTGGAGCTGGGTTGATTCAGATTTGGGGTTCTGGGATCAGGACAACTTGGAAGTGACCAATTTTACTTCCAAGCCATCCTGACCCCAGAATTGTTGATCTTCTGATCAAACGTAGGCAAGAGGGCTGGAAAAGGAAGCTATGAAGAAAACAGACCAGGGAGCATTGTATTCTACCAGAACTTGAAGCTAGTCTTCAACACGTCAAGCAACCTGTAGGAGATGACACATAACTTCCAAACTGTGGTTAATTCCACAAGCAGTGCAAACAAGGGTTAAGGAACTGAGAAGGGAATTGCTTGACATGCTGCAAGTCCCAGACCTTTTCCAGGAGTCACAGCTACCAACTTGGAGTGGGTAAATCTGTACTTGCAAAACCATGTTTGCGTGGAAAGATCCAAACAACCAAGACTGCTTTGCAGGTCCGGCTGCCAAAGTTTAGATGTCGTGACATTGTCTCCTCTCTACCCAAAACTGGGATGTTCCTTTCTGAACATCTTGTCAAGTCACTTATTTTCTTTCTGCTATGATTATGCTTTAACGAGGTAAAGGGGAGCTTAACAACAAAGCACAGACATCCCTCAACTTTTGTGGTCTTGACTTTTGCGGATCTGATCGTTCACGGTTTTGATTAATAAGTACTATATCCTCCAGTATGACTCTCTTGCTAACTACCGAAGGATCTATGTTCTCCAGTGCTGGAAGACCTAGAACAGGGGTCAGGAACCTTTTTGACTCAGAGAGCCATAAAAGCAAAATATTTGGAAATTTATTTCAGTGAGAGCCAGATAATATATATATTTTAAGACTTAATTCAACTAAATGTGAGTACATACGTATATGTAGTCCGGGCAAACCCAAACACCCTCTTCGCCAGCTGGCTCGCTCTCCCTTGGCAGCCACCATCCTACTGTTTTGACGCTCAGGCTTGCCTCCCTTGGGTCGCCTGCCCTGCAGCCGCCATCTTTAGACCGAGCAGAAGTAGAGCGAAAGGAAGGCCTTCCCTTCCCAGAGAGGCAGCAGGAAGTGCTCGGGAGGGAAGGAGAGAGACGCACTTCCGCCTGAAGGGGGAGGGAGGGGGGTGCACACAGAACAGGGCGCCAACCTCTGAGAGCCAGATGCAATCATCAAAAGAGCCACAGGTTCCCGACCCCTGACTTAGAAAATCCTGAAGGAGTGTTATGTCAGGTTCTGGGAGAAAATCAAGGTTGTTATTGATGTATTTGTACTTTCCCGGGGTCCCTGTATCCCGCAGCAAATGTGGAGGCTGAATGTAGTGAATGTAGAGCAGGGAGTGGGAGGGAAAAAGCCAGTCCTAGCACCATGTAGTCCCCAAGAAGTATCTCCTACATTCACCACTCAAATATCAACAGGAACGGTACCAGGGCCTCGCGTTGCTTTCCATAAGTCTGAAAAGATACCAAACTCAGGATAATCCACCTCTTAAGAATTCTTGAACCAGTCCTGATTAGACACCATTGCTGCTAACAAGGTATAGAGGCCTACACAGCATTACACTGAAGGAAGCAGTTGGCATTCTGTCAGGCTCCTCCTTTGCAAGACCAATCACCTTTCTCCAAGTATTTAGGAATACAGTGCTCCCTCACTTATCACGGGAGTTACGTTCCAGGACCACCCGCGAAAAGTAAAAATCCATGAAGTAGTGGCGTTCTATTTATTTTCATATTTATACATTATTAGCTGTGCCCTGCCACGCATTGCTGTGGCCTATAGTAAGAATTTTTGAAGTAGAAGTAGATATCTGGGCTATTATGAAAGAGAGGTACCGATCTATTCCTTCCCATCTTTTTTCTTCCCCTCCCCCTCCTTTCTTCCTTCTCTACCTCTTTCTTTTATTCCTTCCTCCACTCTTTGGTTTCATCCTTTCTTCTCTCTTTCCTTCCTTCCCTCCTCCTTTCTCTACTTCTTCCTTTGTCTCTTTTCTTCCCTCCCTGTTTCCTTCCTTCTTTCACTTCTTATTTCCTTTTCTTTCCTTCTTTACCTCTTTCCTGCCTTTCCTTTATACTTTCTCTTCTTCCTTCCCTCCCTCCTTCTCTTTCCTTCCTCCCCCCTTTCCTCTTTCATCTCTTCTTCCCTCCCTCCTTTCCTCTCTCCTTCCTTCCCTCTTTCCTGCCTTTCCTTTTTCTTTCCTTTCTACTTCCCTTGCCAAAGGGAAAGAAGGAAGGAAGGAACGCAAGGGGGAAGGAGGGAGGGGGGGAAGTGCAAAGAGGGAGAAGGGGCGGGGCCAGAGCGGGACAAAGGAGGATCTATTTTTTGTTAATTTAATGAATTTTGAGGGGTTCTTTGGGGGAGGGATTTTATGGTTGGTCACACCTTCCATTGTGAGATGTTTTGCTGCCAAATTTGGTGGCATTTATATATATATATATATATAGAGAGAGAGAGAGATTTTAGTAGTTATACACTATTTTAAGTCTTTCTAAACCTTCACCACACACTTATACACTTATACCCTTTCCTTGACCTTATAAACAAAATCTTTCAGTCACTCTAGTTGACCAGCAGCTTTTAGAAAGCGCTCCACTTCCATTGGGCATATATGAAGTGTTCATTGCACTTCCTTACCCGCCTCTGCTGCGAGTCCATCCAATAAATGCCTCTGGAGCCACTTCCAGGGCCGCGGTAGCAGAGTAGGCCACACTTTGTGACCAGCAGGCCTTCCCTGCCACGCCTCAGGCCCGGCCTGCACACCAGCCTCTCTTTCTGAGGCCTGTTGGCAAAACATCCGAGTCCGCGAAGAGCGAACCGTGAAGTAACGAGAGATTACTGTACAATGTTGACATGTAAACAAACATAAAAATATGCTTTCTCTTGCCCACTTAGAATCCTAGAGCTGGACGAGACCTTGTGGGCCACCCAGTCCAAACCCATTCTGCCAAGAAGCAGGAAAATCCTATTCAAAGCACCCCGACGGATGGCCATCCAGCCTCTGCTTAAAAACCTCCACCACTTGAAAGAGGAAAGTCCCAGAACTGGGAGTCTTCAACATTTCATGGGGAATGTCACGAGGAGGTCCTAAACACAGCTACCGTGTTTCCCCGAAAGTAAGACACCCCCGATTGTAAGACGTATCGGGGGTGTCTGGGGGTCGGCTTATATAAGCCATACCCGTATATAAGACGTACCTCATCCCGCCGCCGCCGCCGTTATCGGAGGTGTGCCGCGCACACCTGCGGCACACCTCCGCGGCACACCTCTTCGCCAGGGCTCCAGGCAAGGGAGGGGGAAAGGAGCCAGGGGCGGGAGGAAGCGGCGACGCGTCACTGTGGCCCGCTGCGATCCTCACCACGCCCCTGGCTCCTTTCCCCTCCCTTGCTTGAGGAAAGAAGGGAGAGGGAAAGGAGCCAGGGGCGTGGTGAGGATCGCAACATCACAGTGACGTTCGCCGCCGTCCGCCCATGGCTCTCTTCACCCTTGGAAGGGAGGAGGAAGAGAGCCAGGGGCGGGGAGAAGGGACGCGGCACTGACGCTGCCATCGCTGTCGTCCGCCCATGGCTCTCTTCCTCCTCCCTTCCAAGGGTGGGAGAAGAGAGCCATGGGCGGGACGAAGCGATGACGCGTCAGTGACGCGTCGTCCTTCTCCCCGCCCCCTGGCTCCCTTCCTCCTCCCTTCCAAGGGTGGGAGAAGAGAGCCATGGGCGGGACGGCGATGACGCGTCAGTGACATGCCGTCTTCTCCCCCCGCCCCTGGCTCTCTTCCTCCTCCCTTCCAAGGGTGGGAGAAGAGAGCCAGGGGCGGAGAAGGTCTTTCCTCAAGCAAGGGAGGGGAAAGGAGCCAGGGGCGTGGTGAGGATCGCAGCGTCACAGTGACGCGTCGCCGCTTCCTCCCGCTCCTGGCTCCTTTCCCCCTCCCTGCCTGGAGCCCTGGCGAAGAGGTGTGCCGCGGAGGTGTGCCGCAGGTGTGCCGCGGCACACCTCCGGTTGCGGCGGCCGTGGGCGGCGGCGGCGTGGGTGGCGACGGGGTACGTCTTGGGTTATATAAGACGTACCCCGAAAGTAAGACGTAGGGGGACTTTTGGGGGGGAAAAGAAAGTAAGACGCTGTCTTACTTTCGGGGAAACACGGTAGTTCCCTCCAAATGTGTGGGAGAACTAATATAATGGTTTGAGGAGATTGTGGAGACCAAGGTTCAAATCCTTGCTAGGCAATGGAAGCCAACTGGAGGCAAAGGCAAACCCGCTCTGAACAAATCTTGCCAAAAGACCACCGCAATAAGCTTGCTTCAAGGCCACCAAAGGTACAGTACAAAGGCCCCACTAACTCGGCACGTAACAATGCTCTGTAAAGTTCAATGCTTGAGTACAACAGCTGTTCCTAGCAACGTTACAAATGGAAGGTTCTACACACACACACACACACACACACACCCCTCTCCCTGGAAAGTTCTCCTCCCACAGGAAAAGTAGCCGATACACACAAACTATTTATTTTTCCACATCTCTAGTTTATTTTTCAGTTTCCACAGAACAAAAATAATAACAATAGTAGTAATCCAGAAAATAAAATATAAAAGTGTTTTGTTCTGACAAATCTGTGTTTACAGAAAGGTGAAAGGGTGCGCCATCTCTGGACCAACAACCATCTGCCTTGAGTTGTTTCTGAAGTGAAAGAGCCTTCTGTTAACGGGGACAATGTCAGGAAAGGGACAGCGAAAGGACCGTGACACTCCAAACAAGACAGAAAAAAGACACTCCCAGAAGCAGCTTGCCACTACCCACACCTCATTGTTTTAGCAACTCTCAACACGCTCTAGACACCCTTTAAAGAGAGGAAAGGAAAGCTCAAATTGCTATCAAGTCCCAAAGTCTCCAGGACCCTCTAAATTGCAGGCCCTGAGGGTCCATTTCTGAGGTAAAAGTCTATGTTTTCTACTTGTCCCGGCTCCATCCCAACAGCTAAGGAGGAAGCATGTCTGGGCAGAGCAAGGGA
This sequence comes from Anolis apletophallus, assembly GCA_030556195.1. Lineage (NCBI taxonomy): Eukaryota > Metazoa > Chordata > Lepidosauria > Squamata > Anolidae > Anolis > Anolis apletophallus. The sequence goes on along the minus strand of JARBWK010000008.1, from coordinate 4,792,328 downwards.
AGGTCCAAAGCTTCCCAAACTCTGGTCATCCAGGGATTTTGTACTTGGTGTGGGCAAACTTGGACCCTCCCTCCAAGTGTTTAGGACTTCAACTACCGGCTGTTAGGAAACACCTGGAGGGAGGGCCCAAGCTTGCCCATGCCTGGGCTTGAGTTAGGGAATCACCACAGGGCCTAGATGAAGATGGCATCCAGCAGGGCCTCCCGGACGGCGGTGCCCATCAGCCGGTTCTGCTCCCGCAGGTGGATCTTCTGGTGTTGGAGGAGGTGCTGCTTCTGCGTGAAGCCTTTGTCGCACTCGGCGCAGCGGTAGGGCCGCTCCCCGGTGTGGATGCGCTGGTGCCTGACCAGGTCGGAGGGGTGGCTGAACTGCTTGCCACAGTAGAGGCAGGCCAGGGAGCTGGCTCCCCGCCCCGAGTGCAGTCTCTGGTGGGTGACCAGGCCCTTCTTCTGGGAGAAGCTCTCCGGGCAGCGGCTGCACTTGTAGGGCCTCTCGCGCCCGTGGCCCTTCCCGTGCTGCCGATATGAAGATTTGAGGTTGAAGGTCTTCACGCACTTGGTGCTGCCGTAGGGTTTGTCTCCTGACGGAAGGCCCCGAGGATGGGCCTTCAGGTTGTGGCTCTGTTTGAAGGTCTCTGCGCAGGCCACCGACGTGTAGCCGCCTCCGCCGGTGTGGATGCGCTGGTGGAGAGTAAACTGCTGCTTGTAGGTGAAGCTCTTTTCACATGGTGGCCTGTAAGCACCACTGCTTCCTCCGCTTCCTCCTCCCCCTCCAGCGTGGTTTTGCTGGTGGATCAAGAGGCTCTTCTGAAGCCGGAAGCTCTTCCCACATTCAGGGCATGCAAAGTGTTTCTCAGCCGAGCGGTCGCGCTGGTAAGCCTGCAAAGGGCTGCCACAGCCGCCTCCACCTCCTCCGCCTTCTCCCAGGACAGCCTCCTCCCCATGGCCATCCGAAGGCCTTTGCTGGTGGTGAGATGGAGGAGTGCCGTACTGGCTGCTCCCCAGAGGAGCTCCCAAGTCGGGTGCGTGGAGGAGGGCCTCGTCCGTGCACTGCAGTCCCAAGCTTTCACACAGAGCTCTCTGAGCCTGGAGGACCTCCGCTTTGAAGGCCAGCCCGTCGTCATCTGGTGGATGCAAAGAAAACGGAGTCGGTGTGTGCTCCTCCAAAGCAAGCATTCTAAACAGCCTAACCAAGCCAGGAAAAGGGAAGAAAAACAAACCTTAACCATGCCCAAATGCTCCCTTCCCTCCCCACTCCGTCCAAGTTAAGATGGCAACAGTTGTGTTTTACAGCCTCAGTTTCCTATTTGCATGTCTTGTTCACACACACTTTGATATAAGGGGCTGCATGTTGAAAGCCCACTTGTATTCTTTGTTTTCCGGATGTCAAACCATGAGATCGCAAGAGGCGGAGTGCCTCAGCCAGGAGTCCACTTCCATTTTTTATTGGTTTTTAATCACGAGGACTGTCCTTTCATTCACCTCACCTTAAGGAGATGCCTTGCATCATTATGCACAAGCTGGGAGTAAGTACCACCTTGTGTACAGGGCAGAGGAGGCAGCTCTGATCAACACAGCCCACTACGCCCTAAGTTTCCTGCACTGGGCACCAAGCAATGTTCCGCGTGTCCAAAGAGGTGCAAGGAACATACCGGCTGCAAGACTCCACAAATAAAGAATGCCTACTTTGTCATATTAAATATTAAAAATTAACTGGGTAGTTTTGATTACAAAAGTGTGAGTCAAGCATGGAAAGAGTTAGTAGGCCAAAGCCTGTTAAGAGTAAATGTTTGATTGGGGTCAGACTGGATGGCCCACGTGGTCTCTTCCAACTCTACGATTCTAAGTGAGCCAAACCTAGTGTCATCCTGAGGAGTGCGAGGTGACCCTCTGTGTGAGATAAACCTCTGTGTGAGACAAGCCTCGTGTGAGAAAGCTCTAGTGCAGGGGTGCCCACACTTTTTCAGCATGCGAGCTACTTTTAATACAACCAAGTCTAAAAGGTCTACCTGCCGCGCCTCCATGTGTGCGCCCCTGCGCCGCTGTGCGTGCACCCCTGCTGCCGCCTTCCGGCCGCACGGCACTTTTTCCGGACACGGGGCATTCCGGGAAGGAGGGAGCACGAGGCGGGGCCTCTGGAGGCCCCGCCTCGCTCTCCCTCCCTCCTGCAATGCCTCGCAATGCTGCGCGGAAGGTGGCAGCGCGCTCCCTCCTTCCCACAATGCCCTGCGGCCGGAAAAAGCGCTGCGCAGCCAGAAGGCGGCGGCAGGAGCGCCGCGCGCAGAGCAGAAGCGCCCCATCTGGCTGCAATCGACCTCATTTGGACTCGCGATCAACTTCCTGGGCAGCCCTACTCTAGTATAAAGCCTGCTGTGTGTAAAACTACTATATATTTGTTTACTTGTGTTATGAAAACCTAGTTCTTGTAAAAAGTGCAACCATATTATTTTACTACAAAGAAAAGCCTCCTATGGAAGGGATAACATTGGTCTGTATGTTTTTGTGGGGTTTTTTTCAGTTTGGGCTACTGCTGATTAGTTACTCTGCCATGCATTTATGCAGAGGGTCTTTTGTTATTAACCCCACTCGCCCAACAAAGGTTATGGCCCCAGTATAGCCCAGTACAAACTTTGTTATTTTAAATAACTAAGTTTGTTCATAGGGGAGTACAAGGAATCCCACTAGTAAGCTACACATTCTTGCAGGTATTCTGCCCTGACGAAACCGCCACACAAGCTCTCCCATCACACCTTTAATGAGCATTTTACAGGCTAGAGTTACAAGGCACTTGCTTTCTCAACAACATATAGGAAAAGAGCCCTTTTTTCATTGGTGTTGCAGCCTTGTTCCCTGAGCCCTTCCCGGGCCTCCACTCACAATTATTATCCCCTCACATCAGAAGATGTCCCAGCCACCCACCCTCAATATTTTGGGAACGTTTAGGGACAGCTAGACGAGAGCAAGAAAGAAGTCTGAAGAGGTAGGCGGCAGTCGCTGTGGTCTTACATGAAGGGCTCTGGTGCTGCTCTTTCAGCGTCTCCTCTCAGCCTCGCCAGGCAGCTCTGCTCCTCTTCCCAGCCCATTTCTTTGTCCAGGTGGGCTCTAAACCAGCCTTTCCCCCTCTCTGCGTTTGGGAGCCCCTCTGAGCCTCTGCGTTCCTTGAAAGGGAGGCCGAGGGGGCACGCCCAGGATCACCCAGCTCTGCGCTGACAACACAACGCCTTGGATTTCATCCGCCACAAAAACATGACAAGTACCATCTCCCTTTTCCCAGGATTTGGGCCTTTGCTGACCAAACAAGATAGACATGCAACACATATCACCTTCCGGTGGCTAGAGGCAGGATTGGGAGCCTCAGCTCTGTAGATTGAGGCTGCTCATATCCCACTGACCACTTGCCACTTTCTTTTAACTATACATAGACATAAAGGGAGGCTAACCTTAAGAGCTCAGGGATCACAGGATAGGACTGACTTCCTGAGCAATGCAATGTCTAAGAGCAGAGCGAACAAGCAGGCAACATCCCAACCCTTCTTGGCCTGGAACCTGCTGTAATGCACAGAGGAAATCTACACAGCAGAACTGAGTTCGAATGGATGGCCCTTGTGGTCTCTTCCAACTCTATTGATCCTACGGCCTGCAATTGGTCTGGCCCACTCAATGGATCTCAATGATCACCCAGAAGTAGAGTGCTGGCTCCTGATTCTTACCTAGATTCTTCAACCTCTTGCTTTACCAGAAGTAGGTCTGGTGGCCTAAGATAAATTGCCCACCCACATTGACATGGAACTAGAGAAACAACATCGAGGGGAATCAGTGCATCTTGCAGACCCTCACCCTTCCCACCAAAAGCAATCTGGCATTTCCAAGGATTTGTTCATTCAGACCGTAGCAGATGGTTCAAAGTAGAATGTCCATTCCCTCCACAACAAGCTGCCTGGCTTGTTTTTGCCAAAAAGGAGCCCTGCCCAATTTTTACAAGAATGTATAACTCCTTGACGAGGACACCATGGCGCATATACTTTTGCCTGCACACGAAACATGAACTGGTCATCTGGAAAGCAGCCTCCAAAGAAATGGGAGATCATGCAGTCACATCACTGGGAGGTTAGAAAAGGGAGGTCAGCTCCAGGTTTGGCTAAATTATCAGTACAGGTGTTGCAAGTAGGATGTATTGCAACGAAAGGAACAAAGGGGAGCAACACAGAAGACGGCAACTGATCCTGAGCTCAGAAAACGGGCGAGAAATCCAGAAGAAGACAGTTCAAGCTAGAGATGTGCCTGAAAGGCACAAAGATGTCACTGGAACACTTCTCACACGTGTGTTTCTCATCAAGCTAAAATTTAACTAGGTATTTTTAATAACAAATATGTGAATCAAGCACTGAAAGGGTTAAATGGATGCAATAACTCAGCAAAAGCTGCAGTTCAATATAAGCAGCTGTGCCTGTACCTTAGTAGGTTGGTGTTAGTTTATAAGTATGTTTATAAGTTTATAATTTATAAGTATGTGTGCCTGTAGCTTAGTTCGCCTCAGTGTTTGTTGCCCTCAGTATGAAGAGGCCTCAGTCTGTGAAAAGGCCTCAGTATTAGTTTGCCTCAGTGGGAGAACAGCCCTCAGTCTGAGAGGGCCCTCAGTGTGAGAGGACCTCACTGGGAGAAAGTCATCAGTGAGAGAAGCCCCAGGTTGAAGGCCATCATGTGTAAAGGCTGCTGTGTGAAGCTCCTGTGTAACTTCGATGTGAGAAGAGGCTCTGTGAGAGTGAAGCTGTTTATCTGCATGAGAAAGAAGCCCAGCGTGGAAGCAAAGAAGGAAGTGTAAAGAACTTCGTTCGTGTTATGGAAACGTTCTTCTTGTAAATAGTGCAACCATATTATTTTGCTATAAAGAAAAGCCTCTTACGGAAGAGATAACATTAGTCTGTGTGCTTTTGTTCTTTTTATCACTTGGGCGTTGGGTCACGCTGCTGCTAATAAGTTACTCTGCTGTGCGTTTATTTTGTTAATAAGCCCACTTGCCCAACAGGTTGCACCTCATGCTTCGAGGACAATTTGGGTCAGAACTGATGAGCCCTCTCATTCCTAAGTTTGGAAAAGAAACGAAGCATTACTCTGTGTGAGTCCCTGCCACCGCTAGCAGAAGATGCTTGGATGGTAGGGCTCAGAAAGGTGCTACAGGTCAAGATCAGCAATATGGAATCATTAAGAGGAAGTATCTCACAGAGGGGCTGCAAACTTCAGGGAGAAGGAAGCAGTTACCCCACTTCACCCAAAAAGGATTTACAAAGAGATACAATCAACAATGTTAAGGAACTGAAGACCCTTTTCCCTTCCTCGATGGACAGCAAGCAGAGCCCTGGCCTTGGGCCACAGCCGATTCATCTCAATATCCCCACAAAGTGAAGTAGCACTCTAACCCAGGAGGGCCCAAGCTTGCCCACGCCTGGTCTAACCCCAGGCATAAGAACACAACACACGGAATAGAGAGTCTGTGCCAGATTCAGGTTCTGATGGCTCACATTTAGGAAGGGGATTGGGAGGGAACTCACATCCCATATGCAGGATTATGAAGAGTAGGAAGAAGAGATGGCCTTCAAGCAGTGAATAAGGAGGAAGGTAAGGTGGGAGCAAGAGCCCTGTCCAGTCAAAACGTGGGGGCTTTGTCCAACCACCAACCCAAGAGGCTCCAGAGCAGCCCTATCTTCTTGCACCCAAGAGCCAGACACATTAACTCACCCGTATTCGGCTTGCCACGCAGTTCACCTCCTTCAGGGACCTCTGGGCCTTCAGGGTTCACATCTTCATCCCGTTTTATTTGGGAGCCAAAAGAGGAAGCCGCAACCCCATAGTCTGTCGAACAGAAAAAGAATTAGGGAGGAACACCTCTTCTCCACCTTTCTGTAAGCAGCCTCTGGCACTCAGCTGGAGTAAGGAGATCCCAGCAGGGTTTAGCTGGCATATATATTGTCAAACCCTCTAGGGCAGTGTTTCCCAACCAGTGTGCTGTGAGTGATCATCAGGTGTGCCGTGGGAAATTGGAACCTCCAATACCCTTTCTTCCCCCTCCTGCCGAACACTTTTTCTTCTCCACTCGGGCTCCCTTCTTCCCAGCCTCGCTTTGCCTCGCTTTGCCTCGCTTTGCTTCTGGGGCGAGTCTGCACAGTAGCGCCCGCACGGGTCACATCTTCTTCCCTTCCCCTCCTGAACACACTCGCGCTGCCCCCTCGGATCAAAATGGCGGCAGAAGCGGCAGTGTAGAAGAAAAAGTAAGTGTTGGGCAGGAGGGGGAAGAAAGGGCGCGAAGGGGAAGGGGGAGGTCTCTGTCAAAAGCTGGCATGGGCAAACTTGGACCTTTCAGGTGTTTTGGACTCCAACTCCCACCATTCCTAGCAGCCTCAGGTCCTTTTCCTTTCCCCCCCTCAGCCACTTAAGCAGGAAAGGGCCTCAGGCTGTTAGGAATGGTGGGAGTTGGAGTCCAAAGCACCCAGAGGGCCAAAGTTTTCCCATGCCTGTTTTAGGGACCTTAAAGTGGTGAGCCTCCTTCCAACAGTGTGATTCTGGATAGAAAACAAACAACAACACAACATAACATTGTTTGAGTCCACAGTGCTCTCTGGGTGTAGGTGAACGACAACTTCCAAACTCAAGGTCAATTCCCAAGCAAACCCTTTCAGTACTTTCTGTTGGTAATGAAAGTTCAATATGCCAAGTTTGGTTCAATTCCATTGTTACAAGAGTTCAGGATGCTCTTTGATTGTGTGTTAACTATAAATCCCAGAAACTGTAACTCCCAAATGTCAAGGTTTATTTTCCCCAAACTCCATCTGTGTTCACATTTGGGCATATTGAGTATTCATGCGAAGTTTGGTCCTGATCCAACATTGTTTGAGTCCACAGTGCTCTCTGGATGTAGGTGAACTATCATTTATTTCCACCATTTCTACCCCACATCTTCTCAACCCCGAGGGGGGACTCAGAGCAGCCTAACAATGGCAACAATTCAATGCCCAAACACAGTAAACATATAATACAAACCCCAAACAGTCAAAGATTAAAATGCAGTAAATACAGTTGACATTAAAATACAATTAAATACAATTAGCAATTAAAATGCATCAAATACATTCTCATAAGTTAAAAACAGTATTCCTTCCATAGAAGAAGCCTTAGGTCATGTCCACCAATTTGCCATTTCAATCCAATCTAAGTGCTGTTTAAAGTGCTGTATCGTGCTAGTGTGAAAACGCCTGGTCCCATAACCAGGACTTCACCTTCTTCCTGAATGCCAGGAGGGATGAGGTAGATCGAATATCAACAGGGAGCGCATTCCACAGGCGGGGAGCCACCACCACGTGAACTACAACTCCAAAACTCAAGGTCAATGCCCACCAAACATAGTATTTTCTCTTGGTTATAGGAGTTCCGTGTGGGAAGTTTGTGTCTTTCTGCCATTCCTGCCAGGATATCTATGTTGTGTTCATCGAAACAGGTCCAGGTTTCACACTGAGTGTATAAATAAATTTAAAAACATATTAACTACCTGTATATGTATTGCTGTGTTAGAGTGTCATTTTGTGTCATTTTGGTTGGTGGCGTGCCCCAGGATTTTGGAAATGTAAAAAATGTGCTGCGGCTCAAAAAAGGTTGAAAAACACTGATCTAGGGAACTGACCTTCTCGCTGATTATGGCATGAGTGGGGGAGACAGGGGACTTAGCAGGTCCTTTCCGAGTCTGCAGCACCAAAAGCCTAAAACCAGATTCTAAGAAAGTCCATTCCCCATAATTTAAAAGCAATTGTTTAAACCAGAACTCCTCTGTAAGCAACAAGAACTCCAACTTCTATTAACACCAGCCTCCATGATCAATTGTCAGGGATGACATGCGTGGCAGTCCAGGAATATCCTGAGGGCCACAAGTTTCTCACGGCTGGGGCCCCATCACACTTCATGGTTGTAGCACAAGGATTTCCATTCTACGGAATCCTAGAGTACCGTCAGTCTTCCATATCCACAGATTCAAATAGACATGCCCCAGAACTATATTTTTAAATAAATCCCCCGAAAAACAAACCTTAATTTTGCCATTTTATATAAGAGATTTCCTTTCATTACATTGCTGTATATAATGGGACTTGAACATCCTGAGATTTTGGTTTCTATGGATCCCGGGGGCCCTCTGGATGTATTTTACGGGAGGCATGGCACTAGAGCTCTCTGGCTGGGGATTATAAATGCCACCTCCATTAGCAAATCCCAGGATTTCACAGGATGGAACCAAAGTAGTAAAATTACACAATAGTGTGAGAAAGGGATTCTAATCCAGGTGTTTAAGATCCTCCGGAGAGGCCCTACTCTTGGTCCCGCCTACTTCGCTGACCTGATTGGCGGGGACGAGAGACAGTTGGGGCCCCTTGGCTATGGAACGCCCTTCCTAGAGACATTAGATCGGCCCCCTCCCTCCTAACATTTCGGAAGAAACTGAAGACCTGGCTGTTCGAGCAGGCTTTTGCAGATGAATTATAATTATTTAACTGAGACCTATGGAATTAATATGACGACGCAACGGAAATCGATTCTATTGATGAGACGCTGAGATTTGTATTTTACAATTTTATAATTTTAACTGCTAATTGAATTGTTTTTATATAGTTGTGTATTAATTGTTTGTTGTGTTTTATATTGTGGCATTCGTTGCCGTGTGTACACCGCCTCAAATCGCCTTTGGGCTGAGAAGCGTGGTATAAAAATATAGTAAATAAATACATAATTTTAACTACAATTTTAATTTTAGACACAACATATTTTGCATCCCATATCAAAATAAATCTGTCACGTTGACAATTTCAATTCCCACTTCCTTTTGCAAGTCTTCTCTCTCTTCTTGGGACATATTTTTCATAAACATTTTTGTTCTATTTTTATTTATTTTGAAACCTGAGACTTTCCCAAAGTCTTCTACACATTCAATCCATATTTTTTGATCTTCAACCAGATTTTCTATAATACATACCAGGTCATCTGCAAACGCTCTTATTTTGAAAGTCTCTACCAAGGACTGAAAGGGTTAAATGGATGCAGTGACTCAGGGAAGCTGCGGCTCAATATAAGCCGGAGAAAATTGCCTCAGTGGGAGAATAGGCCTCATTGTTAGTAGGCCCGATTGTGAGGTAGGCCTCGGTATGAGAAGGCCTCATGTGTAAAGCTCCAGTATAAAGGCTGCTGTGTGTAAAAAGCTGCCGTGTAAAGCTCATGTGTAAGTTCAGTCTGAGAGGAGGCTCTGGAGAGCAAAGCTGTTTATCTGCACGAGGAAGAAGCCCAGCATGGAAGCAAAGAAGGAAGTATAAAGGACTTTGTGTTGTGGAAACCTTGTTTTGTAAATAGTTCAACCATATTATTTTACTACAAAGAAACGCCTCCTAAGAAAGGAAAGTCCTCAGACTGTGAATTTATTTATTTATGCTATTTATACCCCGCCCATATCAGCCCGAAGGCGACTCAGTATTAGTTTGCCTCAGTGGGAGAAAAGCCCTTAGTCTGAGAGAGCCCTCAGTGTGAGAGGGCCTCACTGGGAGAAAGTCCTCAGTGTGAGGTAGGCCTCAGTGAGAAAAACCCCAGGTTGAAGGCCATCGTGCATGAAGGCTGCTGTATGAAGCTCCTGTGTAACTTTGATGTGAGAAGCAGCTCTGTGAGAGCGATGTGTTTATCTGCATAAGAAAGAAGCCCAGCGTGGAATCAAAGAAGAAAGTGTAAAGAACTTTGCTCATGATATGGAAACATTCTTCTTGTCAATAGTGCAACCATATTATTTTACTACAAAGAAAAGCCTCCTATGGGAGAGATAACATTGGTCTGTGTGTTTTTGTTCTTTTTCTCACTTTGGGCTCCTCCTGCTGGGTCACGCTGCTGCTGATAAGTTACTCTGCTGTACATTCATGGGGAGGGTCTTTTGATAATAAGCCCACTCACCCCATACTGCCTGTAGAAAGCAGATTTTCATAAATGGTGAAGGACTACTGAAAAATTAGGGAGACGGCAATAATACTCCACTTACCAACACTGAGGTCACTTGAGGTGGGCTTTGCTTCAGCTTTCTCGTGGTCTTCACCGACTCGTACACTTTCTACCCCTTCCATCTGGGAGGTCAGGCCTGGTCTAAAAACCAATGCTTCTATTTGGGGAGACATAAATGAGGTTTTTTTAAAAAAGACAGTAGAGACTAGGGATTAGTGGACTTCTGACATAATAGCCCACCCCGAGATGAAGCTCGCTTCCCCAAAGAACTGAATTCCTGGCAGAAATCTCTACATGAAAAGAATATTTTTAAAAGGTGGAAACAGAGAAGACTCACAGTGAAGAGTGTGGGAGTGACAACATCCAAAGTTATCAAAACCCACTCTGCAACTTTCTCCAAGCCCGGCCTCCTTACCTGGGCTGGGCTCTGCCGAAATCTCCCTCCCTTTGGAGACCTCTTCTTCCTCCCCTTCCTCATAGGGACGCTTGCCTTCCTCGATCCGGGAGAGAAGGTCAGGTTTAGCAATGGCGTAGTCTGTTGGAGACAGAAGAAAAAACTCTCCTTTTGTCTGCTGGTTGCACTCCACAGGAAAAAGCAAGGTTAAGATAACTGAACTAGGCCACCACGGTCTGTAACAGACATGAGCAAACTTCATAGAATCAGAGTTGGAAGAGACCTCATGGGCCATCCAGTCCAACCCCCTGCCAAGAAGTAGGAAAATCGCATTCAAAGCACCCTCGACAGATGGCCACCCAGCCTCTGTTTAAAAGCCTCCACAGAAGGAGCCTCAACCACACTTTGGAGCAGAGAGTTCCACTGCCAAACAGTTCTCACAGTCAGGAAGTTCTTCCTAATGTTCAGAGGGAATCTCTTTTCTTGTAGTTTGAAGCCACTGTTCTGTGTCCTAGTCTCCAGGGCAGCAGAAAAATAGATTGCCCCCTCCTCCCTATGACTTCCTATCACATATTTATACATGGCTATCATGTCTCCTCTCAGCCTTCTCTTCTTCAGGCTAAACACACACAGCTCTTTAAGCTGCTCCTCATAGGGCTTGTTCTCCAGACCCTTGATCATTTTAGTCACTCTCCTCTTCAATTGTGGGGCCCAGAATTGGACACCGTATTCCTGGTGTGGTCTAACTAAGGCAGCGTGCAGAAGAATGAGGAAGTACCCCATCAAAGGACTCGGTGTCACAAATGGACGGTGAAGCAGCAAATCCCCTGTGGCCGGAATGGAGCTGGAATAGAGCATACCCTCATGAAGCCAGAAAAAGCTGTAATGTTAAGTTGCCTCTGTGTCTGTCTGTATACATTGTATGTCTAACTGGCAATGAATGTTTGACATGCACATGTGCATTGTTATCCGCCCTACGTGCCCTATGTGGTGAGAAGGGCGGAATATAAATACTGCAAATAAATAAATAACTAAAGTACTACACTGATGTTGACAGTTCCAGATTTCAGGCAGCTATACTACTTCCAATCATTTAATTATTGTTTATTGTTTTTGAACCTGTTAACTGTTGTTCGGAGTCTTTTCAGACCTAACAGTTGCATGGAACGTGTTATACTAATGAAGCTACATTCCAGCTTTAAAACTCAATGAGATAATGGGATTAATCTGCCTTCTTTCCACCAGCTCCCCTGCCTATTTACAGTTGCTCTAATAAGCCCATCTGTGGTGCATTCACAGTCACTTCAATCTCAACCAATCATCATCATCATCATCATCATCATCATCATCTTTATTTATACCCCGCCACCATCTCCCCAATGGGGGCTCGGGGCGGCTAACATGAGGCCAAGCCCTTTAAAACACAATACAACACAGTAAAAGACAAAATACAAAACAAAATACATCAGAAATAATAATTTTTAAAATACAATTACAATAACAAATGAAATAATATAGGAAATTCACACAAAAAAACCCGAATAGGATGGGCAGGCCAAGTGGAGAAGATAAAATGATACAACTCTGGGTGGGATAGGAGTAGGAGATAGCAAATGAGGGGGCCCAAGAAAATGAGATAATGGGGACCACTGTGTGGCCTAGCATATATGGCATGCCATGCAGCAATCCAGGAGGGCATGTAAGAGCCAAACAGTCCGCTACTCAAAGAGAAAAACATAAACGAGTCAGTGAATGGATGCAAGAAATAAAATCAATCCAAATGACCATGGCTTTGGCTTGGAAGATATTCCTGTTAGAACTTTGGTTTAAATGTAATGAAATGTTGTTTGTAGTTGTTTGTGTGTGGTGTTTGTGTGTGGTGTAGCACTGCAGTGTAAGAATTAAATACATAAGAGCTGTGCTTGATTCCTAGAGTGTAACCTTTTGAGTGTTCCGGTGCGTGTTTACATTCCACAAAATCAGATATGCCATGAGGTTTGAGCTTCCAGATATGTACAGCTAGAAAACGGATGTGTTTTATTCTGCTCCTGCAAATAGTGTAAATTGCAATAAAAAGGTCAGTGAAGCTCTAGGCTTTGGAGCTCACTGAGGTAGCATGCTTCATTATTTACTTTTGTGCCTTTGAGCGACCACTCAAGAGGTCAATAAATCACCTATTCCAGTTGAGGATTTTTAAGTACATGGGAGACTCAAGTGGGAGAATGTTAAGAAGACACACTTCTCTCATTCCTGACCTAGATCATTAGAATAGCATAATAATAATAACAATAATTAAATTTATTTCACAGCTTGGGAGTGATCCTGGACTCATCGCCGAGCCTGGAACCCCAAGTCTCGGCGGTGGCCAGGGTTAAGACTTGTGCGCCAGCTGCGCCCGTACCTTGGGAAGTCTGATCTGGCTACGGTCGTCCACGCTCTGGTCACATCCCGAATAGATTACTGCAACATACTCTACGTGGGGCTGCCTTTGAAGACGGTTCGGAAATTACAACTAGTCCAACGGGCGGCAGCCAGATTATTAACTGGAGCTACATATAGGGAGCATACCACCCCCCTGTCGTGTCAGCTCCACTGGCTGCCTGTCCATTTCCGAGCTCAATTCAAAGTGCTGGTTTTGACCTTTAAAGCTGTATACGGTTCTGGCCCAGCTTACTTGTCCGAACGCATCAGCCTCTATGTCCCACTTCGTGATTTAAGATCATCCGGGGAGGCCCTGCTCTCGCTCCCGCCAACTTTTCAAACGCGGTTGGTGAGGACGAGAGAGAGGGCCTTCTCAGTGGTGGCTCCCCATCTGTGGAATACGCTTCCAAGCGACATACGATCAACCCCATCCCTCCTGGCATTCAGGAAAAAAGTGAAATTTTGGCTGTGGGACCAGGCGTTTGCACATTAGCACAATGCAGCACTTTGGACTGGATTTGTAATAGCAAGCTCATGGATATGGCTCAATGCTTCTGTTATGGACAAAATACTGTTTTAACTTAAGAGAATGTGTATGATGTATTAATGTTAATTGTATTTTAATGTATTTTAATGCTGTATGTTTTTGGTTTTATATTGTATTTTATTATGTTGGCATCGAATTGTGCCTTTTGTTAGGCCGCTCTGAGTCCCCCCCCTCGGGGGTAGAGAAGAGCAGGGTAGAAATGTTGGAAATAAATAAATAAATAAATTTATACCCCGCCACCATCTCCCCAAGGGGACTCAGGGTGCCTTACATGAGGCCAAGCCCAATGACACATAATAAACAACACAACAGCAAATAATAAAACAATACAATCAATGTAACTTACACATAAGTAATAACAGACAATTTAAAACCGTTAGATCATCATCTCTTAGGAACGAGATGATGTGAGTTCCTAGATGGAAAAAAAGAGCAAAACCCAGTCTTTACCCAGTGAGACCAAGGACTCGTAGTTGCTCTTCATCACATTCTTGTAGAGCTCCTTCTGCCACTCCTCCAGGTTGCCCCACTCCTGCTCAGAGAAGTAAGCTGAGTTGTCCTCAAAGGTCACAGGCACCTGCAAGCACAACAGCCACATCCTTCTCAGGCAAATTCCTGGTGCCGAGACACCTTCCACTCTTAAAATCAACAGCTTCCACCTCAGCCCACCCCTCCGTGCTAGAAAAGAATCTCCGTGGTCCGTATTTCAACGGCGACAGCAGAAGAAGGAGAGGACTGAGAGTGTTCAAGAGGGGCTGAGATGCTTATAGGCCTCTGCATTCCAACACTTCGGCAATCAGGCAGAATCTCCAACCCAGAAGCCTCCATGCAACAGGCTGGAATACAACGCACTGTCCTTTGAACGTTGGTAAGGATAGAACCCAAACTGATGGACTTCCTCATCTGAAGACAGCAAGGCCCTTAACCAGCATATCTGGGGCCATCAAAGCTTCCAGAACGTGACTGCATCAAAGAGTAACCTCTTACGCATCACAGCTGAGCTATATAACGTGACCCGCATCTGTCTTTAACATTTGACCTCCAGTCATCTGCTGCCATCATTTATCAAATCTGTGTTTGATAAGACTGGACACTGGACTTTCTAGGAAAACTTCTGGTGCTTGTGGCTGTATGATTGAGAACATTCAGGCACTTCTGATAAATGGCTCTTTTCTCTGCAGGACAGGTATGTCATTAATAACACCTTAATATATCTAAATCCTAAAGAAACATGTCTGCATAGAATTAACTACCATATATACGCGAGTATAAGTTTTTAAGGCTGAAAAACTCTCCTCGGCTTATACTTGAGCCAAGATTATTTATTATTTTACTCTGTTATTATTATTATTGCATTTATTATTTTACTCTATTATTGTTATTATTACATTTATTATTTTACTCTAGTATTAGTTATTACATTTATTATTTTACTCTCTAATATTATTACATTTATTATTTTACTCAATTATATTACAGTTATTATTTTACTCTTTATTATTATTGGAAGGATACATAAGCACATTGACATTGAAGATGGTTTCATCAGAGTTGGACAGTCTTATTCTTAAATTACAGTTTTATGTAAATATTCAAAAATATTGACCCTACTGATGCCTGAATGTAATTTTATGTGTATCTATTTTTATTTTGAAATTTACCAGGAGCTCCTGCTTTTCCCACCCTCGGCTTATAATCGAGTCAATACATTTTCCCACTTTTTTGTGGCAAAATTAGGTGTCTCGACTTATATTCAGGTCAGCTTATACTCGAGTCAGTACATTTTTCCACTTTTTCGTGGCCAAATTAAGTGCCTTGGCTTATATTTAGGTTGGCTTATACTCAAGTATATACACTAATTTAGTTGTTCTGGAAAGCAGATTTTCCTTGACAATCAAGTGACACAAAGGGAGCATCTACACCAAACCTGGGCCGGATGCAGCCGATTCTGTCCGGCCCGGGGAGCAGGGCGTCAGGGGTGGGGCCAAGAGGAAGGGGTGCCGCTGCCGCCATCCAGTCGCGGCCTGTGGGGCCTGTATCGGCAGACAGCCCGCTGCTCCAGAGTACAATCGGAGGAGCGGCGGCTTTGGAATGCCTGCCATCCCGGGAGGCGATCCGGGCCTGCAGCGGGGGATGTCGGCGACCTGCGGCGGCTGATCATACTGGCGACCCAGAAGACTTGATTGTCTTCCGGTTCGCCAGGGTGATCACCCGCCGCAGCTCGTCGACTGCTCCCGCTGCAGGCCCGGATCGCCTCCCGGGATGGCAGGCACTCCAAAGCTGGGATGGCAGGCACTCCATGGCAGGGCGATCAGCAGGGGAACGGCTGGGGGCAAGAGCCTGCAGCCTCCAATCGTCTGCTGCTCTGCTCTGCTGCGGCGGCTGGGTCCGCTTTGTCATCCTCTGGGCTGGGTCCATTGGGCCATTCCATCTTGGGATCCTTCCTCTCTTGAGGATGTCAGCCTCCATCTTCGTTCGCACCTTGTCTTCTTGAATTTCATTTTATTTTATTGGTTTTTATTATTATGTTATAATAACAATTTTATAATAATAATATAATAAATAATATGTTATAATATAATAAATAATATGTTATATTATATTATAATTTCAATATACTATAATGTCTATAATATATACTATAATATAATAATTATGATATTAATGCTAATAATATATGAATATTTCTTGATATATTAATATGTTAATATTAATGATGTGTACTATATAGTAAATATAGTAAATAAATAAATAAAGTAGATTAGAATGTAGTTCAGCCTTTAGGTGTGGCCCTCCATAATATTTTTTGGCTCTTGTGTGGCCCCTTGGAAAAAATAATTGCCCACCCCTGCTCTACACTGTGGAATGAATGCAGTTTGGCATCACTTAAAACTATCATTGTTCAATCTTAGGAAATCCTAGGAGTTGTAGTTCTGAAAATTATGTAAGTTAGGAGATTCAATAATTTACCAGAGAAACAAATGAATCATAATTTGAGATAGTATCCAATCATGTTAAAGATTCTAAAAAACAATCACACACACTTTTTTACTTATCCCTGCCATCAAGAAACCAGCCATATCCAGAAAGGTAAACTATGGAAACTCAAAAGTAATCTAAAAATGCTAACTAACTCAACTCGAGATGCTGACAAAACACAAAACTGGCATTTTGGGGAGGAAAAAGTATCTAATCACTTAAAGGTTTTCCCTTGACATTAAGTCTAGTCATGTCTGACTCTGGGGGTGCTCATCTCCATTTCTAACCGAAGTGCTGGCATTGTCCATGGACACCTCCAAGGCCATGTGGCCAGCATGACTGCATGGAGCTTTGTTGCCTTATCTAAACACTTATATGAGCATCAACACAGCACAAAACTTAGCAGAATTCCTAATTATGCCATTATGAACTGCTGGCCATATGAATCCAGACAGAAAATTTGGTAACCCATAGTGTTTCTGTCTGGTACAGACAGGACACTGCCTGTTTACTCTCTGGAGTGAATTCCCCCCTTTTTGCTACGCACCTTCTATGACAGGCCTGGGCCAACTTGGGCCCTCCAGGTATTTTGGAGTTCAACTCCCACAATTCCCAACAGCCTCAGGCCCTTTCCTTTTCCTCCTCAGCCGTCTTAAGCCTGGCCTGTTTTAGGTTGAGGAAGATTTTACCTCCTTATGTGATGCCACCACAAAGCACAACAAAAACAAAGCCCGAAAAGTCTCATCGCGATCTTACCTTGGGCGTCTCTCCTTTGGCGCCTGGAGGGAGCCTCAGAATCCAGAAGTTCTGATTCTTCAGCAGGTTCTCCATGTTCTCCAGCCGCCTCTGCAGCAACCCATACTCCTGGATCAGGGTCCCCAGAGCGGTCAACTTGCACTCCATCTGGTTGCCAAAGTCCACCACTGCGTTTTCGCAGTCCACGTACTTCTTCTCGTTCGTCATCATCCTGCGCTCCAGGTTCAGCAGCCGTGTGCCGTGAGAATCCACTTTCCTCTCCACGGCTTGGATCGCGGCCACCACCGTCCACAAGGAGAGCTCAGCCATGTTCTGCTTGGCGTCGCGGACAAAACTCGGTTCGGGCTGCAAGGGCACCAACTGCCGAGGCTCCATGTGGCAGGGCTAGGCCTGTTTATAAGAGACAGGAGCATGTTTATTTTTGTGGTTTTTTGATGGTTTTGAAATGTGATTGAAGGTTTTTGTAAGGTTTTGGAATGCAATTGATGGTTTGTGTATGTTATTTTATTTGCTAAATTGCATTATATATATATATATAATTTATTTATTTAAATAAATTATTTATTTAAATAAATTATTTACTTAAATAAATTATTTAAATAAATTATTTTAATTTTTATTTTATAGTATATAATATAATGCAATATAATATGATATAATATAGTATAGTATGGTATAATATTGTATATGCATATAATATTGATAATGTTGTGATGTAATACAATATAGTACCAATAATAATAACTTGATATTATATTTGTATATTTTATGTTATAGGTAATATTACTAATAATATTGCGGTATGATGTTATAGGCAATAACATAGTATGTTGTATTTGCATTTTGCTTGTAAGCTGCTCTGAGTCCCCTTTGGGGTTGAGAAGGGCGGCATATAAATGTCGTGAAATAAAATTAAAAAATAAATGTTTAGCAAGGCACTAGGCTAGTAATTTTTGTATTAATATTGTAGATTTATAAAAGTTATACTTAAAATCAACTTCCAACTTGTCCAAGCCACTTTCTCAACATGTATCTCAACATCCTAAAATCACTCCAGGCATCTTGTTGTTAAACCATTAGATACATATGTCACTGTGGCCCCAGAGCGGCCGTTGGTGGTGGAGGAAGGGCTCTGATGCTGCAGGAGACAAGATGGAACTGTCTTCTCTACTCCCTCCTTCTTTGGGAGCAGAGAAGACAGTTCTATCTTATCTCCTGCGGCATCAGAGCTCCTCCTCCAGCAACAACATAATGTATGGTGCTAGTGTTATTGGTGATGTATTAGTATTATGCTCTCCATTGGCTCCCCCTTGCAGAGGGGGAGAGGCTTGCGTACCCTAATGAAGTTGTGAGCTATGCTGGCGGCGGCATAATAGTCACCAGCAGGACCTCCCACACCAGACAGGTCACAACCGAAGGGTCTGACAAAGAGCGTCAAAGGGGAGGAAGGGCTCTCTAGCCCTTTGGCAACCATCCTAAGAGAAGGAAAACTCTGTTTTCAAACCCGGGCAGATGGTGCTCGTCTAACCCTGTAAGGTCAACCATCTAAGAGAAGGAAACTCGAACCAAACCTACGACCTGAAGACCTCGCTGCCACCGTCCAAGCTTGCTAGGCCCCGCCAGGCGAACCTTTGGTTTAAAGGGTGAGGCCAGTTCTGTGCACGCTGCGCTCCACCAGAAAAATCCATTGCACAGGCTCGAATGACACATCCAACCTCCGAAATCAGATTGGCCTTTTTGGTCAGCAACGCGCTTGTGGGAAGCATGGGATGAGTCCTTCCTGAATCTTCGTTCGCGAAGTAATGCCGAGAGAGAGAGGTACACATGACAAGATTTCCATTCAAAGTTTGAGTCCTAAAAGATGCACCTGATGTTTTATATTATTTTGTTTATATTCTGCTTCTTATTAATGCAGATCTTACATTGAAATGGCTCGGCATTGGTCTATTATTCCATTGGCGCTCAACATGTGAATTAGATATTGACCAGACTGAAAGAAGTTGTGTTACTCTTGCTACTTAGCTCGTGTTTTTGTGTGTTTTATGGGAAGTAGAAAAAAGAAGAAAAGGGGCTGTGGTGTTACAATGGGTTAAACCAGGTGTCGGGAACCTATGGCTCACGAGCCATATCTGGCTCTTTCGATGACTGCATCTGGCTCTCCGCTGCGCACACGGCCTTCACTGAGAGCCGGCATGGAAAGCTTGGAACTGGCCCCGCCTCCAACTAAGCTGCCGTCTTTGTTTGCCCGGAGCAGGTTTCGGGACGCGCGGCGGGCCCATGCAGGCAGCCCACCGGGCCAGAGGCAATGGAGCGTGGGGGGGGGGAGCCAGGACTTGTACCCGCCCGGCCGGGTAGGCAAACAAAGGCGAGAACAAAGCCCGGAAAAAGGCTGCTGCCAGCCACTCATAGCGGCAGGAGCAGGCCTGGCTGGAACCATCACCAGCAGCTATGGGCAGTGGGCAGGACGGAAGTAGGGCCTAAGGCCTGAGATGGGGCTGGAGCCCTGCCGCGCCTTGCGCAAGCGCCACCAGGGAAAGAGGTCCCCATGGCCAGGCGCAGGAAGTGCCCAGCGGCAAGGAATAGCCTCCTGTGGTCGCTGGGGCTGTGCCTGCCTCCCTCCACCGCGTTCCCGCACACACACCCCCCCCGGTTCAGGGTGGGGGAGAGCTTCAGCCCGCCGCTGTCACCTGCTAGGATAGAAGGCCCCAACGTGCCTCTTTCCTTTCAGGTACCCCAAAAATAATTAATTATATGGCTCTCGCTCAGATAAATATTTCAATTTTTTTCGCTTTTATGGCTCTGTGAGACAAAAAGTTTCCAGACTCCTGGGTTAAAACCTTGTGCTGCGTAGCTGCTGACCTGAAGTCGTCAGCTCTAATTTGCGAGACGGAGTGAGCTCCTGCTGTTAGCCCTGGCTCCTGCCAACCTAACACTTTGAAAACATGCAAATGTGAGTAGATCAATAGGCACCGCATCGGCGGGAAAAGGCAAAAGGCTGCTCTAAGCAGTTATGCCGGCCACATGACCAGGAGGTGTCTATGGATGCAGGTTCCTTGGCTTGGAAATGGAGAAAGAGTACCTGCCCCAGAGAGGGAGTTGAGTACCACCTCCAGAGCCAGAAATGAAAGAAGCCTTTGCCTTTTTCTGTGTGTTTGTGTCTCATTTGTCATTGTAATAAGGCATTGAATGTGTCTGCTTACATATATTAATTTATTATGTATTTACATCATTTATATTCCGCCCTTCTCACCCTGCAGGGGACTCAGGATTACAATGTACAGTACATACACAGGCCAACATTCAATGCCATAGACACACAACATATATAGACAAAGACACAGAGGCTATTTAACATTCCAGCTTCTGGCCACCAGGGGGAGCTGTCGCATTCCTTCATTCTTCACATACTTCCTGGAGACTTTTATGGCCTCATAAATCAGTTAAATTAGCCTCCCCGCTAAAGTGGTACCTAAATTTCCTACTTGACAGATGCAACTGTCTTTCGGGTTACAAAGGTCAACAACAAGCTACACAATTGGTCGAGAGCTCACCCCGACCCGGGCAGGCTTCGAACTCATGACCTTCTGGTCAGTAGAGATCTTATACTGTAATATACTGTAATTTGATCTGAGTCCCCTTTGGGGAGAAGGGCGGAATATAAATAAAGTATTATTTGTGATCAGGAACAAAGATAAACGAACTCCTTTACCTGAAGTAGCTTACAGAAGGTATTTCAGCCAGTGTGGTTTTTCTCACTGTTTCGTGGGTGTGGCAATAGCCACAGTCCTCTCTTCGATACTACGTGGATGCATCTAAAAGAAAGGCACGACAGTGAAATCCATTACAATATTCTGGCCAAGAGTATTTTGACTTCTCACTTTCAGTGGCTACTCTACCACATCAAATTTAATTACATAACATGTAAAAAAAAATAGCAGTTAACTTTGTTGTGTTGCTCCCCTTCTCCCACAGTATTGTCTCTATTAGGGTAAGTTACCTGATGCATACCAGCTGGAAAATGATGTGTTTATGTGTGTGTATGTGACGAATGTTGCTGTCCTTGAGCAAGCAGGGATCACCAGCGTTGAGGCCATGCTATTGAGCTGCGCTGGGCAGGGCACGTCTCTAGGATGGAGGACCACCGCCACCCAAAGATACTACTCTATGGTGAACTCGCCACGGGTCAGCGCAAGAGAGGCGCCCCCAAAAAGAGACATAAGGACTCCATGAAACAACATCTCAGGCTCGGCCAGATTGATCACCAACAATGGTCCACCCTGGCCTCACATCGGAAGGCATGGAGGCGCACTATCCACAATGCTGCGGCCTCTTTCGAGAAGACACGCAGAATGGGTCTCGAAGAGAAACGACAACACAGAAAGAACTGCAACTTGGAAACAGCATCACCCAAGGAGACTTTCTGCTGTGCTTTCTGCAACCGAACTTGACTATCTCAGATTTCGTCACCAATGTGCTTGTAAAAAGCGTGGGATCAGTCCTTCCTAAGAATCTTCGTTCGCGACGTAATGCCGAGAGGATGTGTGTATAAAATTTTAAAATTAAGCAATGGCACACATTTCTCTTTCTGATCATCCTAGACAGAGAGAGAGAGAAAAACAGACAGAAGGAACAAGGCCTGGAAAAAAGGAAAGACTGGAATCAGTCTTTCAAATGCCTCCCTAAACATACCAAAGGCGATTTTCAGTATAAAGTCACAAGGAAAAAGTAGTCATTCAGCACTTTTAAATATTTATTTCAGCACAGGCTTTTGCAGACTACGAGGCGCTTCTTTAAATGCATGCGAGTTTGTCCGACCTAGATAAAATACATTGGGAAGAGGGAAATGTGGACTATAAGAGAAATGCAGAACGTCCTAGCAAGGTGAGGGAGCAACAAGTGGGAGTGGTAGTATGGTAAATAAAGGGCAACACTCAAAAAACAAGGGGATTCCAGACAAAGATCAATTAGGGCCAGTGAACACCTCGAAACAAAGCCTGGCCGCTGTGACGGTCTGGATGAAGAGGAACAAGCTGAGAATCAATCCTAATAAGATAGAGGTCCTCCAGGTCAGTCGGCCGTCTGATCGGGGTATTGGGTGGCAACCTGTGCTGGATGGAGTTGCATTCCCCCTGAAGTCACAGGTCCGCAGTTTGGGGTTCCTCCTGGATTCAGCGCTGATGCTGGATGCCCAGGTGTCGGTGGTGGCCGGGAGGGCCTTTGCACAACTAAAACTCATGTGCCAACTGTGACCTTACCTCGTGAAGTCTGACTTGACCATGGTGGTCCACGACTTAGTTATCCTTAGACTGGATTACAATGCACTCTAAGTGAGGCTACCCTTGGAGATGGCCCGGAAACTTCAATTTGTTCAACGTTCGGCAGCCAGACTAATAACTGGGGCAAGCTACAGGGAGCGGTCTACCCCTCTGTTTAAGGAGCTTCACTGGCTGCCGTTTATTTTCTGGTCCCAATTCGAGGTGCAGGTGATTACCTACAAAGCCATAAACGGTTTGGGACCCGCCTACCTTCGTGACCATATCTCTCTCCATGAACCAGCCTGAAGCCTTCGTTCTTCGGGGGAGGCCCTCCTTTTGCCACTGGCAGTCTCACAGGCCCGTCTTGTGGGCACAAGGGGGAGAGCCTTCTCCTCTGTGGCCCCCCGACTCTGGAACGCATTGCCCAGAGAGATTAGGAAAGCCCCCACCTTGGAAACCTTTAAAAAGCACCTTAAAACCTGGCTTTTCCGTTGCGCCTTTGGAGAGTAGCCACTTGACCTTAACCATTGCTCCCCTCAACGCTCCTGTCTCTATACCACACTCCCCCCCCCCTTATTTATGAAGGCCTCCTACAACCCATGCTCTACACCAGCTTCTCTTTGGAAAGAATCTACTCCTGTCATCTCACTCAAACATTTTATCCTGCACATGTGGCCCACTGCGTGGTTTGTGATTTTAGATATTACATTTGTATATTGCTTTCTTATTTATGTTTATTTTTACTGTATTGTTGATGTTTTGATTTTTGTTTTATTGTAATTCGTTGTTTGGGGCTTGGCCTCATGTAAGCTGCCCCGAGTCCCTGTTGGGGAGATGGTGGCGGGGTATAAAGAAAGTTTATTATTATTCCCGGCAGCAACCGGCCAGACTTTGCAGCTGCAAGGCCATTAAATCAAGTGGGCCCATTTACAACATTCACACTCGTCTCAAGCAGACAAGAGTTCTTTCTTCCACCCTGGACATCACTCCAGAGATATATAGACCACACTTGGCTAGTTTACAACAGACCCCATAACCTCCGAGGATGCCTGCCATAGATGCAGGCGAAACATCAGGAGAGAATGCTTCTGGACCATGACCATACAGCACACAAAACTCACAACAACCCAGTGATTCCAGTGATTCCACCCATGATAAGCCTTCTAGGCATATTGAACAAGTGGTAGGTTCTGCATTTCTATTACATTTCACATCCTTCCAGGGAATGTGCTTATAGCCACCCATCTACTCTGAGAGCATGCTCTTCGGGGGACTGTTGAGTCTATTGTATTAGTAGAGCACAGCACATAGAACAACATCTGCCACCCACAAAAGCTTTGGTTAACATAACACTGGCTAGTCATTAAGGGCATTTCAATGCTTATTTGTAGTTTTAAAAAAATTCCCTTTGTATGTGTATGTGCCTTCAAGTCAACTGTTGACTTAAGGAAACCTTATGTAGTCTAGGGCCCCCATGGCCGGAATCCCTGGATTGTGAGTTTTTTGGGGCCATATGGCCATGTTCTGTAACACACAGCAACCCAGACCTCATGGGCTCCATGCATGACCCTTTTGGGTCTCCATGGCATGCAAAGCAAAGGATTTTTGGAACCAGGGAAGGAGCCTCCCCCTTTCGCGGCCCACCCAAAGTTCCAGACCACAAGCAGCTTTTCCTTCCCTGGACACATCTACACTGACCACCTCAGTCAGTTGCAAATCACTATTGCAGAAAGTGGTTTCACTGTGCAGGTGATCACACAGAAAATCCTGGAACCAGTTTGAGGTCTGGATGGTGATGACACAAACCACAGAGCCTTAATGCGCACTAAGGGCTTTCCTTCTTGCTAGGTTGCCGTATGTTTTTCAGGTTGCATGGCAATGTTCCAGAAGTATTCCCTCCTGATGTTTTGCCGCATCTATGGCAGGCATCACCAGAGGTTGTGAGGTCTGTTGAAAATATATCTGTGGAATGTCCAGGGTGGGAGAGAAAACTCTTGTCTAGCATAGCCACCTTGATTAGCATTTAATGGAATAGCATTTTTCAAGGTGTGGCTTCTTACTGCCTGAGGGAATCCTTTGTTGGGAGTGATTAGCTGTCCCTGGTTGTTTCTTATCTGAAGTTCCCCTGTTTTTTGAATGTTGTAAATTTATTTACTGTTATGGTTTTAGTGTTTTTAATACTGGGAGCCAGATTTTATTTATTTTCATGGTTTCTTCCTTTCTGTTGAAATTGTTCACACGCTTTTTGTGGATTTCAGTGGCTTCTCTGTGTAGTTTGACATGGTGGTTGTGAGAGTGGTCCAGCATTTCTGTGTTCTCAAATAATATTGTGTCCAGGTTGGTTCATCATGTGCTCTGCTATGACTGACCTCTCTGGTTGATTTAGCCAGCAGTGCCTTTCATGTTCCTTGATTTGTGTTTGGGCAATGCTGCTGCGTTTGGTGGTCCCTATGTAGACTTGTCCATAGCTGCATTTTCATGGTTTCATGTAGACTCCTACAGAGGTGAGAGGATCCCTGTGACAACCCAGCAAGCGCCACCTGAATGAGAAACTTTAAGTTGCAAAGGTTTGCACTATTGTATTGTGTTTCTGTAAGCCTGTTCAGTTTTGCAAAGGTTTGGTTGCATTGATTGGTTCTTTACACCTGTCAATCATTGTTTAACAGAGCCCAATTGAGTTTGTTCCGCCCCTTTTTCCTAGGGACTTGGGAATCTAGACATTTTGTTTACATAGCTTTCCTGGATCTCTCCAGAAGAGGACATATCAGAATGTTTGCCAGGGTCAGCCTTGGTCAAGCCATCTCTCAACACAGACAAATTGACTTTCCTTGGGTCTCATACAGAAAGCCCAACATACCGGGTGGTTGGGAAGCTCTGAGGAGACCCAGGCGTCTTCAAACTAGTCGGCTTGCATCCAGAGGAAGGCCCCATACCTTCAATATAGGCCAGCTGGCTGGGGTCTCAAGTGTCCTTACCTCGAAACCATAAAGGCAGAGAGGACTCGGAGAGCCATCCGGCTGAAGCTTCCTGGACCCAAACAACTAGAGACTGTAAAGCAGGGGTGCTCATTAGGTAGCTCGGGAGCTACTAGTAGATCTTCAGCCCTCTTCCAGGTGATCTTCGGGCCTCACCAGCCAGATGGGGCGTTCCTGCCATGCGTGCACACACATGGTCCTGCTGCTGGCTTCCGCTCTCGCGGTGCTTCTTTCGTCTGCGGGGCATTGCAGGAAGAAGGAAGCACGAGGCGGGGCCTCTGGAGGAAGCACCCTGCCTCTCTCTCATCCAGAAGCAGCTGTGCAGCCTCCGTTGCCGGCGAGACAGGCAGGGCGGAGCGCTCGCTTTGGATGCCCCGCCTCATGCTTTCTCCTCCCTGAAATGCCCCACAGGCGGAAGAAGTGCTGCGCGGGCAGAAAACAGTAGCAGGAGCACGCGCGGTGGCAAGAGCGCGCGGGAGCGCACGGCGGCGGGGGCAGGTAGATCTTTTGGACTTGGTTGCTTTAAGAGTAGCTCGCATGCTGAAAAAGTGTGAGCACCCCTGCTGTAAAGTATTATTATTTTCTCCTTTTAGGGAACCAGATAAAGTACCTGAGTGCAGATAATTCATATTTTGTACAATAAAGTCTGTCTGAGTTATCTATACTGTCCAAGCTCGGTCCTTGGGAGCCCTAAGCCTCTAAAGGAAGGCAAGAAGCAATCCCCCGGTAGAGAGAGTCTATGTCCTCGCCCTTCCTGAGTATATATAGACTGGGTGAGACGGCAGAATCCCTCTTGTCCTTCGCTGAACATAGCATTGGTTGGATTTTCTTGGTGGGTCTGTAGATATATGGACCTCATTTTCCTGGATTCCAACAGACCTCACAACCTCTGAGGATGCCTGCCATAGATGCAGGTTGTAGGTTTTTCGGGCTATATGGCCATGTTCTAGAAACATTCTCTCCTGACACTTCGCCTGCATCTTTGGCAAGCATCCTCAAAGGTTGTGAGGTCTCCTCAGAAGTTGTGAGGCCTCCTCAGAGGTCACAACCTCAGACCTCACAACCTCTGAGGATGCCTGCCATAGATGCAGGTGAAATGTCAGGAGAGAATACTTCTGGAACGTGGCCAGACAGCCCGGAAAACTCACAGCAACCCAGTGATTCCGGCCATAGAATCCTAGAGTTGGAAGACACCTCGTGGGCCATCCAGTCCAACCCCATTCTGCCAAGAAGCAGGACAATCACGTTCAAAGCACCCTCAACAGATGGCCATCCAGCCTCTGCTTAAAAGCCTCCATAGAAAGAGCTTCCATGAAAGCCTTCGACAATACATTTTCCTTCTTGTGCTTTTGTGTGCACTTATTGTCTAGCCCTTTCAAACTGCATTAAATTGTCAGTGTAGATGGGGGCCCAGCGTCCCTCTCATTGTGCATGTCTGTCTGTCTCTCCCTCCCTGGTTCTGCATTTCTCTCTTCCTTCCACCCTCCCTCTTTCAGCCAGCCTCTCCTTCTTTGCTTCTTCTCTCCTATACACACTCTCACACAGCATCCCTGCCCCCCTTCTGGTTGTGCAGGAAAAAGCAGGCATTGCTCTCTCCCTCTCCCTCCCTCCCTCTCCCTCCCTTTGTGTGTGTGTGTCCCTCCTTCAGACTCTCTCCCCCTCTCCATTTTCCAATCTCCTTCCTCTCTTTGGCTTCCTCTGTCTCTCCTCCCCTTCCCTCTGAATGTGTGTGTGTGTGTGTGCAAGTGTGTCCCTCCCTCTCAACCTCCCTTCCCCCTCCTCACCCTCTCTTTAGTGCTTCTCTCTCTCTCTCTCTCCCAACCTCCCTTCCCCCTCCTCACCCTCTCTTTAGTGCTTCTCTCTCTCTTTCTCTCTCTGTGTCCCTCCCTCTCAACCTCCCCTCCCCACCCCCTCTTTAGTGCTTCTCTCTCTCTCTCTCTCTCTCTCTCTCTCTCTCAATACACAAATACACAGCAAGAGCACACAGACAGATAGGCAGACTCTCCCTTTCTCGCCCTACAGTCTCTTTTTTCTTCTCCCCTCACACGTCCCTCTTGAATCAATCTCTCTCTCTTCCCCCACCCCTTTTTTTGCTCGCTTTCTCTCTCTCTGTCACACAAACACACACACAATTACAAAGCAAGAGCATGTACACATACATCCCTTTCTGACCTTGTAAGCTGCAGATTCTTTTCTCTCCCCTCCTCTCTCTCTCTCTCTCTGTATGGGTCTCCTTCTGACTCCCCCTCCCACCCTTAGACTTTCTCTTTCTCTCTCTCTCTCTCTCTCTCACACACACACACACACACACACGCAAAAATACACAGGAAGAGCACACACACCCATTTCTGAACCAGCAGGAACAAAGATCTCCCTCCCACTCCCTCCTTCTCACTCACTCTATCACACATCACACAAAAACAAATGCACATCAAGAACACACACATGCGCACACCCCCCCCTTTCTGGCCCTGCAAAAGCAAGAGTTATTTTTCCACCTGTGTGTATGTGTTCTTCCTTCTGATGCGCACACACACACACACAAAAACAAATGCACATCAAGCACACACACACACCTTTCTGGTCCTGCAAAAACAAGTTATTTCTCCACCTGTGTGTATGTGTTCTTCCTTCTGATGCGCACGCGCACACACATCATGCAAAAACAAATGCACATCAAGAACATACACACACACCTTTCTGGCCCTGCAAAAAGAAGAGTTATTTTTCCACCTGTGTGTATGTGTTCTTCCTTCTGATTCACACACACACACATCACACAAAAACAAATGCACATCAAGAACACACACAAACACCTTTCTGGTCCTGCAAAAACAAGAGTTATTTATCCAGCTGTGTGTATGTGTTCTTCCTTCTGATCTCTCTCTCTCTCTCTCTCTCTCTCACACACACACACACACACATTATTTGGCTTTCTCTCTCTCACACACAGAGCTTTCTGTGCGTGTACACAGGAGACATGATGGCCATACTTGCAAGGATGCCATAAAGAGGAAGGAGGAGGCTTACTTTATGTTGCCCTTGGAGACTATGGTTCAAATGACAGGAAAGGAGATTCCACCTGAACATTAGGAAGAACTTCCTGAACATAAGCTGTTCAGCAGTGAATCTCTCTCTCTCTCTCTCTCTCTCTCTCTCTCTCTCTCTCTGCCTCGGGGTCCTTCTTTGGAGGCTTTTAAGGAGAGGCAGTGGCCATCTGTTGGGAGGGCTTAGATTGTCCTTTCCCTGCATAGTAGGGGGTTGGACTAAATGGTCATGTAGTCTCTTCCAACCTTAAGATTCTGTGACCGCAGGAACAAAAGATCGATCTCTCCCTCTCCTTATGACTCTCTCTCACACACAAATACACACCACACAACAAATACACATCAAGAACACAAACACACACCCTTTTCTGTATAAACAAGCATTTTCTCTCTCTCTCTCTTCCTCTGTGTGTGTGTCCTTCTTTCTGAATCCAAAGAGTCCACCTCAGCATGAAGGACTTCTTGGTGGTCAGAGCTGTTAAACAGTACAGTGGAACTCCAGACAGCAAACAATTAAGTTTGCCAGTTAACACCTCCCAAACAAAGGACCCCCCCCCCAGGCAGCAACAGCCAGGTCTTGAAGCTAGAAGGCTACTCAATGCTAATCAGATGGCCAACTGC
Source organism: Anolis apletophallus (assembly GCA_030556195.1). Lineage (NCBI taxonomy): Eukaryota > Metazoa > Chordata > Lepidosauria > Squamata > Anolidae > Anolis > Anolis apletophallus. The sequence goes on along the minus strand of JARBWK010000008.1, from coordinate 4,763,323 downwards.
AACATTTACACTTGTCTCAAACAGTTTTTTATCCCACCCTGGACATTATTCCACAAATATATAATCCCCACTGCCTCATCTCCAACAGACCTTACAACGTGTTGTTGTGGGTTTTTTCGGGCTATATGTTCATGACTTCTTTGCCTCCGTTTTCACACAGGAGGACAGACAACATATGCCTGCAGCTGAGTCAGTTTTTTCAGGGAGGGAATTAAATGAATTAAACCAGATAGAGATAAACAAGGAAGATGTTCTCACATGCCTTACTAAACTAAATGCCAACAAATCACCAGGGCCAGATGGCATCCACCCCAGAGTTCTTAAGGAACTCAAGTGTGAAATTGCTGAAATTCTAGCCAAAATATATAACCTTTCTCTAAGATCAGGCACTGTACCAGAGGACTGGAGGGAGGCAAATGTAACTCTGATCTTCAAGAAAGGATCCAGGGGTGATCCAGGAAATTATAGGCCAGTTAGTCTAACCTCAGTTCCAGGCAAAGTGATGGAAACCATTATTAAAGAAAAAATTACCAAGCACATAGAAGAACAGGCATTGCTGAAGGAAAATCAACATGGTTTCTGCAAAGGCAAATCATGTCTTACTAACTTGATAGAATTCTTTGAGGGTCTAAATAAACACATAGATAAAGGGGACCCAGTCGATATTGTTTACCTTGACTTTCAAAAGGCTTTTGACAAAGTCCCTCACCAAAGGCTCCTAAATAAGCTCTTCAGCCATGGAATCAGGGGACAGGCCCCTTGGCCCAGCTGGCTTGCGACTTTGGTCTGGAGTGTTATCAGTACGCTGATGACACCCAGCTTCCGCTGAGAATGGACGGCAGGCCGGATACCGTACCCGATTGTTTCCACCAATGCCTTGAAGCTGTGACTGGATGGCTGCGTGCCAGCCGGCTGAAGGTGAACCCGTCGAAGACGGAGATCTTGTGGCCCGGTCGACCTGGGCTGGATGAGTGCCGGTTGCCTACCCTGGATGGCGAGCAACTTAGCCCGTCATCTCTTGTAAAGGGCTTGGGTGTCCAATTGGACCCTTTGCTATCCATGGAGACCCAGGTCTCCATGGTTAGCAAATCGTCGTTTTTCCATCTACGACAGGCTAGGTGACTACCTGTCCAGGGACGACCTGGCCACGGTGATCCAAGCGACGGTCATCTCGAGGCTGGACTACTGTAACGCCCTCTATGTTGGCCTTCCCTTGTCGACAATCCGGAAACTCAAGCTAGTGTAGAATGCCGCGCTGCTTGCTGGTGGGAGCACCAGTGAGGAGCATATCACCCCATCCTTCGGCAACTGCACTGGCTCCTATTGAGTACCGGATTGTCTTCAAGGTGTTGGTTCTAACCTTTAAGGTCTAGGGCCTGTGTACCTGAGGGACCGCCTTACCCCGTATGTTCCCCCACTACGAGACAGCGAGCCTTCTCTGCCGCTGCTCCTGTGCTTTGGAACTCGCTTCCAGACCACACTCGGGCGGTCGCAGAGCTCGCCCCCTTTCGAAGGGCGTGTAAGACCGCTCTTTTCAGGCTGGCGTTTAACTAAATCTGAATGAAAATGGCATGCTTACGCCTGAGTGTAAGAAGGTAACCTTCGTTGTTATTATTGTTATGCTCTGTGTTTTTATTGTATGTTTTTATTGTATGTTTTATTGTATGCTGTGATCTGCCCCGAGCCTGCAGGGAGGAGCGGAATACAAAATTGAATAATAAATAAATAAATATATTATATATTGTAGAAAATATAACTCTCTCTCACTCACAGACAACCCTTTAGAATCCTGTCTCTCACACACAAACAAACAAGGTGAGACCAGGCATGGACCAACTGAAGGGCCCTGAGGCTGTGAGGAATTGTGGGGATTGAAGTCCAAAACACCTGGAGGGAGGGCCCAAATTGGCCTAGGCCTGGATTAGACACATCTCTCTTTATGGACGTTATACTATTCGTATTATATATTATACTAGCCGTCCCCTGCCACGTGTTGCTGTGGCCCAGACTGTGCATATGTGTTTTGTGTGTGTATATATATTTGTGTATATGTGTATATTTATTTATTTACATCATTTATATTCTCCTCTTCTTACCCCGCAGGGGACTCAGGGCGGATGCGCATATACAGGCAAACATTCAATGCCATAGACATACAACATATTTAGACATACGAGCTACACAATTGGTCGAGAGCTCACCCCGATCCGGGCAGGCCTCGAACTCATGACCTTCTGGTCAGTAGAGATCTTATACAGCTGACTCCCAGCCAGCTGCGCCACATTCCCTGTATATATGTGTGTATATGTATATATGTGGTTTTGCGCATGTGTTATGTGATTTTTTTGGCTTTTTAAGTCCCTTCCGCTGTTTTCCAGTGTTTTTCTGAGTGACACTTAAAATAAAATGAAGGGAAGGAAGGAAGGAAAGGCCCTTCCAGGGTGGAAGGAGGGGGGGGGGGGGGACTAAGGAAGGAAAGCGCCTCGGAGAGTGGCGGCAAAACCCCACAAAACAGTCAAAAGACCATGATATATATTTTAAATTAATATTTTTGAAATCTGAGAAACAGTGAGTCCGTAATAAGTGAACCGCAAAGTAGCGAGGGGACACTGTAATCTGGTTTGCTTACAACTTTCGTGTATTCAGCGTACAGGTACAGAACTTGTCAATCCATTGACAGGTTTGAAGTGGTTTCTCTATGCAGATAACACAGGACATCTTGTCACTCCTCTAAAATTGAGTCTCAGCAGCCTCAGATCTGATCATGTGGTCTGCAGCCCCTCCCACAACCTCAAGAAACATAGAGTAAAGGGGAATAAAGCTGCATACCAGAACCGTGAAATAGTGAGGGAACACTGTAGCAGATATAATCTCTCTCCCTCTCTCTCACACACAAAACTTTTAGAATTCTGTCTCTCTGACACAAACAAGGTTAGAACGGGCGTGGGCCCACTGAAGGGGCAAAACTACAACTCCGAGGATCCCATTGCACTGAACAGTCTATGGCAGTTTAAAGTGGTATCAAATCGGGTTAATTCTACAATCTAGATCAGGCCTGGGCCAACTTGGGCCCTCTCTCCAGGTGTTTTGGACTCCAACTCCCACAATTGCTAGCATCTTGGGCCCTCCTTCCCTCCAGGTGTTTTGGACTCCATCTCCCACAATTGCTAGCATTTTGGGTCCTCCTCCCCTCCAGGTGCTTTGGACTCCATCTCCCACAATTCCTAGCATCTTGGGCCCTCCCACCAGGTGTTTTGGACTCTGCTTCCACAATTCCTAGCATCTTGGGCCCTCCTTCCCTCCAGGTGTTTTGGGCTCCATCTGCCACAATTGCTAACATCTTGGGCCCTCCTTCCCTCCAGGTGTTTTGGACTCCATCTCCCACAATTCCTAGCATCTTGGGCCCTCCCCACCAGGTGTTTTGGACTCCACTTCCACAATTCCTAGCATCTTGGGTCCTCCTTCCCTCCAGGTGTTTTGGACTCCATCTCCCACAATTCCTAGCATCTTGGGCCCTCCTTCCCTCCAGGTGTTTTGGGCTCCATCTGCCACAATTGCTAACATCTTGGGCCCTCCTTCCCTCCAGGTGTTTTGGACTCCATCTCCCACAATTCCTAGCATCTTGGGTCTTCCCTCCAGGTGTTTTGGACTCTAGATGCCAAAAAAACTGGTTTGGAGGCACTTGGAACTACTCAGCGTTGCTCAGCCTTCCAGTATGCTGAGCTTTCTGTTTGAATTCTAAGGATGATCGGACTGGTGTTGAAAGATGGCCTGACCAAGGGCCTGGTCTAGCAAACCCTCTTAACACATCCTCTCAGGAGAAGTCCTGGAAAGCTCTGGAATACAAAATGGCTTGATCCCCAGATCCCGAGGAAAGGGGGCGGAGCAAACTCAACTGGGCTCTGCAAACAATGATTGGCAGGTGCTAAGAACCAATCAATGCAACCAAACATTTGCAAAACTGAGCAGGCTTCAAAAACACAATACAACAGTGCAAACCATTTGGAACTTAAGGTTTTCCATACAAGTGGCACTCGCTGCGCCTTCACACCGATATATAGACCCCATTTTCCTAGTTTCCAACAGACCTCACAATCTCTGAGGAGGCCTGCCATAGATGCAGGTGAAACATCAGGAGAGAATGCTTCTGAAACATGGCCATATAGCCCGGAAAACTTACAGCAACCTTGCTACATGGAAAGAGCTCAAATATTGTATAGGTTTCACCTTTGGGAGAATTGGATACAGATTCCTCATTTTAACGAGGATACAAAGCAAGAAATATGACAATTATGAGACCAACGTAAATTCAAAATGCATATTCATTGCTGAGCCTGGAATTACAGGTCTTGGTGGTGGCCAGGGGAGCTTTTGCACAATTTAAACTTGTGCACCATTTGGGAGCGTACCTTGGGAAGTCAGCCCTGGCCATGGTAAGCTATGCTCTAGCCCAGTCCTGGGCAACCTGCGCCCCGCGGGCCGGATGTGGCCCGGCAGCCGATTCTGTCCGGCCCGGGGAGAAGAGCGTCGGGGCCAAGAGGAAGGGGTGCCGCTGCCGCCATCCCATCGCGGGCTGTGGGGCCTGCGTCGGAAGACAGCCCGCCGTTCCGCAGAACAACGGAGGAGCGGCGGCTTTGGAGTGCCTGCCATCCTGGGAGGCGATCTGGGCCTGCAGCAGGATTAGTCGATGACCTGCGGCGGCTGATCGCCCTGACTCCCGGAAGACTTGATCGTCTTCCGGTTCGCCAGGGCGATCACCCGCTGCAGCTCGCCAACTGCTCCCGCTGCAGGCCTGGATCGCCTCCCGGGATGGCAGGCACTCCATGGCAGGGCCATTGGCTGGGAAACGGCTGGGGGCGAGAGCGGGCAGAGGCCTGCAGCCTCCGATCGTCTGCTGCTCTGCTCTGCTGAGGTGGCGGCTGGGTCCGCTTTGTAATCCTCTGGGCTGGGGCCATTGGGCCATTCCATCTTGGGATCCTTCCTCTCTTGAGGATGTCAGCCTCCATCTTGGTTCGCACCTTGTCTTCTTGAATTTAATTTTATTTTAGTGGTTTTTATTATTATTTTATAGTAATTTTATAACAATAATAATATAATAAATAATATTATATTATAATCTCAATATATTACAATGTTTCTCTATATACATTATAATATAATTGTGATATTAATACTAATAATACATGAATATTTCTTGATATATTAATACGTTAATATTAATGATGTGTAATATATAATAAATATAGTAAACTAGCTGACCCGGCCACGCTTTGCTGTGGCTTTTTATCTGTCCTGTGGCCCAGTCTGGATATATGTGTTTTGTGTGTGTATGTATGTATATATATGGATTTGTGTCTATGTGTACATGTGTGTGTGTGTGTGCATATGTGTGTGTTCTTATGTATATGTGTGTATGTGTGTACTTATGTATATGTGTGTTTGTATATGTATATGTGTGTATATGTGTGTGTATGTGTATATTTGTGTATTTCTGTGCATGTGTATATGTGTGTGTATGTGTTCCTTTCTTCTCCCCTCCTTCCTTCTCTCCCTCCATCCTTTCTTTCCTTTCCCCTTCCCATCCTTCCTGCTACCCTTCCTATTTTCTTGCTGTTTTCTCCCCTCCTTCCTTCTCTCCCTCCCTCCATCCTTTCTTTCCTTTCCCCTTCCCATCCTTCCTGCTACCCTTCCTGTTTTCTTGCTGTTTTCTCCCCTCCTTCCTTCTCTCCCTCCATCCTTTCTTTCCTTTCCCCTTCCCATCCTTCCTGCTACCCTTCCTGTTTTCTTGCTGTTTTCTCCCCTCCTTCCTTCCTCCCATCCATCCTTCCTATCTTTTCCTGTCTTTTCTCCCCTCCTTCCTTCCATCCATTCATGTTGTGCATGTGTGTGTATTCTCTTTCTTTCTCTCTCTCTCTCTCTCTCTCAGCCTTTAGGTGTGGCCCTCCATAATATTTCTTGGCTTTCGCGTGGCCTCTTGGGAAAAAAATAATTGCCCACCCCTGCTCTAGTCACATCCCGAATAGACTACGTGGGGCTGCCCTTGAAGACTGTTCAGAAGTTAGGAATTGTGGGGAGTTGGGGGCCCAAAACACCTGGAGGGAAGGAGGGCCCAAGTTGGGCTAGGCCTGGCTGAGACACACCTCTCCCTGTGGGCCTGCACAATAGCGAGCAGCCCTTCCCTCCCTCCCTTTCTCCACCTCCCTCCCTCCACCTCCCTCTCCCTCCCAGAGAGAGAGAAGGGGGAGAGTGCGACTGCGCATGCGCGGCTGCTCCTCTCCCTCGGACCAAACCACTCACTTGTCGGAGAAGGGGGGGGGAATGGGAGACCAAGGGAGGCCTCTCTCCCGAGGGCCCCTTGGATGTGGCGGGAGGGGGCCATCGAAAACAAGGCCCTGTTTGATCCCCTCAGCTTCCTCTGAAGGCAGAGGAATAGGTAATATCCACGCTTTGCTGTGGCTTTTTATCTGTCCTGTGGCCCAGTCTGTATATATGTGTTTTGTGTGTGTATGTATGTATATATATGGATTTGTGTCTATGTGTACATATGTGTGTGTGTGCATATGTGTGTGTACTTATGTATATGTGTGTTTGTATATGTATATGCGTGTATATGTGTGTATGTATGTGTGTATGTGTATATTTCTGTGCATGTGTATATGTGTGTGTGTATGTGTTCCTTTCTTCTCCCCTCCTTCCTTCTCTCCCTCCATCCTTTCTTTCCTTTCCCCTTCCCATCCTTCCTGCTATCCTTCCTATTTTCTTGCTGTTTCCTTCCTTCCTTCCTCCCATCCATCCTTCCTCCTACCTTTTCCTGTCTTTTCTCCCCTCCTTCCATCCATTCATGTTGTGCATGTGTGTGTATTCTCTTTCTTTCTCTCTGTATATATGTGTTTTGTATGTGTATGTATGTATATATATGGATTTGTGTCTATGTGTACATATGTGTGTGTGTGCATATGTGTGTGTTCTTATGTGTATGTGTGTACTTATGTATATGTGTGTTTGTATATGTATATGTGTGTATATGTGTGTGTGTGTATATTTGTGTATTTCTGTGCATGTGTATATGTGTGTGTATGTGTTCCTTTCTTCTCCCCTCCTTCCTTCCTTCTCTCCCTCCCTCCCTCCATCCTTTCCCCTTCCCATCCTTCCTGCTATCCTTCCTATTTTCTTGCTGTTTCCTCCCCTCCTTTCTTCCTCCCATCCATCCTTCCTCCTATCTTTTCCTGTCTTTTCTCCCCTCCTTCCATCCATTCATGTTGTGCATGTGTGTGTATTCTTTTTCTTTCTCTCTGTATATATGTGTTTTGTGTGTGTATGTATGTATATATATATATGGATTTGTGTCTATGTGTACATATGTGTGTGTGTGCATATGTGTGTGTTCTTATGTATATGTGTGTATGTGTGTGTGTATGTGTGTTTGTATATGTATATGCGTGTATATGTGTGTATGTGTATATTTGTGTATTTCTGTGCATGTGTATATGTGTGTGAATGTGTTCCTTTCTTCTCCCCTCCTTCCTTCCTTCTCTCCCTCCATCCTTTCTTTCCTTTCCCCTTCCCATCCTTCCTGCTATCCTTCCTATTTTCTTGCTGTTTCCTCCACTCCTTCCTTCCTCCCATCCATCCTTCCTCCTATCTTTTCTCCCCTCCTTCCATCCATTCATGTTGTGCATGTGTGTGTATTCTCTTTCTTTCTCTCTGTATATATGTGTTTTGTGTGTGTATGTATGTATATATATGGATTTGTGTCTATGTGTACATATGTGTGTGTGTGTGTGCATATGTGTGTGTACTTATGTATATGTGTGTTTGTATTTGTATATGCATGTATATGTGTGTGTATGTGTGTATGTGTATATTTGTATATTTCTGTGCATGTGTATGTGTTCCTTTCTTCTCCCCTCCTTCCTTCCGTCTCTCCCTCCATCCTTTCTTTCCTTTCCCCTTCCCATCCTTCCTGCTACCCTTCCTATTTTCTTGCTGTTTTCTCCCCTCCTTCCTTCCTTCCTCCCATCCATCCTTCCTCCTATCTTTTCCTGTCTTTTCTCCCCTCCTTCCTTCCATCCATTCATGTTGTGCATGTGTGTGTATTCTCTCTCTCTCTCTCTCTCTCTCTCTCAGCCTTTAGGTGCGGCCCTCCATAATATATCTTGGCTTTCGCGTGGCCTTTTGGGAAAAAAACAATTGCCCACCCCTGCTCTAGTCACATCCCGAATAGACTACGTGGGGCTGCCCTTGAAGACTGTTCAGAAGTTAGGAATTGTGGGGAGTTGGGAGCCCAAAACACCTGGAGGGAAGGAGGGCCCAAGTTGGGCTAGGCCTGGCTGAGACACACCTCTCCTTGTGGGCCTGCACAATAGCAAGCAGCCCTTCCCTTCCTCCACCTCCCTCCCTCCTTCTCCCTCTCCCTCGCTCCCCCTCCCTCCCAGGGAGAGAGAAGGGAGAGAGTGCGACTGCGCATGCGCGGCTGCTCCTCTCCCTCGGACCAAACCACTCACTTGTCGGAGAGGGGGGGGGGGAGAATGGGAGACCCAGGGAGGCCTCTCTCCCGAGGGCCCCTTGGACGCGGCGGGAGGGGGCCGTCGAAAACAAGGCCCTGCTTGGTCCCCTCAGCTTCCTCTGAAGGCAGAGGAATAGGTAACATCCAGGAGGGCCGCCTCCCCCGCTCGTTCCCCGGAATGGTTTCTCCCTGGCCTGAGGGAGAGGCCCGGGTTCTCCCCTCGCTCTCCCTTTCCGTCCCTGCCCGCCATTCCCCAAGGCAACTTTACCTCAGAGCCTTCTCCTCCTTCCGAAGCGGCGGCGTCTGGCGTCTCTCCCCTTCCCCTCCCCCGCGCGCTCTGAGCCTTTTGTTCCCCCTCCCAAGCTGAAAAAGGGCGGACCAATCAGGCCTCTCCTTCCCCCCCTCGTTTCGCACCTCTCACAAGCTTCGGACCAATCACCAATCTTGTCTTACATCTCCATCCCCGAGCGGACCAATCCGAATCCTCGTTTCTTCTCCTCACTCGCTCACTTCACGCCCCTTTCCCCCCCCAAAAAGGGGACGGGGCCTTCTCCCCCTCACTTCACACCCCTCACAAGCTCGGGACCAATCACCAATCGTGTCTTATATCACGGTTCACCAACGGACCAATCGGAATCCTCGTTTCTTCTCCTCACTCGCTCACTTCACGCCCCTTTTTCCCTCCCAAAAGAGGGCGGAGCCTTTTGAGTACAGGTTCCAGTCATGCAACACTGTTCCCGCCCTCTCCCAAGAAAAGGAGGCGGGGCTTCTAAGCAGACCAATCACACTCCTCTCCTACATCACTGTTCCCTCCCCCTCCTAAGAAGAGGGGCGTGTCCTCAAAACGGACCAATCACACTCCTCTCTTACATCACTGTTCCCTCCCCCTCCTAAGAAGAGGGGCGTGTCCTCAAAACGGACCAATCACACTCCTCTCTTACATCACTGTACTTCTCTCAAGAGGAGGGGCGGGGCCTCCAAGCGAACCAATCAGGCTCCTCGCCAACATCGCTGTTCCCTCCCTCTCTCGAGAGGGGCGGGACTTTCAAGCGGACCAATCAGGCTCCTCTTACTGTTCCTTCCCCTTACCAAGAAGAGAGGCGGGGCCTCCAAGCGGACCAATCAGACATCTCCTTCACCCATACTTCACAAAGGGGAAAGTGGGCGGGGCGTAGGGGCGGGCCAATCAGGTTCCTCCTTCCCCTTCATTCCGCAGAAAAAAGGCGGGGCCTCCTAACGGACCAATCAGGCTCCTCCTCCTCTTTTACGTCTTTTTTTCTGTCACGTGAGAGGACGAAAAGAGGGGGACGGAAAGACCCAGCACAGCCAGGTGTCGCGCATGCGCAGGAGGTGCTTTTAAAAAAGGAGGGGAGGAGGATGCTGCAGCGCGCATGCGTAACTAAGGCAGTTGGTAGAAGACCGGCTTCCGGTGTGTTGGCTTTAGCTACAGCGCCCCCTAGCGGAAGGAGGCCCCGCAATGGCTTCATCACCTGAGGCCTGGATCTCATCCAACACACAATTCACAACATCACAACACTGTGTAAGGCTAGGATGGTGGTTCCTCGGTGAGGAATACTATTTCCCCATTGGTTCTCTCATAGATATATAAATATGGAAAAGGTTTGCTTTGTTTCTGCAAAAGGGACATCAGCCTGACAGAGCAGGCCTGGGCCTACTTCGGCCTACCTTCCAGGGGTTTGGGCCTACCTTCCAGGGGTTTGGGCCTACCTTCCAGGGGTTTGGGCCTACCTTCCAGGGGTTTGGGCCTACCTTCCAGGGTTTTGGGCCTACCTTCCAGGGGTTTTGGGCCTACCTTCCAGGGGTTTTGGGCCTACCTTCCAGGGGTTTTGGGCCTACCTTCCAGGGGTTTTGGGCCTACCTTCCAGGGGTTTGGGCCTACCTTCCAAGGGGTTTGGGCCTACCTTCCAGGGGTTTTGGGCCTACCTTCCAGGGGTTTTGGGCCTACCTTCCAAGGGGTTTTGGGCCTACCTTCCAGGGGTTTGTTTTGGGCCTACCTTCCAGGGGTTTTGGGCCTACCTTCCAGGGTTTTGGGCCTACCTTCCAGGGGTTTGGGCCTACCTTCCAGGGTTTTGGGCCTACCTTCCAGGGGTTTGGGCCTACCTTCCAGGGGTTTTGGGCCTACCTTCCAGGGGTTTGGGCCTACCTTCCAGGGGGTTTGGGCCTACCTTCCAGGGGTTTGGGCCTACCTTCCAGGGGTTTGGGGCCTACCTTCCAGGGGGTTTGGGCCTACCTTCCAGGGGTTTCGGCCTACCTTCCAGGGGTTTGGGCCTACCTTCCAGGGGTTTTGGGCCTACCTTCCAGGGGTTTTGGGCCTACCTTCCAGGGGTTTTGGGCCTACCTTCCAGGGGTTTTGGGCCTACCTTCCAGGGGTTTTGGGCCTACCTTCCAGGGGTTTGGGCCTACCTTCCAGGGGTTTGGGCCTACCTTCCAGGGGTTTGGGCCTACCTTCCAGGGGGGTTTGGGCCTACCTTCCAAGGGGTTTGGGCCTACCTTCCAAGGGGTTTGGGCCTACCTTCCAAGGGGTTTGGGCCTACCTTCCAGGGGGTTTGGGCCTACCTTCCAGGGGTTTTGGGCCTTCCTTCCAGGGGTTTTGGGCCTACCTTCCAAGGGGTTTGGGCCTACCTTCCAGAGGTTTTGGGCCTACCTTCCAGGGTTTTGGGCCTACCTTCCAGGGTTTTGGGCCTACCTTCCAGGGGTTTTCCAAGGGCCTACCTTCCAGGGGTTTGGGCCTACCTTCCAGGGGTTTGGGCCTACCTTCCTGGGGTTTGAGCTTACCTTCCAGGGGTTTGGGCATAACTTCCAGGGGATTTGGGGCCTTCCTTCCAAGGGGTTTGGGCCTACCTTCCAGGGGTTTGGGCCTACCTTCCAGGGGTTTGGGCCTACCTTCCAGGGGTTTTGGGCCTTCCTTCCAAGGGGTTTGGGCCTACCTTCCAGGGGTTTGGGCCTACCTTCCAGGGGTTTTGGGCCTACCTTCCAAGGGGTTTGGGCCTACCTTCCAGGGGTTTTGGGCCTACCTTCCAGGGGTTTTGGGCCTACCTTCCAAGGGGTTTGGGCCTACCTTCCAGAGGGTTTGGGCCTACCTTCCAAGGGGTTTGGGCCTACCTTCCAGGGGGTTTGGGCCTACCTTCCAGTGGGTTTGGGCATACCTTCCAGGGGGGTTACCTTCCAGGGTTTGGGCCTACCTTCCAGTGGGTTTGGGCATAACTTCCAGGGGATTTGGGGCCTTCCTTCCAAGGGGTTTGGGCCTACCTTCCAGTACACCAGGGGTTTGGGCCTACCTTCCAGGGGGTTTGGGCCTACCTTCCAGGGGGTTTGGGCCTACCTTCCAGGGGGTTTGGGCCTACCTTCCAGGGGTTTGGGCCTACCTTCCAGGGGGTTTGGGCCTTTCTTCCAGGGGGTTTGGGCCTACCGTCCAGGGGGTTTGGGCCCCCTTCTCCAGGGGTTTGGGCCTACCGTCCAGGGGGTTTGGGCCTAAATTCCAGGGGGTTTGGGCCTTCCTTCCAGGGGGTTTGGGCCTACCTTCCATTGGGTTTGAGCCTACCTTCCAGGGTGGTTTAGACTTCAACTCCCAGCATTCCTCACAGCCTCAGGCCCCTTCTTTTTTTCCCTCAACCGCTTAACAAACTAACTGACTAACTAACTAAAATAAAATATAACAAGATATGATATAAGAGAAGTAAAAGAACAGAAATCTCACACAGAGAAGATAGGGAGCTACAGAGAAGAAAAGGAGAATGAAGGAATGAAAAATGAGAAACTACTTAGAAGGAGAAGCCTCACCTCGAAGCAGCCGAGAAACAAGACCAAAGAATTTTAAATCGTTCTATACTTATCTCTTTTTCTCTCTCTTTTTGTTGTTTTGTTATTCTCTTTTCTTCTGACTTCTCTCTCTCTCTCTATCTGAATGGTTTTTAAACTTTTTTTCCCTTTTAACTTTATGTACATAGAAAACTCTCAATAAAGATTATTTAAAAAAGAAAACGTTGATAATTTCTGCTCCCTGGGAAGCTCCCTCTCCACAAAAGTCAACATCAACACTGAAATACAACACCGCCAGAGCTCTGCGAGTACAGCATTTTTCCAAATGAAGCAGAGAGTGTTTGAGGACCGGGACATCCGTAGGAAGACCAAGGGACTTATCTATGTAGCTATTGTGCTCCCAACCCTGCTATACGCCTGCGAAACGTGGACCGTCTACAAACGTCACATGCAACTCCTGGATCGATTCCATCAGCGCTGCCTCCAAAAAATCCTGCAAATCTCTCAGGAAGACAGGCGGGGAAATGTCAGCGTGCTGGAAGAAACAAAGACCACCAGCATTGAAGCGATGCTCCTCCACCATCAACTTTGCTGGACCGGCCACATCCGAATGCCCGGCCACCGTATCCCAAAGCAGTTGCTCTACTCCGAACTCAAGAACGGAAAATGGAATGTTGGAGACAGGAAAAGAGATTGAAAGATAGGCTCAAAGTCCACCTTAAAAACTGTGGCATAGACATTGAGTCTATGGCCCTTGGCCCTTGAGCGCTCTAGCTGGAGGTCAGCTGTGACTAGCAGTGCTGCAGAATTTGAAGAGGCACGAAAGGAGGGCGAAAGGAAGAAACGTGGCAAGCGGAAGGCGCATCAAGCCAACCCCGACCGGAACCGCCTCCCACCTGGAAACCAATGTCCTCACTGCAGGAGAACATGCAGGTCAAGTATAGGGCTCCAGAGTCATCTACGTACCCACCACCAATACACCAAACTTGGAAGACAATCTTAGTCGGTCAACGAGGGATCGCATAAGCAAATAAGTAAGTATTTATTTACAGTATTTATATTCCACCCCAAAGGGGACTCGGGATGGATCACAGAACACACATACACAGCAAACATTCAATCCCATTAGACAGGACGAACAAAATATAGAGGTATGTTTTCAGCAGGTTTCCCAACTTCGGCATCCGGGAGGTTGTGCTCAATTCCAGCCACAAGAGGGTGCTATCACTCCATCCTCTATGACAGTGTTTCTCAACCTTCCTAATGCCGCGACCCTTCAATACAGTTCCTTATATTGTGGTGACCCTCCAACCATAACATTATTTTTGTTGCTACTCCATAACTGTCATTTTGCTACTGTTATGAATTGCAATGTAAATATCTGATATGCAGGATGTATTTTCATTCACTGGACCAAATTTGGCACAAATATCCAATACACCCAAATTTGAGTACTGGTGGGGTTGGGGGGATTGATTTTGTTATTTGGGAGTTGTAGTTGCTGGGATTGATAGTTCACCTACAATCAAACAGCATTCCAAACTCCACCAGTGATGGAATTGAACCAAACTTCGTATACAGAACTTCCATGACCAACAGAAAATACTGGAAGAGTTTGGTGGGCATTGACCTTGAGTTTGGGAGTTGTAGTTCACATCCAGAGAGCACTGTGTACTCAAACAATGATGGATCTGGACTAAAGTTGGCACGGACATCTAATATACCCAAATGTGAGCACTGGTGGAGTTTGGGCATATTGACATTTGGAAGTTGTAGTTGCTGGGATTTATAGTTCACGGACAATCAAAGAGCATTCTGAACCCCACCAACGATAGAATTGGGCCAAACGTCCGACATAGAATCGCCATGACCAACAGAAAACACTGTGTTGTTGTGTTTTCTGGGCTGTATGGCTATGTTCGAGAAGCATTCTCTCCTGGCGTTTTACCTGCATCTATAGCATGCATCCTCAGAGGTTGTTTCACTGGGAAGGAGGGACAGGGTTGTATAGGAAGACCTTTGACCCAAGAGACGGGAAGTTTGTAACTCGGGGACTGCCGTTAATGGGGAAAACCTGTAGGCACTGTTTGAACGAAGAGGTTTGATTGGGCCCACTAAGCTTTATGCCTAGCCAGCACCAAGTGGCCCCTTTTTGCACAAACAAACATAAATGAAAGTTCTTGTTTCTTCCTTGCTAAACCTTGAGAGACTGGGATAGTTTTGAGAGATCCGGGACTCAGGTGATGCTCTCTCTAACCCCAGATCGCCCCTATAGCAGAGCCATTGTTTGCAGGTAGAGAGCAAGGAAGCAGACTGGAGAACGGCTGTGTCTCCATCTGCTGACAACAGAGACCTGTGTCTTTGATGGCCTCAGCAGCCTGTGTCTGTCTCCAGGAACATCGCCAAGTGCTTCTCCCACTCCGCCTTGCTCTCTAGCCTCATCAGAAAGGTCATGGGGCATAATAGATTTCTGGCCCTGCTCCACAACGACCCAAAAGTGTATGTACAGGTGGAGGATGAACTCACGCCTCCATCGTTACTAACAGGATGCGAACCTTAACGCGCAACAGCACTCTCAGCGCTCAACTGTCTGAAGAGTGAATGAAACAAACCCGAAACTCTTCAGCGTTTGCTTACCAAATAAATCAGACTCCACATTTATTATCAAAAAGAACAGAACAGGGGGCAAGGAAGGCAGAAGCAAGGCGAATAGAGTTCAAGGTCTGGCAAGTGTCATGGTACCAACAGGTGCGGTTAGTTTGATTCTGAAACCCGTTATTTACTTATAGGGAGAGACCACACGTCTCTGCTCCCGGGTGGGAAGGGGCAGGAGGGGGGCAGAGGGGTACATGGGAAGGGTTTCCCCTCCATCTCCCCACTCGAGCGAGCAATCAACTGACCGGTCAGCTGGCCAGTCCTCTGTCCCCCGGGCGCCAGGGTGCCGGATGCTGCGAAAGACCAATGAGGGGTGAACGAGCGGCCCTCACTCCCCCATATGTGTCCGCAAGTGGTACTTGAGGGACTGCTTGTAACGGAAACACTTGGCGCACTCGGTGCAGGGGTAGGGCCTCTCACCAGTGTGCGCCCGCTGGTGCTCCAGCAGGTGGTGCTTCTGGGTGAAATTCTTACCGCACTCGGCGCAGTGGTAGGGCCGTTCGCCAGTGTGGATACGCTGATGCTCCAGGAGGTGGTGCTTGCGGATGAAGCCCTTCCCGCACTCACTGCAGGCGTGCGGCCGTTCCCGGGTGTGGACGCGGTAGTGGTTGGTCAGCTTGGACTTCTCACTAAAGGTCTTGTCACACTGGCTGCACTTGTAGGGCCGCTCGCCGGTGTGAGTCCGCTGGTGCCGCAAAAGGTGTGAAGGGCGGCTGAAAGCCTTGCCGCACTGCGGGCAGATGAAGGAGAGCTCGGTCTTCCCCGCGTGCACACGCTGGTGCATAGCCAGCGAGATCTGCAGCCGGAAGCTCTTCCGGCACTCTCCGCAGGAGTACGGCCGCTCTCCTACATGCGTGATCTGGTGCTTGCTCAGGCTGGACTTGTGGCTGAAGCTACTGTCACACTCACCGCACTTGTAGGGCTTCCCTGGGGCTGGCGGGGTCCGCGGCTGCGGCTTAAGGACCCGCTTCTCCGGGAAGGGCTGCCCCCGGCGGGGCGGAGGGGCTGCCACTCCTCCACGCCGCGCGGTGTGGAGCCGCTGGTGCAGCAGGAACTGCTGCTTGATGCGGAAGCTGAGGTCGCAAGCATGGCACTCGTAAGGCCCTTCCTTAAGGTGGTTGCGCTGGTGAATAATGTAGTTGATGCGCAGCATGAAGCTCTTGCCACACTCCGGGCAGACGTAGGGCCGCTCCCGCGTCCGGTTCCGCTGCAGCATGACAGGCCGGGCCTCGGCGCTACTGTCCCTCTCGCACAGCGGGGCGCAGATCCCGACAGTGGCCCGAGCGGGCTTTGGGGCCCGCTGTTCCTCCCGCCGGGCTTCCACGTTGCAATTCAAGGAGCAAGGTGGCTCTGCCCTTGACGAGAACAGCCCCCGGGGCTCCAAGCTGACTGGGTCTTCTTCCTCTTCCTCTTCTTCTTCCTCCTCCTCTTCTTCTTCCTCTTCTTCCTCCTCCTCTTCCTCCTCCATTTTGATCACGATTCCATCATCTTGTCAGGGAGAAAAATTCAAAACAAAATAGATCAGTATCAGTTGGCAAAATGGGGGGGGGGGGGCTTAATTTTTCAAACATTACTGAAGCATACAGTTGGAAGAGACCACAAGGACCATACATTCAGATCTGGACACAATCTTATTCTAGGTGAGGTCTGTCCAAAGCAGAATAGAGAGGGACTATGACTTCCCTCCATTTGAACACTAGACGCCTTTCGATGCGGCCTAGAATCGCACTTGGCTTTCCGGCTTCCACATCACACTGTTGACTCCTGTTCAGTTTGAAGTCGACTATGACTCCTAGATCCCTTTTACATGAACTGTTTTCAAGCCAGTTCGAGCACTTTCATTTCTCCTTCGTAAGTGTAGTACCGTGCATTTCTCCCTACTGTTTGGGCCCGTGTTGCACTCCAAGGCTGGGAATCACCTCTGTACTTAACACACAACCCAGTTCAAAATAAAATAGCAAAGCAGTTTACTGAAGAATCTATTATATAAATGGGTTCACGTCATGTGATGTATACCTCAAACAAAGAAACCATACAACGCAGAAACACAATACTTGCCAACAGAAATAGGCCTCAAGCAAGGTACGTTTGTAGCAAAGAAACTTTCCCCCAAAACCTACAAGGCCCCCAAAACAACGAGTAAAAATAAAACTACATTCACCAGCATCCTCTGGGGCAGCCAAAGACTCACCCAGCCTCTACATTCTGAACAACATGATTGGCTGCCAATAAGGGCGGATTTGCATAACTGCTGCACTGGCCAGCCAACATGAAAATTCCGATCCTAGCCCTCACTTAATGGGAAGCTGTTTACGCTCTAAATTGACAGTAAGACTTCATTAACTTGATTTCCCTAACTAGGCCTCACTTACTGGGAAGCTGTTTACGCTCTGAATTGACAGTAAGGCTTCATTAACTTGATTCTCCCGACTAGGCCTCAGCTCATTGGACATTGTGTATGGCCAGAATTGACAGTAAGGCTTCATTAACTTGCTGTTCCTAACTAGGCCTCAGCTCATGGGACATTGTGTATGGCCTGAATTTACAGTAACCTACCTTGGCACACAGAGCCCCGACCATGCATGATGGGACTTGAAGTACCACCATGGAAAATGGGATTTGTAGTAATTCAAAACCCATCATTCCCCACAGACCACTGTGGCCCAGAGCCAAGACCAATACAGACCCAACTTGGCACACCATGCCCCCCATGACCCACACTCCATCCAACTGCAGTTTAGAGGAGGGCACACCGTGGATTGATTTCTTGCATCTCTAAAATATACAGCAACGCGTATATAGCTATATATATATATATATATAAATAGAAAGCAATCCAGCAAAATAGTGTAAAAATCAATGTCCAAAAAACAGGAATGATCCTCAGAGTTCAGATTACATGAACTGCATAAAAAACAGGAATACAAAAGCAGGTCAAGTCCAAACATTCAACACAAGAACATGAAACATGGAATCAGGAAGCGTGAACACGAAGAAACCTGGTCGCGTTGTTGCCCTTCCAAAATGGATAATGGCTTCTTCGTTAATAGGCGAGCTGACCTTCACTGTGCTTCACGAGGTACCCTATGTCAGTGTTTCCCAACCAGTGTGCCGTGAGCGATCATCAGGTGTGCCGTGGGAAATTGGAGATAGGAGAAAGAGAGAGAGAGCCCTCCTGTCCTACCAGGAAGCCCTAGCCGGGGCTCGTTCCCTTGCCTGAGTCCTGCAAACACAGACTCTACTCACCACTTGCCTTCTTGGGTTCCCTCCTCCCCTCCCCATCTATCCTTCCTCAGCCTCGGAAGGGTTTGAGCCGAAAGACGGGGACTGCGTAAGGCAAAAAGAGCCGCGCAGAGAGAGAGAGAAAGATCCTGGGATGGGACTTCCCTGGGTCCCCCGGCTGCCTAGTATTCGTGCAGTGAGGCACCCCTTGGTCTTCCAGGGCTCAAGGCTGGGGAATCCCGGGATTTGTAGTTTGGGGAGGCTCAGGATGGTGTCAAACTACCACCCCCGTGATTCCCTCACACTCAGCCAAGGCGGGTCAAGGGGCGTTCGGGACACAGGGTTGAGGCACCTTTAAGCAGGGGCCGAAAACTAACAGGGTTTGCTCACTTAAGGCAGGCGTGGGCCAACTTGGGCCCTCCCTCCAGGTGTTTTGGCCTACAACTCCCACCGTTCTCATATACATATATATATACACACACATACATATATATATATACATATATATATACATATATATATATACATATATATATATACATATATATGCATATGCGCTGTATAAATTTATTAGCTGTACCCACCAACCTTCCCTCCCTTTTCCTTCCTTCCCTTTTTCTTTTTTTCTTCTTTCCCTTTTTCTTTCTTCCTTCTCTACCTCTTTCTTTCCTCCCTTTCTTTGCTCTTTGGTTCCATTCTTCCTTCTCTCTTCCCTTCCTTATTGATGCATAAGAACACAGAGAGAGACTGACAGCTGTTGAGCAAGACCTTCGTGTGTGTCTTTCTGCCATTCCTGCCAGGATATCTATGTTGTGTTCATCGAAACAGGCCCAGGTTTCACACTGAGTGTATAAATACATTTAAAAACATATTAAATACTAGCTGTACCCGGCACGCGTTGCTGTGCCCTATTTAGGAGATGCAAGAAAGTCTGAGTATGTAAGGGTTGGAAATGATGTTACTTACGGTCGTGGTGGGGTCATGGCTGTGTCGTTGTGGGTTGTTCTGGTGGGTGGGATGTTGAAGTGCTGGGGAGTTGCGTATTATTATTATTAAGTAGAGTCTGGATGGCCATCTGTCGGAAGGGTTTGCATGGTGCCTTCTTGCCTGGCTGAAGGGAGTACTCGGAAGGAGGTGGGAGGGGCTCCTCCTTCCACGCCCCCTCCCCTCCCACCGCTCTTCCTGACTGGGGGCGGCGGAGGGGGCGTGGAAGGAGGTGGGAGGGGCTGGGGAGGAGGGGGGAGCCGGTCCCGTCCTCCCCAGCCCCTCCTCTTCCACGCCCCGCCGCTCTTCCTGACCGGGGCGGCAGAGGGGCGCGGAAGGGAGGTGGAGGGGCTGGGGAGGAGGGGGAGCCAGCTCCCGTCCCTCCCCTCCCCAGCCCTCTTCCTTCCACGCTCCCTCCCCGCCGCTCTTCCTGACCGGGGGCGGGGGAGGGGGCGCGGAAGGAGGTGGGAGGGGCTGGGGAGGAGGGGGGAGCCGGCTCCTGTCCTGCTCCCCAGCCCCTCCTCCTTCCACGCCCCCCCCGCCACCGCTCTTCCTGATCGAAGGAGGAGGCGGAGGAGGCGCTCTGGCTGCCATGTGCGAACGTTCTAAACGTTCGCGCTGGCAGCAAAAAGGCCGGGGTGGGAGTTCTGTTGCCAGTTTTTGGGGGATGGTTTTTTGGGGTGTTGCAAGGTACGTAGGTCCGGGGTTTTTTTGGCGTTGTCTGTACCTTGTCCTATGGTTCATTCGGTTGTCGAGTTTGGTGGTTCTGCGAGCCATAGTTCAGTTGTCTATATACGACATTGCACGGACGTTGGAAATATATATATATAGATATGTATTACTGTGTTAGAGTGTCATTTTGAGTCATTTCGGTTGGTGGTGTGCCCCAGGATTTTGTAAATGTAAAAAATGTGCCACGACTCAAAAAAGGTTGAAAAACACTGCCCTACGTTAACAAAACATTAATCTTCGATCTAACTGTTGCTCATTAGCTCGTCCACCTAGAGTTGTCTCTTCCTCCCCATTTCTGCTTCTGAACCTTGCATCTCTCGGGAACTGCCTTTCTTCAATGGGGGACAGAGAGATCTCACTCTCAGGGCTTAAAATCTCCAGAGTTTCTTGCTCATCTGCAGGCCCAGAATCCTCACTGTCAGCAGCAGGCTGCCTAACAGGCCCAGAATCCCCAGTGAGATCAAGTACAGGCACAATCAAATGCTGGACTATAACAACCCTGCTCTCTAATCCTTCTTTGTGAAATTCATTTGACAAGATTATTCTTTACAGAATTCTTGAAAAATGGCAAGCTAGTTTGCAGACTATCAAAATGCCTGGAATTGCATATTCTACAATCTGCTTGCATTCCCTCGTAGCCACAGGTCTCCCAACTATATTGCAATTCTGACATGTCTCCAATACCCTATTTAGAGGGTGAAAAACAAACCTTGTTATGTGACCAGAGAGCTATGACAGTCTAGAACGGGCCTGGGCAAATTTAGGCCCTGTGGGTGTTTTGGGCTTCGACTCCCACGATTCCTAATAGCCTACCAGCTACCAGTCCAAAACACCTGGAGGGTCCTGGTTTGCCCAGTCCTGCTCTAGAGAGATCGAGAAGTGGTTTTTAAGATAGTGCTGGTCGTTTCCATGTTGGAGAAAGCGTCAGTCGTGAATCCCACTGAGGTTTGGGAGGCCGAGAAATGAGATGGCGATGCAAGAGAGGCCCCTCCTCACCTGTGCAGTTGCCATGTTGAACGGTGACCCTCTTGATTTCCCCGAAGCTGCCGTAGTCGCCACCTTCCTCCGCGTTGTTGGCCGCGCTGTAGGGGCTTCCGCAGGGCGGCTCTTGGTCCAGGCCTTGGAAATCCCCTTCCGAGCTGCCGGACATCTGCTGCCGCTCCAGGTCTTCTGGGCAGTCGTCCGAATGGGGCTCCTCCGTTTTGATCACCACCCGGAGGCCAGCTAAGAGGGGGCAAAGTGTGGGGAGATATATATAGATATATGTGAGAGAGATCTGTAGGGGAAATCATCAGATTTAGCTTGGAGAAGAGAAGTTGGGGAGGGAACATGATAGTCTTGTTTACGTATTTGAAAGAGGTCACATCGAAGAGGAGACAGCTCCAAAGACTAAGATGCAATGGAACAATGGCATCGGATTGTGGGGGCAAAGATCCCACCTAAACTTTACGAAGAAGCTTCTCATGGTAAGAGCTGTTTGATAGTGGAATGTGTTGCCTTAGGCCCCTTCCACACACAAGCATAAAATCCACATTGAACTGGATTATATGGCAGTGTGGACTCAGCTATCCCAGTTCAAAGCAGATATTGTGGATTATCTGCCTTGATATTCTGGGTTCTGTGGCTATGTGGAAGGGTCCTCAGAGCTCAGTGGAGTCTCCTTCTCTGGAGGTTTTAAAGAGAGGCTGGATGGCCATCTGTTGGGAGGGCATTGTGTTTTCCTGTCTGGCAGAAGGGGGTTGGACTAGATGGCCCTTGGGGGTCTCTTCCAACTCTGTGAAGAGGTTGGGGCGGAAAAGGAAAGGACCCGAGGCTGTTAGGAATGTTGGGAGTTGGAGTCCAAAACACCTGGAGGGCCAGCGTTTCCTCATGCCTGGTGTAGAACCAGCACAAGATCTGACCTACAAAGTCCTGAACGGTTTGGGACCCGCCTACCTATGTGACCACATATCTGTGTACATCTCTCCGATCATCTGGAGAGACCTTACTCTCGCTCCCACCGGCCTTGCAGGCACAGTTGGTGGGGACGAGGGAGAGGGCCTTCTCTGCAGTGGCGCCCCGACTCTGGAATGCGCTCCCCAAGGATATTAGACAAGCCCCCACTTTAGGAGGAGCCTGAAGACGTGGCTGTTCCAATGTGCCTTCCCTGAATGAAGTAAATCAGGGCTGTCCAACTGGCGGCCCCGGGGCCGGATCCGGCCCCGTAGCCTGTTGGACACGGCCCCACCTATGCCCTCAGCCGCCATTTTTAAATTTAAAAAATCGATTTTTTTTTTTTAAAATGGCGGCCGGGGGGGGAGGGGGAGGCAGGGCAGGGAGGAGGAAGAGAGCTAGCTCCTCCAGCGTGACGCACTGCTCTTGGCACTGCCTACTCCTCCTTTTCGGCGGCTCCCCCGGCCTAGGAAGGGAGGGGGCGCCAAAGGAGGAGTAGGCGGCAGCGCGTCCAGGGTGCCTGGCGTGACGCTGCCCCTTGGCACCGCCTACTCCTCCTTTTCGCGCCTCCCTTCCTAGGCCGGGAGCCGCCTGAAGGAGGAGTAGGCGGTGCCAGGCAGCGCGTCACGCCAGGCCTGTGACGCGCTGCTCTGGCGCCGCCTACTCCTCCTTTTTCGGTGGCTTTAGGAGGGGGCGGGGCCTGGGGGCAGGGCCAAGCAGCCCCGCAGGTCATCAGTGACCTCGTATCCGGCCCTGGACCCGCCAGAAGTTGGACAGCACTGAAGTAAATAATGCCCTGCTATGTTCATTCCTCGCAAAACGTCCTCAGAAGCACTTTAATTACCTTTTGTGTGTCTGCTATATGCGAACTACCTCTGTCGGCACCCAGTGTTTATTTATTTAAAAATGTTAACGATCACATGTGGCCAGCCCGAAATTGTTTTAAATTGTCTGTTACTGCTTGTGTCTGGGTTTTATTGACTGTATTGTTTTTATAATTGCTATTGTTATGTTATTGGGCTTGGCCCCATGTAAGCCGCCCCGAGTCCCCTTGGGGAGATGGGTGCGGGGTAGAAATGAACATATAAATATAAATAACAATAATAATAATATCCTCCAACAGTCCCAATTTCCTTTTTTCCCCATTTCCTCCATCTCTGGGCCTTTGCACATTTCTACACCTGACTTTAAACCCGACGAAGCAAACCTCGAAACCTACCTGCCGTGGGATCCGGAGGGCTGTCCTGTTCCTCCGAATCCTGCTCATCTCCATCTGGACCGGGCTCTGTTTGCGCTAAAATGCCTGGTTTTGAAATTGCATAGTCTGTTGGGAATAAAGGCAATATAGATATATAGAGGGGTTACATTTTGAGGCTATAATCACCCCTGCATATTTGTGGGTTAACGCACAAGTCATACACAAAAGCAATTTTCAATATCAAAAATATATAATATGAGTAGGTACCAGGGACAACATAAGTAACATTGAGGACCACAAGCATATACTGTACGGAATCAATTCGCATGACACTCCGGGATATAATGTTCAATTGCCGGAAAATCCGGAATAAGTTTAAATCAGTCCGTGTCTAGCGAAAGAGGTCCGCAAAAAAGTCCCACAATGTCGAATCAAATGCTGAACAACAATAGTCCCCAGTAGACCAATAGGCAATAACCAATAAGCGATAGGAAAGTAAGGAGAGCAATATACTCCAGTGGTGAAAAGGTTAGCCAGAGGCCAACGGGCTGGCGATGCCAAGGATATTCGGGCCGCTTGTATTCCGTTTCGCTCCCGGGCGGAGCTTTGTCAAGGCCTCCATGGATTGGTTTTCCGTAAGCCCTTATCTGCAATTAAGAAGTATACATAGCATCGAGAAAGCCGAATGTTAACTGGCGCACAGTTAAGACTCGTGCGACAGCTGCGCCCGTTCCTTGGGAAGTCTGATCTTGCTACGGTCGTCCACGCTCTGGTCACATCCCGAATAGATTACTGCAACGCACTCTACGTGGGGCTGCCTTTGAAGACAGTTCGGAAGCTACAACTAGTCCAACGGGCGGCAGCCAGATTACTAATCGGAGCTACATACAGGGAGCATACCACCCCCCTGTTGTGTCAGCTCCATTGGCTGCCTGTCCAATTCCGAGCTCAATTCAAAGTGCTGGTTTTGACCTTTAAAGCTTTATACGGTTCTGGCCCAGCTTACTTGTCCGAACGCATCGGCCTCTATGTCCCACCTCGTAATTTAAGATCATCCGGGGGGGGGGGGCTGCTCTCGCTCCCGCCAACTTCTCAAATGCGGTTGGCGGGGACGAGAGGGAGGGCCTTCTCGGTGGTGGCCCCCCATCTGTGGAACACACTCCCTATTGATATTCGATCAGCTTCATCCCTCCTAACATTCAGAAAAAGAGTGAAATCCTGGCTTTGGGACCAAGCGTTTGCACCCTAGCACGACACGGCACTCTAGACTGGTCAGTTGGCAAATTGGTGGTTAAGATCTAAGACTTTGGATGGAACATTGTTTTAATGGTGATGAATGTACATGATGTTTTTAATATTAACTGTATTTTAATGTATTTAATTCTAGGTGTATTTTAATGTATTTTAATTTTAACTGTTGTTTACTATGTATTGTGTGGCATCGAATTGTTGCCGTCTGTTAGGCCGCACTGAGTCCCCCCTCAGGGGTTGAGAAGTAGCGGGGTATAAACACTGGAAATAAATAATAATAAATAAAAACCCATAAAATGGTATATTCAATATACATACCGATATGGAGATATTCAAGAGCCTAACCCCGCTTGCAAAGCGAGGTGACCATAAAGGTGAGTACGAAGAGTCGGACACAGTTTACATGCTTTACAAACAGCTGGAAACGATTACATAGTTACAAGATCAGTGACTGCTCACTAATGGGTTCATTTAACCCTTTCGGGTATTCTGAATCAAGAAGGACGATCCATTTACATTCCAATCTTCTAAGCACCTGATGTATATTGCTGTGAGAGGTCGGATCTACCTTTTCTAATGCTTGTATTCTTAAAGAACCAGGTGTATGTTTAAAGGATTTGCAGTGGACATAGAACGGTAAGTCTTCATTGCCCGAATTAATTCTACTGCGGTGTTCTACAAATCTCTGCCTCAGTTTTCTGTTTTCGCCCAGGAGCGAAACGGAATACAAGCGGCCCAAATATCCTTGGCATCGCCAGCCCGTTGGCCTCTGGCTAACCTTTTCACCACTGGAGTATATTGCTCTCCTTACTGTCCTATCGCTTATTGGATAGTGCCTATTGGTCTACTGGGGACTATTGTTGTTCAGTAAACAAAGAGCTGGAGTGCTGAGTAACCTTATCCCGCTTTAGGAGATGCCGACTTGCGATCTCTGCGTCCTGGAATCTTTACCTTTGGCGAACCTATATTTCCCGATCCTTTTGGACTGTACCTTATCCCTATCTGGATTTACAAATTTATGGACCATCAGGGTGTGACTTTATTGGATCCATTGGATCTTACCATTTTGGACACTATTCACACTCTTCCTTTTCTTATTGGAACTTTTGTGAAGATACGGACTTTGACATTTTGGACTCTTTATTGTTGCTACGCATGTCCTTTTATGTCCTTTGGTTCTTTGGAATGCTTATCCTGATATTCGCCACCCTAATGGTACACGTATGTATACTTCATTATAGATTTTGATACAGTCCGATTGTGTTTTTGCCTTTTCACTACGACTATTGTTGTTCAACATTTGATTCGACATTGTGGGACTTTTTTGTGGACCTCTTTCGCTAGACGCGAACTGATTTAAACTTACTCCGGATTTTCCGGCAATTGAACATTATATCCCAGAGTGTCATGCGAATTGATTCCATCTTTAACGGGTACAGTATATGCTTGTGGTCCTCAATGTTACTTATGTTGTCCCTGGTACCTACTCATATTATATATCAGGGCTGTCCAACTGGCGGCCCTGGGGCCGGATCCGGCCCCCCAGCCTGTTGGGCACGGCCCCAGCTATGCCCCCAGCCGCCATTTTTAATTTTTTTTTAAAAAATCTAATTTTTTTTTTAAAAATGGCAGCCGGGGGGTAGGGGGAGGCGGGGCAGGGAGGAGGAAGAGAGCTAGCTCCTCCCTGCACCGCCCCCTCCGTCCCTCTCTCCGCGCCGCCAATTGCATCGGCGCCGGTGAGAGAAGGACAAGGGGTGGTACAAGGAGGAAGAGGGCTAGCTCCTCCTCCCTGCAGCCCCCTCCCTTGCAAAGCATCGCAGCAGCGGCTGAAGCCAGCACCGGTTCCTGCGGCTGCCGGGATGCTTTGCAAGGGGGGTCCCGCGGCACCCCTCCCTTGCAAAGCATCGCAGCAGCGGCTGAAGCCAGCGCCAGCTTCTGCAGCTGCCGGGATGCTTTGCAAGGGAGGGGGTCCCCAGCGGCGCCTCTCCCTTCCAAGGCATCCCGGCAGCAGCTGAAGCCGCGAAACCGCCAGCTTCATCTGTGGCTAGGATGCCTTGGAAGGGAGGGGGTGCCGCGTGGCTCCCCTCTCTCCCTAAGCTTCCCGACAGCCGGGGACGAGGCCGTGGGCGGGGGGTGTGACCAGGGGCGGGGCCGGGCGGCCCCCCAGGTCATCAGTGACCTGGAATCCGGCCCTTGGCCGGTTAGAAGTTGGACAGCACTGTTATATATTTTTGATATTGAAAATTGCCTTTGTGTATGACTTGTGCATTTACGCAACTCATGCTCTGTTTTCCTTTATTTGTGGGTTAAGCATTTGCAGATTCAAGTATCGGCCACACCTCATTGCTGTTTTTTTTACTGCCTCCCGGCAAGTAACACGATAATATGTTCTCTCTAGACATACCATATGTAGAGTCTTCCAGTATGATTCTAAGGCCAAATCCCAGCAGATGTGTTTTGTGTCTCAACCACAGAGATAAAAGCAGGGCACAAACAAATATTATAATAATAATAATAATAATGTCAGAAGCGAATTGAGAGTACAGTTAAAATGTATTAAAACACAAACAAAGTTTAAAAACTTGGCATGATGCTAAATGTCCTTTGACCAGGAGCTGCCCACTTGGCAGTGCCTCTGGTGTCGCTGCGAGAATGTCCTCCATTGTGCATGTGGCAGGGCTCAGGTTGCATGGTAGTAGGCGGTCTGTGCTTTGCTCTTCTCCGCATTCGCATGTCGTGGACTCCACTTTGTGGCCCCATTTCTTACGGTTGGCTCCGCATCTCGTGGTACCACAGCGCAGTCTGTTCAGCGTCTTCCAAGTCGCCCAGCCTTCTATGTGCCCAGGAGGAAGTTTCTCATCCGGTCTCAGCCATGGTTTGAGGTTCTGGGTTTTAGCCTGCCACTTTTGGACTCTTGCTTGCTGAGGTGGTCCTGTGACTATCACTGTAGTTCTTAGAAAGCTATTTCTTGAGACATCCTGTGGTAATGCGGCAGGTCTCATTGAGAGCCACATCCACTGTTTTAACGTGGTGAGGTGTGTTCCACACTAGGCATGCGTACTCAGCAGCAGAGTGGCAAAACGCAAGTGTCTTCACAGTCTCTGGATGTGATTCCCAAGTTGTGCCAAAAGCTTCCTCAGAGGATCATAACACAACCTGGGCAACGTCGTCGTAGATGGCTGATTCTCTCACACCAGAAGCGACTTGCAGCATAATAATAATAATAATATAAAAAGATCCCTTTGCGTCTGGAAATCGTCAGTATTGCGGCATTTTCTGTGTCCCGTAATTGGGGAAGTTAAGACTGTTTACAACGTAAAATTACAATGAAATTGTCTAACTTAATAATAATAATAATAATAATCCCTTTGCCTGGAAATCGTCAGTCTTGCGGCATTTTCTGTGTTCCACTAATGGGGAAGTGAAGACTGTTTGCAACGTAAAATTACAATGAAATTGTCTAATTTAATAATAATAATAATAATCTATCTATCTATGTATATAATAAAAGTCAGTGTTTGCGGCGGTGGGTGGTGCGGTGGTGCGGAGGGAGGAATATGTGCCAGCATTTCGATTGGCTGCCACTGTGGGATTATTTGCATAAAGGGCTCTGATTCGCCAGTGTCAGAACTCCAACATTTTACGGCCCCAGACAGAGGGGATTGGTTGCCACAGAAATGGTATTTGCATAAAGGACTCCGATTGGCCAACCACATTCCAACATTTCACACGATGCCTTCCTCAAATAACCCGGGCACTGCCGGGTCCTCAGCTAGTAACAATAATAACAATAAAGATCCCTTTGCGTCTGGAAATCGTCAGGCTTGCGGCATTTTCTGTGTTCCGCTAATGGGGAAGTTAAGACTGTTTACAATGTAAAATGACAATGAAATTGTCTAATTTATTATTTCCTGATCAGGGCTGAGGGGGGAAAGGAAGGGGCCTGAGGCTGTGAGGAATGGTGAGAGTTGAAATCCAAAACACCTGGAGGGAGGGCCCAAGTTTGCCCATGCCTGGTGTAGATGCACCCCTAATAACATTTCCTGGCCTTGACCCACTGGAAGCACATTCCCTTAGGAACAGTCACATAAACAATAATTTAAATACAGAAGGGGTGGGGGGGGGAAAACCTATAACTTACCTACTTATCTAATTTCAATTTCCCTTAAATGTCACCAAAATGCTCAAGCTGCTTTTCGCCTGGTCGCACACCTTTCACCTGGCGCCTAATGCAACCTCAACTCGATGAAGGTGACCCTATTTGCTTGAATCGGATGCTCACTCTTTTGGGGGTTAATTAGGGTGCACATTAGATTTGCATCATACAGTCACCTTATCGCTGAGGCAAAGCCAAATGGGGAGCTGCTTCAGGAAATGCACCTGGAATTTCCTATTTTGGGGACATCATCTTTATTTTATCGGCCCTGGCTCAATCCTATACAATCCTGGGATTTGTAGTTTGGTGAGGCATCAGCATTCCTTGGCAGGAAAGGCCCGAGACCTTGGAAAACGACAATGCCATAGTATTGAACCAAGGCAGTTAAGGTGGGTTCACTCTGCAGCATAGATGCATCCTATTACTCATAGTGCGCTTACATTCACCAGCAAAAGCTTTGCATTTGGACCCAGAGTTTTGGAAATGGAAACCCCAGGTTTCGGCGGTGGCCGGGAGAGTTTTTCGCACAGTTAAACTTGTGCGCCAGCTGTGCCCGTACCTTGGGAAGTCTGATCTGGCTACGGTGGTCCACGCTCTAGTTCACGCTCCCAAATAGATTACTGCAATGCGCCCTACGTGGGGCTGCCTTTGAAGACGGCTCGGAAACTACAGCTGATCCAATGGGCGGCAGCCAGATTGCCAACTGGGGCGACACACAGGGAACATACCACCCCCTTGCTATACCAGCTCCACTGGCTGCCAGTCCATCTCCGAGCCCAATTCAAAGTGCTGGTATTGACCTTTAAAGCTCTATACAGTTCTGGCCCAGTTTACTTGTCCGATCACATCTGCCTCTATGTCCTATCTCGTAGCCTAAGATCATCTGGGGAGGCCCTGCTCTCGCCCCGGCCAGCATCGCAAATGCGGTTGGTGGGGACGAGAGACAGGGCTTTCTTGGTGCCCCGGCCTATGGAACCCACTCCCAAACGAGATAAGATCGATTCCATTCCTCTTGGCTTTAAGGGGGGGGGATATAACATCGTGGTTCTGGGACCAGGTCTTCGAGCAGCAAACGTAATTTGCACCTTAGTGGACATTGACTGGAAATTCTGCTTTGCAACAGCTGCAAAGCTGTTTGGGCTGGAAGTCAGCCTGAAGAAAACGCAAGTCCTCTACCAGCCTGCACCACAGGAAGAACACCACCATCCCCATGTCACCATAGGCGAATCTGTGCTTAAGTTCGTTCAGCAGTTCACCTACCTGGGAAGCATCATCTCTTCAGGCGCCAAGACTGATCAAGACATACAGTAGATCACAGATTAGCAAAGGCATAGAGTGCATTCGAAAGGCTTCACAAAAGTGTCTGGAGCAACAAGCACCTGAGGCAAAACACCAAAATCAGTGTGTACAGAGCTATCGTACTGTCTATTCTCCTCTATGGGTCTGAAACATGGGTCACCGATCGCCAACACCTACGACTCCTCGAATGCTTTTGTCAGCCCTGTCTTCGCACAATCCTAAATGTGCACTGGACCGACTATGTGACTTATGTTGGTGTCCTTGAGCAAGCAGGGATCACCAGCATTGAGGCCATGCTATTGAGAACACAGCTGCGCTGAGCAGGGCACATCTCTAGGATGGAGGACCACCGCCTCCCAAAGATACTACTCTACGGTGAACTCGCCACGGGTCAGCGCAAGAGAGGCGTCCCCAAAAAGAGATATAAGGACTCCCTGAAACAACACCTCAGGCTCGGCCAGATTGATCACCAAAAATGGCCTCACATTGGGAGGCATGGAGACGCACTATCCACAATGCTGCGGCCTCTTTCGAGAAGACACGCCGAATGGGTCTCGAAGAGAAACGACAACGCAGAAAGAACCGCAACTTGGAAACGACATCACCCAAGGAGAGTTTCTGCTGTGCTTTCTGCAACCGGACTTGCCTATCTCAGATTGGCCTTTTTAGTCATCAACGCGCCTGTAAAAAGCGTGGGATGAGTCCTTCCTAAGAATCTTCGTTCGCGAAGTAATGCCGAGAGAGAGAGAGAGATTTATTGGTTTTTTAATGATTATGTAATTGTTTTAATGCTTATGTATGTGACTGTGATTATATTGTTATATTTGTGCTGTAGCGGCCTCGTACCGTTGCGAATTTAAGTCGTCCTGAGTCCCTCCTTCGGGGGTAGAGAAGTAACAGGGTACATATACTAGAAATAAATAATAATAAATCCAATGTTACATGAGACTCAAGTAAATACGGCAGTTCGAAAAACCCCTCAATGCCAAAGGGCAATCTCTCTGTTTCCCAGTTAAGGAGTCAGCTGCCCAGGGAGCTGAAACTAATGAGAATAGAAACGCTCCCAGCAGATTAAACAGACGGTCAGGATTAAGGAGGGACGACGTACGCAGCAGGGCCTGATTATAATCCGGACGCAGCCGCAGCGGCCCACGGTTTGAGGAGAGACGCACCGTTCGAGGGAAGCCATGCTCCCACTCTCTTCTGCTGCTTTGGCCAGACTTCCCCTGGAATAACCCTGTGTCCACTACTGGGCAAAGCAGATGGTCAAGTCTCCCAAGAACGCTAACCGGAATTGTCAAAGGTCTAGAAACTATGACTCCCTCTAAGGCTGGGAACGTTTACCTTTGTTTGTTTTATGCTTTTGGTTTTATTTTATTGTAATGCACTATTTATTTATTTATTTATTCAAAACTTTTGTATCCCGACCTTCTCACCTCCGTCGAGGGACTCAGACCGGCTCACAGCAAGGATTCAATGCTACGTACAAATTAAAAACAACCAACGACAGTACAAGATTAAAATACAAATGGATAAAAATACATAAAAGCCAATTCGTCGACTAAAATTAGTTCAAATGTGGTAATTCACAACCAGTCTCGGCCTATTCTGGGAATGCTTCGTTCCAAAGCCAGGTTTTCACTAGCCTCCTGAAGGACAAGAGGGAGGGGGCAGATCTAACCTCGCTCGGGAGTTCCATAGCCGAGGGGCCACCACAGAGAAGTCTGTGCTTGCGAAGGTGGCGGGACCAAGAGCAGGGCCTCTCTGGAGGATCTTAGTGTCCTTGATGGTTCATAGGGGAGAACACGTTTGGGCAGGTAAACTGGGCTGGAACCGTATAGGGTTCTGTAGGTTAAAACCAACACTTTGAACTGTGCTCAGAAACTAATTGGCAGCCAGTGGAGCTGTTGTAACAAGGGCATTGTGTGCTCCCTGTACCCAGCTCCTGTTAGTAGCCTGGCTGCTGAGCGTTGGACTAATTGCGACTTCTGGGCAGGTGTCACACCTCAACGGCCTCAGGCATCACTTTTGCTTGGGCAGAGTTCCATCCAGGAGAATCAAGAAATACTTTCCAAGCCAGCTTGCTTTGCTCAAGCCTTGTCCAGGGCCCCTTGTCTTTCCCGTGAGAAGGCAAGGGATGTAATCATAACAAAGGCCTCTCAAGGTTGTACCATCCTAACTCCCTGATAGAGCAAGCGGGCTACAGAGGCTGAGAGTTTGACTCCCTTTCGGCGCAGATGTTCTTCACTAACGAGCACTGCATTCCAAGAGGACTGAGTTCACAAAACATACAGGAGACCATCAATCTTTGCTTTTGACGTGCAACGCAACTCAGGAATACTATAACTGCCCTGTGAACCCCTTTGCCAGTGTCTTGTACCAACAACGCATTTGGGAGAGGACCTCACGGGTTAGGCCAGTCGGGCCTTCCACCAAGCCTTGCCAGCCAGCCGCTTCGGGCTGACTTGTTCCAGCATTGCCTTGTTCCTGTTCGTCGTCGAGACCCCATGATTGATCCTGGAAAGACTCTTTTACCTTTTGAACTCTTTGCCTTATAACCAACGCGTCCCAGCCTCACTTGCTTCGGCTGGGATTCCAAGAGACTCTTGCATCCGGCTTGTGTTCCCGTTTTCCCCGCTTGTGCTCCTTTTTACTGCGGAGCACTCACACCCTTGCTGATTCCTGATTGCTGCTAGCTGGAGGCACTATGAGGATTGCCTCCAACCTTTTTCCTATACTTACCTATTATCAATAAAACTCGTACCTCAGCTGCTGTGTGGTTTATCCAGGGGGGTCAGGTTGCCAAGGCCTCAGAGGGCGATAGCAGTCTTCAAAGGCAGCCCCACATAGAGAGCATTGCAGTAGTCTATACAGGATGTGACCAGAGTGTGGACTACTGTGGCCAAGTCAGACTTCCCAAGGTACGGGCGCAGCTGGCGCACAAGCTTTAACTGTGCAAAAGCTCTCCCGGCCACCGCCGAGACCTGGGCTTCCAGGCTCAGGATCACTCCCAGGCTGCGAACCTGCGCCTTCAGGGGGAGTGTAACCCCATCCAGCACAGGCTGTAACCCTATGCCCTGTCCGGCCTTTCGACTGACCAGGAGGACCTCTGTCTTGTCTGGATTCAGTTTCAATCTGTTCGCCCTTACCCAGTCCGTTACAGCGGCCAAGCACCGGTTCAGGACTTGAACAGCCTCCTTAGTAGCAGGTGGGAAGGAGTGACAGAGTTGGGCATTGTGATGAGGTGGTTATTTATGTGTTAATAGGTTTTCAGGAGATTCCACCTGAATATTAGGACTTCCTGACTGTGAGAGCTGTTCAGCAGTGGAACTCTCTGCCCCAGAGTGTGGTGGAAGTTCCTCCTTTGAAGGCTTTTAAGCAGAGGCTAGATGGGGGTGCTCTGAATGCGATTTTCCTGGTACTTGGCAGAATGGGGTTGGACTGGATGGCCCACCAGGTCTCTTCCAACTCTAGGATTCTATGATTCTATGGCTGCTATAATATGGAGAGTATGTTGGGTTTTGGACTACAGATCCCAGCATCTGGCTGATTCAAGTGAACCAAAGGAAAAGGCTGCCCATTGAATCAGCCTTTTCTCCACTTGACACTCTTGGCTAGGGGATTCTGGGAGTTGCAACGCTGGAAATAGAAGGAATACACTGCCTTCATTTCACCTTCACACCAAAATTCAGATTTAGGTCCACTTTTGTATTAGCTAAATTTGAAAGAATGGTCTCTATGGGGCAGGCCTACCCAGTCCATTTAAAATCACAGTCTATGTCTATTATTATTATTACTACTAGCTTGGGGACCCGGCGGTGCCCAGGTGGAGGATGGCATTGTGTGCCAAGGTTGGTTCGTATTAGATGTTTATGTGGCTTGCAGTGGTCTTAGGAACTTAGTGAAGGTACTGCAAGTCCCATTGGCCATGGTCCATCCTCCTCCAAACAGCACCAGGATGTAGAGTGGGTCATGCGGGCTCTGTGTGTCACATTTGGTCTTGATCATTCTTTGGATGAGGGTTGCAGTGGTCTTGGAAGGTGAGTGAAGGTATTTCAAGTCCCATCATCTGTGGTCCATCCTCCTTGAAACAGCACCAGGGTGTAGAGTGGGTCAAGGGGGCTCTGTATTGTAATTTGTAATTGTGGCATTGGGTGTTTGGCAAGTTTTGTCCTGGTCCGTCACTGCTGTGGGCCGCAGTGTGTGACTGCCTCCTTTTTCCTCTGAGTCACTTTAGAATGTTGGAATGTGGTTGGCCAATCGGAGTCCTTTATGCAAATACCATTTCAGTGGCAACCAATCCCCTCTGTCTGGGGCCGTTTGGGCCTGGTCTGTGATTTATAGGGGCTACAGTGTTGTTTGGGAAGTGAATGAGGTGAAGGTACTGCAAATCGCATCATTCGTGGGCCATCCTGCCCTAAACCACACCAGGCTGTGAAGTGGGCCATTGGTCCCCTGTTTGCCAAGTTTGGTCCTGATCCGTCATTGCTGTGGGCCGCAGTAGCTGACTGCCTGAGGCTTTTCCTTTTCCCTCTGAGTCACCTTAGAATGTTGGAATGTGGTTGGCCAATCGGAGTCCTTTATGCAAATACCATTTCAGTGGCTGCCAATCCCCTCTGTCTGGGGCCGTAGAATGTTGGAGTTTTGAGGCTGGCCAATCAGAGCCATTTATGCAAATAATTCCACAGTGCAACCAATCGAAACGCTGGCACATATCCCTCCCACCGCACCACCGCCCGCAAACACTGACTTTTATTATATACATAGATAGATAGATAGATAGATAGATAATTATTTGAAACGCAACAAGATTAGTACACAGCGAACAAGACACTCTGGCTTCTGTATTTGATCACACGTCAGACATTTCCCAAGTATCTAGGACTGTGTGCTGTATTGGCGAATAATGCGTGCAGATCCCAGGAGGGTGGCTTTTTGCAGCTGACAGGTGGTGATTGTTTTTAAGTGCAGGCCAAGGTGTTTAGGTACTGCACCCAGTGTGCCGATCACCACTGGGACCACCTTTACTGCCTTGTGCCAGAGTCTTAGCAGTTCAGTCTTTAAATCCTGTTGTTGTTGCTTTACCAGCCTCTCCTCAAGGCTTGAGGCGGGGCACAACACAGCTAGAAACACATCATGATAAAACATGATGTAAGTGACATATCTCAAAATATACAGAACAACGATGAAAACACAGTAAACACAAGGCATGAGTTCAAAATCCATAGTTATAAACTGGCTGCCGGAATAGAGAGGTTTTCAACCGTCTCTTAAATTATAAGCTTTTGTCTCAGGTATTTTATTTAATATCTGTATGCTTTAATATATGCTTTTACGCTTGCATTTTAACTAAGTTTTAATGTGTGACCTTGTAGATGTATTTAACTACGTTGCGCCCCACCCTGAGCTGAAAGGAGAGGTGGGCAAGAAGTAAAAATCATCATCATCATCATCATGTGTGTGTTATCTCTGAATGGCAAACTGTTGTTTTGGCTTGTTGGTTTTCTTTATGTTTTTCTTGAGATTTTTTTTTAATCCATGGGGTAACCCAGGGGTGCGTCTACACCAGGGGCACCCACACTTTTTCAGCATGCAAACTATTTTTAAAACAACCAAGTCAAAAAGATTTACCTTCCACGTGCGCACCATCCGCGCAGCGCTCCTTCTGCGCGGCGCACGCTCACAGTTGCTCGGACGAGAGAGGCAGGTCGGAGCGCAAGGCGGCCTCTGAGGCCCAGCCTTGCGCCCCGCCCTGTCTCTCTCTCGGCAGCGGGAGCTGCAGGTTGCTTCCGACGAGAGAAGCAGGGCAGAGCGCAAGGCTGGGCCTCCGGAGCGCCCTGCTTCTCTCTCGTCCGGAAACAACCATGGACGGTGCGCCGCATAGATGGTGCGCGCGGGCGGAAGTTGCACCGCGCGCAGGGCAGAAGCGCCCCATCCGGCTGCGATCAACCTCCTTTGGACCCGCAATCGACTGGTCAATCGCGATCGACTTCGTGGGCAGCCCTGGTCTACACTGTAGAATTAACGCAGTGAATGATTCTAGCAGTACACCAATACAACCCACATTCAACCCAAAGGATGGAGGAGCAATTTACCCAAAGAGATCAAGGACTCGTGGTTCCCCTTCATCAGGTTCTTGTAGAGTTCCTTCTGCCACTCCTCCAGCTTCTCCCATTCCTTGTCGTTGAAATAGACGGACACATCGTCAAACGTCACCGGCACCTAGAAGCCCCCAAAATAGCACACGTGGGTTACTCTGGGGTTTATGGGATTACAGGCAGTCCCCAACTTAAAAAACATTCTATTTACATATGACTCATAGTTAAGAACATGGATGAGACAACAGGAAGTGAGAGAAATCTGCCTTTAGGAAAGGATTTCCACTCCTGGAAGAATTATATTGTTTTTATGACTGTTTTTACTTTGTTGTTGTGTTGCTGGGCTCGGCCTCATGTAAGACACCCCGAGTCCCCATTGGGAAGATGGTGGCGGGGTACAAATAAAGGTTGTTATTATTATTATTATCATGGGGAAAAGTAGTCTCCACTGAAGCCTTTTCTTCAGTCCTGGTTTCAGAACACAGGCACAGACAGCACAGGGGTGTTTACCCTTCCATATGCTATCCAGTCAGTGTGTGTGTGTGTGTGTGTGTGTGTGTGTGTACATATAGACAGAGATATAGATAGATAGATAGATAGATAGATAGATAGATAGATAGATAGACGGAGTTACACTTAAAAATGTACCTGTTCTGACTTGCATACAAACTTAAGAATAAACCTACAGAACCTCTCTTATTCTTTGTAACTTGGGAACGGCCTATATTGCCCCAAATCAGAGGGGACTCACCTTAGGGGTCTCCCCCTTGGAGCCCGGGGGCAGCCGCAGGATCCAGAAGTTCCGGTTCTTGAGCAGGTTCTCCATGTTCTCCAGCCGGCGCTGGAGCAGCCCATACTCCTGGATGAGGGTGCCCAGGGTGGCCCACTTGCTCTCCAGCTGGTTGCCCATCTCCACGGTGGTCTTCTCACAGGCCAGGATCTTCTTCTCGGCCGTCCCCGCCCGGCCTTCCAGGTCCAGCAGCCGCGTCGCGTGGGAATCCATCTTCTTCTCCATGGCTTGGAAGGAGGCAATCAAGGTCAGGGAGATCTCTGCCGCTGGGGCCTCCCTCTCGGGGTCCGCAGAGAGGCGTGAAGGCAGGCGCCGCAGTCGCCGATCACACTCCAATCCTGGCCCCTAAAGGGAGGGATTGATGTCAGAGGTGTGAATATGATGCCCCCAATCCATCAGACTATGATTGGATTGCTAACAATGAGGTCCACCTAAATAGGAGGAAGACCTTTCCAAAAATAGATGTTTGACAGAAAAGTTAAGGTTGACCCTTGCCTTGAAAGACTGTGGACTTCATTGGAGGTCTTCCAAGAAGGGTTGGGTGGCTACTTCTCAGGGTGTTAATGTGTTAAACCCCTCAGACTATGACCGGATTACTAACAGTGAGATCCACCTAAATGTGAAAAAGACCTGCCTGAAGATAAGTGCAGCTAGAGCCCAAACCTATCTTTGAAGGACCTTCCTTTGTTGCATGATCAGGATCAGGGGTGGGCAAGATGCGGCCCAGCAGCCGATTCTGTCCGGCCCGAGGAGAAGGGCGTCGGGGGCGGAGCCAAGAGGAAGGGGTGCTGCTGCCGCCATCCCATTGTCGGCTCTGTGGGGCCTGTGTCGGCAGACAGACCGGAGGAGTGGCAGCTTTGGAGTGCCTGCCATCCCTGGAGGCGATCCAGGCCTGCAGCGGGAGCACTCGGCGACTTGAAGGGGCTGATCGCCCTGGCGACCCGGAAGACTTGATTGTCTTCCAGGTCACCAGGTCGAATAAGCCACCTCAGATGGCCGACTGCTCCCCCTGCAGGCCCAGATCGCCTCCAGGGATGGCAGGCACTCCATGGCAGGACGATTAGCTGGGGAACGTCTGGGGGCGAGAGCGGGTGGAGGCCTGCAGCCTCTGATCGCCTGCTGCTCTGCTCTGCTCTGCTGCGGTGGCGGCTGGGTCCCCGCTTTGCCATCCTCTGGGCTGGGTCCATTGGGCCATTCCATCTTGGCATCCTTCCTCTCTTGAGGATGTCAGCCTTCATCTTGGTTCGCACCTTGTCTTCTTCAATTTAATTTAATTTTAGTGGTTTTTATTATTTTATAATAATTTAATAATAATAATATAATAAATAATATAATATTGTAATGTTATATTATATTATAATTTCAATATATTATAATGTCTATATATATACTATAATAATTATGATATTAGTACTAATAATATATGAATATTTCTTGATATATTAATATGTTAATATTAATGATGTGTAATATATAGTAAATAAATAAATAAATAATGTAGATTAGAATGTAGTTCAGTCTCTAGGTGCGGCCCTCCATAATAATTTTTGGCCCCTTGGAAAAAATAATTGCCCACCCCTGATCTGGATAGTCACCCTTCAGGGGTTCTTGAACACAAATCACTGGATCCAAAAGATAAGAAAAGGACAGGTGTGAATGGGGACGCCCCCAACCCATCGGACTATGCCCGTATCACTAACAACGAGGTCCACCCAAACAGAAGGTAGACCTTCCCAAAGATAAGAGACACCTGACAGCACAGGTAATGTTTAACCTTGCCTTGAAAGACTGTGGACTTCATTGGAGGTGTTCCAAGAAGGGCTGGTGGCCACTTCTCATTGACTCCAAAGGGCAGGTTTGAGAGGTGTGAATGGGATGCCCCCAACCCATCAGACTATGACTGGATTACAATGAGGTCCACCTAAACATGAAGCAGACCTTCCCGAAGATCAGGTAACATCAAAATCTTTAAAGGACCTCTCGGGATTGCTTGAACACAAATCCTTGGATTCAAAGGACAGGTGTGAGAGTTGTGAGTGGTTTGATCCTGAATTCAATAGGATACAACCGCATAACAATGAAATTCACTTAAACATGAGGAAGACCTTCCTGAAAATAAGAGACGCTGTCCATCTAAGTGGTTGCATGAGAGAGAGAGAGAGAGACCTTTGCTTTCTGCTGCTTGATGGTACACAAACCTTGTTTATGTTGCACTAAATTCTTAAAGCATTGCATAAAAGTCACCAGCATTGAGGCCATGCTATTGAAAACACAACTGCGCTGGGCAGGACACGTCTCTAGGATGGAGGACCACCGCCTCCCAAAGATACTACTCTATGGCAGGGCCGTAGCCAGGATTTTGATTCGGGGGGGGGGGGGGCTGAGTTTGGTTCGGGGAGGCCTGAGACTGGGTGGAAGAGGGTCTACCCTAGCAAACCTTTTGTATAGTTATCCCAATAACCCCATGAATGTGGGATATAATGAGCATGGTGATCAGATCATGATATGAATAAACATAACAGTTTAAATAATGTACCAGTAAGGCCTTTTCGCGGACCACCCTGAGAATTTCGGGGGGGGGGGCTGAAGCCCCCTTAGCCCCCCTGGCTACATGCCTGCTCTATGGTGAACTTGCCACGGGTCAGTGCAAGAGAGGCGCCCCCAAAAAGAGATATAAGGACTCCCTGAAACAACATCTCAGGCTCGGCCAGATTGATCACCAACAACGGTCCACCCTGGCCTCACATCGGGAGGCATGGAGACGCACTATCCACAATGCTGCGGCCTCTTTCGAGAAGACACGCTGAACGGGTCTTGAAGAGAAACGACAACGCAGAAAGAACCGCAACTTGGAAACAACATCACCCAAGGAGACTTTCTGCTGTGCTTTCTGCAACTGAACTTGCCTATCTCAGATTGGCCTTTTTAGTCATCAACGCGCTTGTAAAAAACGTGGGATGAGTCCTTCCTGAACCTTTGTTCGCGAAGTAATGCCGAGAGAGCATAAAAGTATTGTAGGAAATCACCTTCAAGCGGTGGGTATAACAAAAAGGTATCAATGAAACCTACATTGTTGTGTTTACAGTGTTTGGGTCCCATCTACAGGGCGTTTCATTAGGTATCTATAAATGCAAACACGGTTATTCCAAAACCCAGGGGGAAACTTCCGAACGCAAAGTGCTTCTGGTCCCAAAACATTTCAGAGAAGGGAAACGCAGGACTCCGTGAGGCTTCTCTGCTGGAAATTAAACTACGGCTCTTTGCTTGGTGGCCTGCCCAGCCCTGGTTATTTACATTCTCTAGCACTGAAAGATAAGAAAATAAATGACAGTCTTGAAAAGGGAAGTGAAGCAGACCATGCGGTGGGATGGAAGAAATGACGGAAATCACTCAGTGCTCCAGATGTGGTTGGACTGCAAATCCCAGCAGCCTCAGCCAGCATAAGCTGGAGGAAAGTTGCAGTGTGGCCTAACACTGAGCAAAGAGGTAACCAGGTCTTTTCTCTCCCACAGTCAACCCCTTTGCGTCTCCCTCTCAATGAGCCACAGTTAAATCAAGATGTTTGGTGCTTCCCAAATCCGGGCTTTCCAGGTATTTTAGAGTTTTGCTCCCAGAGTTTCTGATTGTTGGCCAACAACAATGGCACAACCCCAAAGGACAACCCAACACTTAACAACAGCATTGCTTTGATAAACAAACTCAACAACAACAGCACCCTTCAACAACAACAATAGCATTGCCTTGATAGACAAGCACAACAATGCTACTGTCTTGACGGACAGACCAAATACCCTTCAACAACAACAACAGCAATGACATTGTCTTGTTGGCCAACAACAATGGCACAACCCCGAAGGACAACCCAACGCTCAACAACAGCATTGCTTTGATAAACAAACTCAACATCAATGCCATTGTCTTGTTGGCCAACAACAATGGCACAATCCCGAAGGACAACCCAACACTTAACAACAGCATTGCTTTGATAAACTAACTCAACATCAATGCCACTGTCTTGTTGGCCAACAACAATGGCACAACCCCGAAGGACAACCCAACACTCAACGACAGCATTGCTTTGATAAACTAACTCAACAACAACAGCACCCTTCAGCAACAACAATGCTACTGTCTTGCTACTGTCTTGATGGACAGACTCAATACCCTTCAACAACAACAGCAATGCCATTGTCTTGTTGGCCAACAACACTGGCACAACCCCGAAGGACAACCCAACACTCAACCACAGCATTGCTTTGATAAACAAACTCAACAGCAATGCCATTGTCTTGTTGGCCAACAACAATGGCACAATCCCGAAGGACAACCCAACACTCAACAACAGCATTGCTTTGATAAACAAACTTGTCTTGTTGGCCAACAACAACAACACTCAAACAGCATTGTCCTGTTGGGCCAACAACAATGCCACAACCCTGAAGGACAACCCAACACTCAAAAACAGCATTGCTTTCATAAACAAATTCAACAGCAACCGGAACAGCAGTGTCATTGTCTTGTTGACCAGCAACAATGGCACAACCCCGAAGGACAACCCAACACTCAACAACAGCATTGCTTTCATAAACAAAGTCAACAACAACAGCACCCTTCAACAACAACAACAATAGCATAGGCTCAAAGGAGTAACCCAACACCCATAAACAACAAACCAACAACAACAGCACTGCTTTCAAAGACAAACTCAATAATAACAATAATGGCATTGCCTTGAAGGACAAACACAACACCCTTTAACAACAGCAGCAGCAGCAGCATGGCCAAACAATAACAGCATGGCCTCAAGGGACACCCAACAACAGCAATAGCACTGTCTTGATAGACAAGCACAACAACAGCAACAACAATGCTGCTGTCTTGATGGACAGACCCAATACCCTTCAACAACAACACAAGCAATAGCATGGCCTCAAAGGACAAATCCAACACTCAACAACAACAATGTCCAGATGGACAAATGGAACACCCAACAACAACAACTATGGCATTGACTTGATGAATAAACCCAAAACATCATTACCACCACCACAACAGCATTGTCTTTATGGACAACCCCACACTGAGCTACAAAGCTATGGTACTCCTCTGATAGATCAATCCAACACACAGCAACAGCAACAGCAGCAGCAGAATTGCCTTGATGGACAAACCCAACAATGATCAACAACCACAAGCCATTGCATTGTGGACAAACCCAACACTCATCAATAACAACAATGGCATGGCCTAGATGGACAAACCCAACACTCAACAACAAATACTATGCCACTGCCTTAGTGGACAAATGCAATGCTCAGCAATGACACATTGCATTGCCTTGAGGGACAAACCCAATCTTGGGAGCCAACGTATTTCCCTGACATTGCTGATTTCAGTTTATTGATTTATTCTGCAGTTATTTATTTGAACAGTTAGTTTTGTATTGAACTTCCTTCTACGTTGCTAGGAATCCATGACGCATAAAGAGATGCCTCGTCACAGCAGGTACACAAACAATAAGTAAATGACAACTCAACTTCAAGCCCCTTCACCTTGTTGTAAGTTGGCATCTCATTATGCTTCCAACTAAATCTATTATAACAGGGCTGTCCAACTTCTACCGGACCGGGGGCCTTAATTCCA
Source organism: Anolis apletophallus (assembly GCA_030556195.1). Classification (NCBI taxonomy): domain Eukaryota; kingdom Metazoa; phylum Chordata; class Lepidosauria; order Squamata; family Anolidae; genus Anolis; species Anolis apletophallus. Next base: position 4,721,077 of record JARBWK010000008.1, on the reverse strand, counting down.
GTCACTGATCACCTGGGGGGCCTAAGGGTCTGCCCCTGCCCCAGCTCCGCCCCCACCCAGCTCCGCCCCTGCCGCCCCACCCCTCCCCAGCCCCCCCTCCCTCAGCTCCGCCCTCCCTGCCCCTCCCCCCCGGCTCCGCCCCCATACTCAATATGCCCAAATGTGAACACTGGTGGATTTGGGGGAAAATAGACCTTGACATTTGGGAGTTGTAGTTGCTGGGATTAGTAGTTCGCCTACAATCAAAGAGCATTCTAAAATCCACCAATGATGGAATTAACCAATCTTGGCACACAGAACTCCCATGACCAACAGGAAATACTGGAAGGCTCTGGTGGGCATTGACCTTGAGTTGTGGAGTTGTAGTTCACCTCCATCCAGAGAGCACTGTGGACTCAAATAATGATGGATCTGGACCAAACTTGGCATGAATACTCAATATGCCCAAATGTGAACACAGATGGAGTTTGGGGAAAATAGACCTTGACATTTGAGAGTTACAGTTTCTGGGATTTATAGTTAACACACAATTTCTGGGATTTATAGTTAACAGTTTACAGTTTCTGGGATTTATAGTTAACACACAATCAAAGAGCATCCTGAACTCTTTCAACAATGGAATTGAACCAAACTTGGCATATTGAACTCTCATTAAATAAATAAATTTAAAAAACAGCCGATTTCTTTTTTTAAAGGGTAGGGGGCCGAAGGGAAGGGACTGGGGGGCCGTATACGGCCCGCGGGCCGCCAGTTGGACAGCCCTGTATTATAACAATGACAAAACAAACATTAGTTTGCCTCCACTTCCCAAAACATTGCTCTGAAACTATAACAGTCATCCTCCCTCAAAACCATGTACAAGGGACCACTTTCCAACATTAGTACCAAAAGAGTCCCAAATCGGTTTTTGGTCAAATTTAGATTCGCTTTGGTTATTTGGGTGCTGGTTCAGAAAATTGCATTGGACAGACCACATCAGCTCTAGTTTCTGATACAGAACATATGCCACCCAGTAGTTGCCATCTGCTCACCCACAGAAAACCATATTTAATAATCTAGGGCTGATGTGGTCTATCCAAGGGTTCGGGGCTGGTCAGTGACAGGGAAGGAGTGGCAGGCGGCACAAAAGGAGCAGATACAACATACATAAAATAAAATAAACAAATAGGAAGGAGGCTTGCGGACCACATTTTTGACCTTGAGGCCCACTGGTGGTCTGCGGCCCACAAGTTAAGAACCACTGTCCTAGACACATTTGAGAAGTGTCCGATGTGTGATCCAATACAGCAGCCAGCATAGTAATCTTGTTTGCTATGTATTCATCTTGTTATGTATCAAACAACAATAATAATAACAATAATAATAAGCCTAGACACTTGGGAAGTGTCGGACGTGTGATCCAATACAACAGCCAGCATAGTAATCTTGTTTGCTATGTATTCATCTTGTTATGTATCAAATAATAATAATAATAACAACAATAACAATAATCCTAGACACTTGGGAAGTGTCCAACGTGTGATCCAATACAAAACCCAGCATAGTAATTTTGTTTGCTATGTATTCATCTTGTTATGTATCAAATAACAACAACAACAACAATAATAATAATCCTAGACACTTGGGAAGTGTCCGGCGTGTGATCCAATACAACAGCCAGCATAGTGATCTTGTTTGCTATGTATTCATTCTGTTATGTATCTAATAATAATAATAATAACAACAATAACAATAATTCTAGACACTTGGGAAGTGTCTGACGTGTGATCCAATACAACACCCAGCATAGTAATTTTGTTTGCTATGTATTCATCTTGTTATGTATCAAACAACAACAACAACAACAATACTAACTACTACTAATAATAATAATAATAATCCTAGACACTTGGGAAGTGTCCGTCGTGTGATCCAATACAACAGCCAGCATAGTGATCTTAGTGATCTTAGTGATATAATAATAATAATAATAATAATAATCCTAGACACTTGAGAAGTGTCTGACATGTGATTCAATACAACAGCCAGCATAGTAGTGATCTTGTTTGCTATGTATTCATCTTGTTATGTACCAAATAATAATAATAATAATAATAATAATGGCATTGAGAAGGTTGAGAAACACTGCTCTAAAAGAAAGAAGAATATATTGAATATTTTCCATTAATTATTATATTATATTTTGAATATTTCCATTTATTATTGTTATTGTTTTTATTATATTTTGAAATATAATTATTTATTATATTGAATATTTATTATATTTTATTATTGTTGTTGTTGCACTTTTGGTGAGATTCAAGTGGCTTACAGCTAATTAGAAACTTAAAAGTGGGAATAATTGTTTCATTAATAATAATAATAATAATAATTTCTCTTTTGGTGAGACCCAAGTGGCTTAAAGCTAATTAGAAACTTAAAAGTGGGGAACAGGATTAATTTCCACATTAGGCTCTAAAAGTAAGAATAGAAGACACAATGAATATTTTTAATTTTTTTCATAAATAATAATAATTATTATTATTATTTATGAAAATATTATTATTATTATTTCTCTTTTGGTGAGACCCAAGTGGCTTACAGCTAATTAGAAACTTAAAAGTGGAGAACAGGATTAATTTCCACATTAGGCTCTAAAAGAAAGAATAGAAGATGCAATGAATATTTTTTTCATAAATAATAATAATTATTATTGTTATTATTTCTCTTTTGGTGAGACCCAAGGGGCTTACAGCTAATTAGAAACTTAAAAGTGGAGAACAGGATTAATTTCCACATTAGGCTTTAAAAGAAAGAATAGAAGACGTAATGAATATTTTTTTCATAAATAATAATAATTATTATCTGTATATACAATATATTATTAGCATAGCACAATATTATTATATTGTATTATTATTAGTATTATATTATATTGTAATATCAATATTATCTGTATATACAATATATTATTAGCATAACACAATATTATTAATATCTATTATTATATTGTATTATTATTAGTGTTATATTATTTATCAATATTATAAGTATATACAAAATATTATTAGCATAGCACAATATTATTATATTGTATTATTATTAGTATTATATTATATTGTAATATCAATATTATCTGTATATACAATATATTATTAGTATAACAGAATATTATTAATATCTATTATTGTATTATTATTAGTGTTATATTATATTATCAATATTATAAGTATATACAAAATATTATTAGCATAGCACAATATTATTATATTGTATTATTATTAGTATTATATTATCTTGTAATATCAATATTATCTGTATATCCAATATATTATTAGCATAATACAATATTATTAATATCTATTATTATATTGTATTATTATTAATGTTATATTATATTATCAATACTATAAGTATATACAATATATTATTAGCATAGCACAATCTTATTATATTGTATTATTATTATATTATCTTGTAATATCAATATTATCTGTATATACAATATATTATTAGCATAGCACAATATTATTATAATGTATTATTATTAATATTATATTATATAAATAATAATAATAATAATTTCTCTTTTGGTGTGATCCAAGTGGCTTGCAGATAATTAGAAACTTAAAAGTGGGGAACAGGGCTAGTTTCCACATACAGGCTCTCAATGCAAACCATAGAAGAAACAATGAATATTTTTTCATTAATAATAATAGTAATAATAATAATAAGTCACTTGAATCCCAGCAAAAAATACAATAATAATGCTTTCGCCAGGATTCAAGCGCCTTACAGGTAATTAGAAAGAAACATTAAATGTGGGAAACAGCAGTGATTTGTAGGACGCGCTCTAAATGAAAGAATAGAAGGAAAAACATAATTTGAATTATATCAATTAATATAATAATAACTAAATAATATTCTTGCTCTTTTGCAGGGCTCCAAGCAGCTTATGGCTCATGAGAAAGAAACGTCAAGTTGACCGATGTGTACGACAGGCTCTAAATGAAAGAACAGAAGGAAAAACGAAGATATTCCCCCCCATGAATCAAACTATACGAATTATTATTATTATTATTATGGTAAATAGATATTATTATTCTTTTGCTGGGCTCCAAGCAGCTTGCAGCTCACGAGGAGAAAGGGGACGTGAAGGGTGGGAAACGGGACGGATTTCTAATTGAAAGAACAGAAAGGTAAACAAAGATACTTTTTTGTCCCCATCATATAAATTATATATTAATTAATTACATAATACGAATAACGTTCTCGCTCTTTTGCTGGGACCGAAGCGGCCAATGAGAAAGAAACTTTAGGGTGGGGGGGATCTTTGTCCAATCCGAGGAAACTGGTGCAAAGGCCCTTCTTTTTCTGATGGACGATGCCCAGAGATGGACATTAAGGAAGGACGCACCGGCCAAAATCATAACAAAGTCCATCTTCCTTGCAATGACGGAAAGCCTTAGGATGATGCAGGGATTTGGGGAAACGTTTTGCAAGATGCCGGCTGTTTTTTGGGGGGGTCCGGTGGCTTTTCTTTGGGCGGCAAAGGCCCAGAAGCAGCAGCAGCAATGGCCGAAACAAAGCCTGATGTAAACAAATCCCCCCCCCCCCCCCCCAACTGCAGCCGGCTTCACTCTAAGTCTAAGCCACAGGCCGGGAATTGTCCCCGTTGTTTGGATCCCTATAATAAAAGCATAGAGGTTTTTATTTGGGGAGGAAATAAGGGGTCTCCATAGATAAAAAGAGGGGGTCCCGTCCCCCACAAAAAGGGATTGCTGCTCTCAGGACTGCAGTGAACTCTCCAGCATTGACGGGCCGGCTTTTGACAGGCCCAGCATGGGAGTCGGAGTCGTCCTTTATGTAAGGATGAAAGACCCCCTCCCCAAATAAGGAACCCTCCCATCCCAAAAGGCTGCACCCCAATAAGTCGCCCCGAATTGAACCAAAACATCCCAAGAGAAATACTCCCCTCCAACCAAGGCACCTGGCTCACTCACTCTCTGCACCAAAAAAAGGGTACTACAAATCCCATCAGGACCCACCTATATCTACCAAGGTTTATATTGATTCCTTATTATTATTATTATTGAACCCCGAAAATCAATCCAAGGTAAATAGGACTTCAACCATAGGCCACCTGGCTCACTCACTCTCTGCACCAAAAAGGGTACTACAAATCCCATCAGGACCCACCTATATCTACCAAGATTTATATTGATACCTTATTATTATTATTATTGAACCCCCAAAAAATCAATCCAAGGTAAGTAGGACTTCAACCATAGGCCACCTGGCTCACTCACTCTCTGCACCAAAAAGGGTACTACAAATCCCATCAGGACCCACCTATATCTACCAAGATTTATATTGATACCTTATTATTATTATTATTGAACCCCAAAAATCAATCCAAGGTAAGTAGGACTTCAACCATAGGCCACCTGGCTCACTCACTCTCTGCACCAAAAAGGGTACTACAAATCCCATCAGGACCCACCTATATCTACCAAGATTTATATTGATACCTTATTATTATTATTATTGTTATTATTATTGAACCCTAAAAATCAATCCAAGGTAAGTAGGACTTCAACCATAGGCCACCTGGCTCACTCACTCTCTGCACCAAAAAGGGTACTACAAATCCCATCAGAACCCACCTATATCTACCATGATTTATATTGATACCTTATTATTATTATTATTGAACCCCAAAAAAATCAATCCAAGGTAAGTAGGACTTCAACCATAGGCCTCCAAAGGAAACCCCCCCCCCCTCTTCTCGCTCTTTTCTTGCACCAAAAGGGACAGTACAGATGTCATCTGTCAAACTACAAATCCCATCAGGACCTCCCACAACATCTTTAGATACCAAGCTTTATGGCAATACATGACTAAGCATTGAACCCCAATAAATCAATCCAAAGTAAGTGGAGACTTCATACAAAGCACCCAAATGAAACCCCTCTCTTCTTGCGACCAGGCCCCCTCCTTCCTTGCACCAAAAGGGACACTACAGATCCCAACATGACCCTTTTATAGCCAACAAGACCACCCTATGAACAAATGAACCCCAATAAATCAGACCAAGCTTAGGGGGGGACTTTCACCACAGCCTTGCAAAGAGAACTGCTCTCTGCTTCCACTCCATATCAAGACAGAAAGGGAACTACAGATCCCATTAAGGGTCCCCTTAGCTATAAGACCCCCCCCCCATAATTAACTTCTTATTAAGCACTGAACCCTCCCCCCAATCATCAGTCCATATAGAAACTCCAATAAGCATTGAACATATTAGCTCACGTTAGGTCCCCCCAAGCCCCCTCCCCAACTCCAAAGGCGACACTACAGATCCCATCATCCACCCAAGGACCCTCTTAACTAACAAGACCCTTCACTGGCCCCCCTATTAAGCACTGAACCTCAACAAATCAGACCAAGGTATTTGGGAACTTCCACTATACTCCCCTCTCCTTCAACCCTATATTGAGAAACTATGACCAAAAAGATACTACAGATCCCATCAGGAGAAAGTGTCGTCGTCATCCCCCCCGGTTATAAAATCACCTTCCTTGATTCCTATGAAGTATTGAACCCTCCACAAAAATATCAGTCCAAGACAACTAGGGCCCTCCTCTCCTTCCAGTCCTCTAAAGGCCACTACAGGTCCCATCAGCCAGCCCATGAAGGCCCTATATTAGAGAATGGATCCCAAGTTGCCCCAAAGAGTGTGGGAACAGGAATAACACCCACGAAATAAGGGGGAGGCCCTTCTCTTTCTTTCCCTACACCCCAAAAAGGGGCTACTGAAGGTCCCATCAGACTAATAACATTGCAGTAGAGTGGTATAGTACAATAAAGTAATATATCATACTAATATTGTGCTAGGGTAATAATTTAACATATTGTATATACATATAATATTGATAATATATTATAATATAATGCTACTAATAATAATACTTTAATATAATAATACTGTGCTCTCCTAATAATACATATTGTATATGCAGATAATATTGATAATATAATATAATAATACAATAATATATAATAATATAATAAAATAATATATAATAATAGTCTGCTATGCTGATACTATATTGTATATACATATACTATTGATATTATAATATAATAATAATACAATATAATAATATAAAATATTGTGCTACGCTAATAATATAACATATTATATATACAGACAATATTATAATATAATAATATAATAATACAATATAATAATAGTCTGCTATGCTAATACCGGTACTATATTGTATATACATATATTATTGATTTTATAATATAATACTAATAACAATACAACATAATAATATATAATAATATTGATATTATAATATTATATAATACTAATAACAATACAGTATAATATATAATAATAATATTGTGCTATACTAATAATATATTGTATATACAGATTATCTTGATAATATAATATAATACTGATAATAATACAATGTAATAATATATATTAATAATATTGTGCTATGTTAATAATATATTGTATATACAGATAATACTGATAACATGATAATATAATATATTGATAATATAATATAATGATAATACAATATAATATGTAATAATAATTGTGCTATGCTAATAATATAGTGTATATACTTATAATATTGATGATATTATTTTAATATAATAATAATACAATATAATATATAATAATATTGTGCTATGCTAATAATATATTGTATATACAGATAATATTGATATTATAATATAATATTAATAATAATACAATATAATAATATTTTGCTATGCTAATAATATATTGTATATACAGATAATATTGATAACATTATAATATAATACAATATAGTATTGATAATATTATAATACAATATAATGATAATACAATATAATATATAATAGTAGTTGTGCTATGCTAATAATACATTGTATATACTTATAGTATTGATATTATTTTAATATAGTAATACAATGTAATATATAATAATATTGTGCTATGCTAATAATATATTGTATATACAGATACTATTGATAATATAATATATAATGATAATACAGTATAACATATAATAATAATATTGTGCTATACTAATAATATATTGTATATACAGATTATCTTGATAATATAATATAATACTGATAATAATACAATGTAATAATATATATTAATAATATTGTGCTATGTTAATAATATATTGTATATACAGATAATACTGTATATACAATATACATTATATATATTACTGTATATACAATATACATAAAAATAAATAAATAAATAAATAAAATACTGATAACATAAATATAATATATTGATAATATAATATAATGATAATACAATATAATATGTAATAATAATTGTCCTATGCTAAAAATATATTTTATATACAGCTAATATTGATGATATTATTTGAATATAATAATAATACAATAATATATCATACTAATATTGTGCTAGGGTAATAATTTAACATATTGTATATACATATAATATTGATAATATATTATAATATAATGCTACTAATAATAATACTTTAATATAATAATACTGTGCTATCCTAATAATACATATTGTATATGCAGATAATATTGATAATATAATATAATAATACAATAATATATAATAATATAATAAAATAATATATAATAATTGTGCTATGCTAATAATATATTGTATGTACTTATAATACTAATAATACTATAATATAATACTAATAATAATGCAATATAACAATATGATATCATGCTATGCTAATAATATAATATATATTGAATTATTATTATTATTATTATGGAATTAGAAAATTAAGTTGCATTAAATTCAAATGAAAGGGGAGAGCCCCCAAGTCATCCCAAAAGGTGAACCCCTGATCTCAGGTTCAGGCTGGGCAAAGGGGGGGACTACAAATCCCATCAAGTGAGGCTAGACTGGACAATGGGCTTGGAGTTGCCCCAAAGAGAGGTGGGGGGGAGGACAACAGGCCCCCAACCAGAGGAAAGGGGCCCCCTCCCCAGAGAGAAGCCCCTGCAGGTCCCCCCACCCCCAGGCCAAGATCCCTGCAGCCCCCACCCCCATGGAAAGAAGCCCCCCCCCCCTAGGCCTAGCTGTCAAGGGGCCTCCCCACCTTGTCCATGGCCCTCCTCCTCCTCCTCCTTTGTGGCGCTCCTTCCCCTTTAAGAAGAGGGCCGCCGCGCCGCAGACGGGGCCCAGGCCAGGCGGAGAAGCAGGGCAGGCGGCGCGGAAAGGCGTCCGCTGGGTCCTGCCGCCTCCCGATTCACTCCCTCTGTCTCTCTCTCTCTGGGCGGAGAGGGAAGCAGAGGCGCCCGCCAGTCATTCTGCGCTACTCTGGAGAGGGACTCCCGCCGCGCATGCGCACACGGCGCAGCCTGATGAGCCACGGCTCCGCCCAGGAGAGTTGGAGGGGATAGATGTAGAGCCGAATGGCCTTTGCGCCTCACTTCCGGTTCCCATGCGGAGGGAAGAAAAAGAAATGCAAAATCTATCCATCTCTAATGTCATATATTATACAATGTATAATTGTATATTAGACATAATATACTAATATTATATTTTAGTATATTAATATATATACTCTATTATATATTAATATATTATATAAATTATGACATAGTGATATCTATTATATAATGTATAGCTAAATATTATACATATATATTACATACTATATACAATTATATTTTAGTATATTATTATATACTCTATTATATATTTATATATATTATATAAATTATGACATGTGATATCTATTATATAATATATAACTATGTATTATACATATATATTACATAATATATACAAATATTATATTTTAGTATATTATTATATACTCTATTATATATTAATATATATTATATAAATTATGACATAATGTGATATCTATTATATAATGTATAACTATATATTATACATATATATTATATAATATATAACTATGTATTATACATATATATTACATAATATATACAAATATTATATTTTAGTATATTATTATATACTCTATTATATATTAATATATATTATATAAATTATGACATAATGTGATATCTATTATATAATGTATAGCTAAATATTATACATATCTATTACATAATATATACAAATATTATATTTAGTATATTATTATATACTCTATTATATATAAATATATATTATATAAATTATGACATAACGTGATATCTATTATATAATGTATAGCTAAATATTATACATATATATTACATACTATATACAATTATATTTTAGTATATTATTATATACTCTATTATATAGTAATATATATTTTATAAATCATGACATAATGTGATATCTATTATATAACGTATAATTATATATTATACATATATATTATATAATATATACGATTATGTTTTAGTATATTATTATATACCTTACTATATATTAATCTATGTATATAATAAAAGTCAGTGTTTGCGGCAGTGGGTGGTGCGGTGGTGTGGAGGGAGGAATATGTGCCAGCGTTTCGATTGGCTGCCACTGTGGGATTATTTGCATAAAGGGCTCCGACTGGCCAGCCTCAGAACTCCAACATTCTACGGCCCCAGAGGAGATTGGTTGCCACTGAAATGGTATTTGCATCCACATTCCAACATTCTAAAGTGACTCAGAGGGAAAAGAAAAAGCTTCAGGCAGTCAGCCACTGCGGCCCACAGCAATGACGGATCAGGAGCAAACTTGGCAAACAGGGGCCCAATGGCCCACTTCACAACCTGGTGTGGTTTAGGGCAGGATGGGCCACGAATGATGGGATTTGCAGTACCTTCACCTCATTCACTTCCCAAACAACATTGCAGCCCCTATAAATCACAGACCAGGCCCAAACGGCCCCAGACAGAGGGGATTGGTTGCCACTGAAATGGTATTTGCATAAAGGACTCCGATTGGCCATCCACATTCCAACATTCTAAAGTGACTCAGAGGAAAAAGGAGGCAGTCAGACACTGCGGCCCACAGCAGTGACAGATCAGGACAAAACTTGCCAAACAGGGGCCCAATGGCCCACTTCGCAACGCGACCCTCACCAAATGCCACAATTACAAATTACAATACAGAGCTCCCTTGACCCACTCTCTACACCCTGGTGCTGTTTCAAGGAGGACGGACCACAGATGATGGGACTTGAAATACCTTCACTCACCTTCTGAGACCGCTGCAACCCTCATCCAGAGAATGATCAAGACCAAATGTGACACACAGAGCCCCCATGACCCACTCTACATCCTGGTGCTGTTTGGAGGGGGATGCACCATGGCCCCCTCGCAGTACCTTCACTAAGTTCCTGAGACCACTGCAAGCCACATAAACATCTAATAGGAACCAACCTTGGCACCCAACGCCTTCCTCAAATAACCCGGGCACCGCCGGGTCCCCAAGCTAGTATATATTATATAAATTATGACATAATGTGATATTTATTATATAACATATAACTATATATTATACATATATATTACATAATATATACTATTATATTTTACTCTATTATATATTAATATACATTATATAAATGATGGCATCTCAGCCAGATACATGACTCTGTGTGTGTGCATGGCAAGGGAAGAAGAAAGCCAGTGCAATATAATATATATCAGAATTTATACCTATATATGTTATATAATACACATATACATAATACATATAATAATATATTGTGTTTATATACATATACATATGGAAAAAATGCCACGTAAATGTAATATGCATATGTAACACAATATGTGTGTGGTATGTTATATTAATATAATTGTATTATGTGTATATTATGTATGTATTCATGTGTGTGTATTTATATATATGTACACATATATTAATAACATTGTTATTATAAATAACAGTAATAAAAGAGGATGTGCCTGGTTAATATAACTATATATAATAGTGTGTGTGTGTGTGTGTATATATATATATATATATATTGTATTAAATATACATAATATTTATTTACTATATAAAATTTAATGTATTATATATAATCATATTTACTATATTGTATTAAATATATACATTTTATTTATTTATTTAATATATATATTAAATAAATAAATAAAATGTATATATTTAATACAATATAGTAGATAAATAAATTAATATAATTCTATATAATAATACATTAAATTATATATATAGTAAATAAATATTATATATATTTAATACAATATAGTAAATATAATTATATATAATGCATTAAATTTTATATAGTAAATAAATATTATATATATTTAATACAATATAGATAAATAAATATAATTATATATTGTAATACATTAAATTGTGTATATATAGTAAAGAAATAAATATTATATATATTTAATACATAGTAAATTATTTATGTATGTATATGTATGTGTATATATATATATGTATATATATATATATAGTAATACACATTATATATATAATGTGTGTGTTTGTGTAATTATATATTAATTCCCAATGGGATCTATTGTATAATTTAAGAATACTTTGATAATGTATTAATGTCATAACAGTAATGCCTCCATTGCCCCCTGTTGGCCATGAGAGGGCGCTGCAGGCAATGCAGAAGGAGAGCCGGAAGTTTCATTCATGCTATAGTCTCCCTGGTACTATTCTTTACAATCCTTGGCTACGCCTTCTCCCCTCCATGCCTATGGCGCAGGGGAAAAGGAGCTTTTGTTTTGCCACAGCGCCACCTGCAGGCTGAAGAGGAGACTGTCAACCCAATCTATGAAACCATATTAACTTGGGCTGAAGGCTTTGTGAATGGGGGGCTTGTAGATCAAGTGTCAGTGCGGTTGAAGTGGCATCAAAGTGCGTTAACTCTCCAGTGTAGATAAGAAAAAACACCGACAAGGAAGTCCCAACATTTTTACCATTCAGAGATAACACACACAGATAAAAATATACGTATAATATATATATATAAACCGTGTTTTCAGTAAACATACAGAGAAGTCACAAAAAAAATGGACACAAATCTGGATTTCCGAAAAAGACTGGCTTGATAGAGAAGTCATGATCTGTTGGATAATTAATCATAATCGGCGGGATGCTGGGATGTGTAGTCCGAATCAGAGCGGCTGCTGCCATCGCTATGATGAGTTCATAGAATCCAAGAGTTGGGAGGGACCCCCAAAGGCTATCCAGTCCAGCCCTCTTCTAACCAGCCAGGAAGGCACCATCGAAACCCACCCGACAGATGGCCAGCCGCACTCCGAAACCTCCGTGGATCAATGGCACTGCCAAACCGCTCTAACATCTAATCAGCTTAGCATCGCATTGGCCTTTTTAGCCGCTGCATCACACGCTTGACTCATGTTCAACGAGTGGTCCAGACTCCTAGCTCCCTTTTCACACGGACAGCTTTAAATATATCTCTGCATTTCATTTCTCTCCCTTCTCACATTCCTCCTCTCTGGCCTGAGAAGAGGACGAGTGCTGGGATATGTAGTCCCAAGCCCAACACTCTCTCCTAGATGGCACGGCTGGAAAAGACCTAAAGACCCCAAAACAGTTGCCTCGACAGGGAAGCTCCTTTCTTTGGATTCCCGGAGTTAGCTGAATGCTGGGACATGCAGTCCCAAACCCACATGTGGTCCTTCCTTTCCTTGAACGGCCAGAATGAGATGGATGCTGGGATGTGTAGTCTAAAAACAAATCAGGACATTGATGGATAAGATACCCAAGGGAGTTGCCTCAACACAGAAGCACCTTCCTTGGATTCCCAGAATAAACTGGGATGCTGGGAAGTGCAGTCTGAAACACAGAGGTCTGGATTTATTTAGGTAGGTCCTTTCTGGATTCCCAGTTAGCTGGATGATGGGAAATGTAGTCCAAAACACAAAGGTCTGCCTTTATAGGGATAGGTCCTTTCTTGGATTCCCAGTTAGCTGGATGATGGGAACTGCAATCCAAAACACAAAGGTCTGCCTTTATTGGGATTCCCAGAATGAGCTGGATGATGGGAAGTGCAGTCCAAAACACTAAGGTCTGCCTTTATTAAGATAGGTCCTTTCTTGGATTCCCAGTTAGCTGGATGATGGGAAGTGCAATCCAAAACACAAAGGTCTGCCTTTATTGGGATTCCCAGAATGAGCTGGATGATGGGAAGTGCAGTCCAAAACACTAAGGTCTGCCTTTATTAAGATAGGTCCTTTCTTGGATTCCCAGTTAGCTGGATGATGGGTAGTGCAATCCAAAACACAAAGGTCTGCCTTTATTGGGATTCCCAGAATGAGCTGGATGATGGAAAGTGCAGTCCAAAACACTAAGGTCTGCCTTTATTAGAATAGGTCCTTTCTTGGATTCCCAGTTCGCTGGATGATGGGCAGTGCAGTCTGAAACACAAGGCCTGCCTTTATTGTGATTCCCAGAGTTAGCTGGATGCTGGGAACTGTAGTCTGAAACACAAAGCTCTGTCTTTATTGGGATAGGTCCTTTCTTGGATTCCCAGTTAACTGGATGATGGGAAGTGAAGTCCGAAACACAAACGGTTGCCTTGCCCTTGGGCTTGCTTAGCCTGGGATGCCAAACTTGTCCTCCTGTCGCCGACACTGCAACTCCCAGAATCCCCAGTCCAAGGTGAGGAAAGCCAACTTGATAGGGAAATCCCTTCCTTCGAATCGGACGGACACTGGGACATGTAGTCCAAAATGGCCGCTGTAGTTTCATCTGCCTCCAAACCAACCGCCAGTCTGTGTCCCGGCCGTGCCGTGTCAATCGGACCGACGTCCTTTACGTGGGGAACCTCTCTGGCCTGAGGGAGGTCCCCACCATACCGCCCTGACTGTGATCCTTGACCTGGATGTGGTAGGGCCTGTGTCCCTCCCGGTTGCTGTTGTGGTCGTTGCCGACCCACGGCACATGCCCTTCGGCCTCATGGAGACGCTGGTGTCCGACCAGGTGCTGCTTGCGGGTGAAGCTCTTCTGGCACAAGGGGCAGCGGTAGGGCCGCTCGCCGGTGTGGAGCCGCCGGTGCGTGGCCAGGTGCTCCTTGCGGATGAAGGTCTTCCCGCACTCGCCGCAGGAGTAGGGCCGTTCCCCGGTGTGGATCATCTGGTGCCGCAGGAAGTTGGAGTGGTGGTTGAAGCCGCGGCCGCACTCCCCGCAGATGTACGACCCGGCTTTGGCGACGGATGAGGACGCGGCGTGGCTCCGCTGGTGCAAGAGGAGGTTGATCTTCAGCCGGAAGCTTTTCTGGCACTCGCCGCAGGTGTGCGGGCGCTCCGCAGAGTGCCAGAGGCGGTGCTTGCTGAGGCTCGACGGGTGTGGGAAGCAGCGCTCGCACTCGGGGCACGGGTAGACCTTCGGCGTAGGCGGCGGTATCTCCGACGGGACAGATCTCTCTTCGGCAGGGATTCTAGGGTGAGTCCGCCGGTGCAGCGCCCACTGCTCCTCATAAAGGAAGCTCTTCCCGCACTCGGGGCACACGAACGGGGCCTCGCCGGGCAGCGGCCCCTCCTGGACGATGATGGTGGTGAAGTCGCCAAAGTCGGGGCTCCTTTGGGAGGAGTCCTCCTCTGCCGACGGACCCGCAACCGAGTCCTCACCCTCCTCTTCCTCTGGCAGTGGGCTATAAAGCACCACGTCTCCGGTCCCCGTCTCCGCTTCCGGGGGTGAGCGGGAAAAAGGGGCGTCCTCTGCAGCGGGAAATGGAAAAGAGTGAGACCAAACCAAGACGTTGTGAGCCTCGCTTGAGAGAGGAAAGCAGGGTGACAATAAGGACATGAACTTCATATTCACCTACAATAACATGGGCAGGGTGCATCTAACAGTCGTAATAATATGCATAATAATAGGGACTTAGGGCGCATCTAATAGTAGTAGTACTAGTAGTAATCTGGATTTATAATATGGATGTGGGGCGCATCTAATAATAATAATAATAATATGCTTATTATTTTTATTAGATGCACCCTAAGTCCTTGTTATTGTAGATGAACTGTAGTTCCTATTTAAACCCATATTATTGTAGATGCTTATTACTATGTTTACTAATATTATTATTAAGTATCTACAATGATATGGACTTTAAAAGGTACTACAGTTCATCTACAATAACAAGGACTTAGGGTGCATCTAGTAGTAGTAGTAGTAGTAGTAGTAGTAGTAGTAGTAGTAGCAGGAGTAATATGGACAGGGTGCATAACAACATGGATGTAGGGCGCATCTAATTAATAGTCATCACCATCATATGCATAGTAATAGGGAATTAGGGATCATCTAATAGTAGTATGGCAATTGCTGATCAAGTGTTTATGGCAAGAGAGCAGGTAGAAGAAGAAAAGAAAGATAAGAAGAAAAGAGAGGGATACAGAGTTTTAGTGAACATGTTGGATGAAAGGTCAGGAAGAGGAAGGGGAAATAGTCGTGGCAGAGGGTCAGGAAGAGGACATGTTGGTGGACAGTTTAAATTGGGTCGAAATCAGTGTGCTCGCTGTAAAAAAGAAGGCCACTGGCGAAAAGATTGTGTAGAAGAAATGTCAGAGGAAAGTGATGCAAGTGCAAAAAGAGTCAAAATACCAGCCAGAGGGTCAGGAAGAGCTAGGGGAAGAGGTAGAGGAAGCTATAGGCCTTATGAGAAGGCTATTGTGGCTGCTGCTGTAGTAATATGGACTTAGCAGCATTATAATATGGATGTAGGGTGCATGTAATAATAATATACATAGCAATAGGGACAGGGTTCATCTAATAGTAGTAGCAGTAGTCACAGCAGTTGTAGTTGTAATATGGACAAATGGAGTTATTATTTTGGAGGAGCATAATAATATGGAGTTAGGGCGCATCTAATAAAATAATATGCATATAGGGTATATAATAATATGTAGTTATCATTACTAGTAATATTATTTGGTTTGGAGCATAATAATATGGAGTTAGTGTGCACTTAATAAAAATTATATTCCTGCAGGGTATCAAAACATGGAGTTACGGTGCATCTAATAATATTAATACTTCAGGGGCATAATCACATGGATTTAGGCTGGATCCAATAATAATATAGAATTAGGGTGCATCTACAATAATGGGCTGGGGGGGGCATCTAACAACAACAACAACAACAATTTGTACACCAGCACAAGGCAGCATTTTAGATTGGTTTTTAATGGAAGTGTGTGATTATGGCCAATGTTTTTATGGACTGAACATTGTTTTAATCCAGAGTGAATGTGTATGGTGCTAATGTAGTTGTATTTTAATGTATTTTTAATGTATTTTAACTGTTGAAGGGTTTTGGGGTTTTATATTGTTATTATGTGGGCATCGAATTGTGCCGTACTGTAAGCCGCTCTGAGTCCCCCCTTGGGGGTTGAGAAAAGCGGGGTAAAATCCCGAAATAAATAAATAAATAAAATAAACAACAACAACAACAACATGAGCTTGGGAGCATCCAATAATCATTTAAGGTACATAATGATGTAGACTTAGGGTGCATCAAATAATAATGTTGTGTTAGGGTGCATCTACAACTCAAGGCACATCAAACAACAACAGGAATGTAGGGTGAAACAGAACTATTTGGCCAGAGAAGGTTGCTTGCAATCTTGCAAAACGACAACTCCCAGGATCCCCTTGCAAGGAGCCATAGGAATTCAAGCGACGTCAAACCGCATTAACTCTACAGTGCAGATGCACCCAAATATTTGCAGAAAGAGAAGGGAGACCTTACCAGGGTTGTTGTTGTTGTCGTCCATGAATCTCCTTTCGGCCGCATCCCACTTTTCCACCATTGAAGGAACAATTTCCCTTTGGATCAACGTGACCATGTTTTCATTCACGGTTGCTGGGAATTCTGCCAATTCATAAGGAAGCGGAGAATGAGTGCAGATTTGGCAAACTATAACTCCCACGGTCCCAATGCACTGATCAATAAGTGGTCCATTCTACAGTGTATTATTATTATTAGTAGTAATATTATTAGTATTATTATTTCTTATAATATTATTGTTGTTATTATTATTTATTAGAATATTGTTTGTTATTTATTAGATGTGACCTTGAACCTCCACGGCTCAATGCTATGGAACCCTGCGAATTGTAGTTCAACAAGGTCTATATAGCCTTCTCTACCTCGCCAAACTACAACTTTCATGGTTTGCAATGTACTGAGCAAGTTCAAGTGGTTCCAAGTGGCATTCATTCTACAAATGATTGTGGTTATGATTATCTGATACACAACAAAGTGAGTCCACAGCAGACAAGGCCACTCTGCCGGCTGTTGTATTGGATCACACGTCGGACACTTCCCAAGTGTCTAGGACTGTGTGATGTATCGGTAAATAATGCACGCAGATCCCAGCAGGGTGGCCTTTTGAAGATGACAGGTGGACATTTTGTCAGCGCTGATTGTTTTTAAGTGCAGGCCAAGGTCATTAGGCCCTGCACCCAGTGTGCCGATCGCCACTGGGACCACCTTGCCTGAGTCCTAGCAGTACGATCTTTAAATCCTCATATCGTTGTTATTATTTCTTAGATTATTGTTGTTGTTATTAATTAGACGTGACCTTGAGCCTCCACAGCTCAATGCTATGGAACCCTGGGAATTGTAGTTCAACAAGGTCTATGTAGCCTTCTCTGCCTCGCCGAACTACAACTCCCATGATTGAGTTGCAACAAGTAGAATCAATCTGCCTTCGTTCCAAAGCACTTGGGCAGAGGAGGTTAGAGACCTTGAGAAACTACAGCTCCCAAGGTCCCATAGCACTGAGTCTTGTCATTTCAAGTGCTGTCAAACTGCATTCATTCTACAGTATAGATGCCTCTCTCTCTGTATATATACATACACACACATACATACACACATACAAATGTGTGTGTGTATCCTGCATCCTGCATGTATGTATGTGTGTATGTATATATACATACATATACGTGTGTATAGACACACAAGCCGTCCCCTGTCATGTGTTGCTGTAACCCAATCTGTGTATATGTGTTTGTGTGTGTATGTATTTGTGTATATGTGTGTTTGTGTGTCATATATGTGGTTCTTTATTTATTATTTATTTATTTACAGTATTTATATTCCGCCCTTCTCACCCTGCAGGGGACTCAGGGCTGATTACAATGTACACATACATGGCAAACATTCAATGCCATAAACACACAACACATATAGACAGACAGTCAGAGGCTATTTAACTTTTTTCTGGCCCCCAGGGGAGCTGTCGCTTCACCGTCCATCTGCGACACTGATGAAATACTTTCCGCATTCCCCGCATGCCTTTTGCTGGAGAGTTTTTTTATGGTCTCATAAATTTGTTAAGTTAGCCTTCCCACACAGAGGTGGCACCTAAATACCCTACTTGACATATGCAACTGTCTTTCGGGTTGCAAAGGTCGACAACAAGCTACACGAAATTGGCCAGAAGCTCACCCCAACTCGGGCTGGCTTCGAACTCATGACCTTTCGGTCAGTAGTGATCTTTAATGCAGCTGACACCCAGTTCCAGTGCGTTGTAATGTAATTTTTGTTTTTTTGGGCTTTTTATGTCTCTTCTGCTGTGTTTTTCAGTATTTTTATGAGTGATGGTCACTTGTTGGTCTGTTAGGGATGTAGTGTCCAAATTTGATGTCAATTCGTCCAGTGGCTTTTGAGTTATGTTAATCCCACAAACGAACATTACACACACACACACACACACACACACACACACACACACACACACATATATATATATATATATATATATATATATATATATACATACACACTAGCTGTACCCGGCACGCGTTGCTGTGCCCTATTTAGGAGATGCGAGAAAGCCTGAGTATGTAAGGGTTGGAATTGATGTGACTTATGGTCTTGGTGGGGTCATGGCTGTGTCGTTGTGGGTTGTTCTGGTGGGTGGGATGTTGAAGTCCTGTGGAGTTGTCGGTGTGTGGTGTTGCTGGCGTTCTGCAGAGCTTGTGGATATACAATGTTTTTGTCTTTCCGTCTGCTGTGTTGATGGAGAGGTTCTGTGGTTTCCCAACTCTGGAGCACGCTACGTAGAGTTGTCCGTGGGAGAAGCATTCTGTGTCAAGGTCTATGCCACAGATTTGTAGTGTTTGTCCTTGAGCCTTGTTTATGGTGATGGCAAAAGCTAGTGTAGTGCAGTGTATTTCTGTTCTGGCATTTGTTCTGCCCTTTTTTGTGTGATGTATGTAGCGTTGTGAGTGTGTCGTCCGATGCTGTTCTTTTTAGGAGGCATGGCTTGTCTTTTGGGTCAGCTTATGCCTGTATGGAAGGAAGGAATGGCATACAAATGGGTTGAGCAGTAGACGCAAGGTTGTGTTATGTGCGTATTGAGTTGTGTGTAGGTATTACTTTTGTGTTATTTTGGGGGTATGTGTTTGTCAGTGGTGCCTGTGTCCCTGGTGCCCTATTTGTCTCCCTCCTAGATCTTGACCGTGGCAGTTTAACCCTCAACTGAAATCACTCAGTATTCTAAGTGGCTTTGCCCACCGTTACTATGGTAACTGATGTTGGCCAATGGGTTTCGCTGGCTGCCGCAGAGGATGCTGGGAAATGTAGTTTTTTTGTATTGTTGTTTTGGGGGCCTTCTAGGTTTTGGGGGGGAAAGTTTCTTTGCTAAAAATCTTCCTTGCGTGAGGCCTATTTGTGTTGGCAAGTTTGGTGTCTCTGCCTTGGAAGGTTTCTCTGTCTCTGTCAGTCGTTCGACGACGGGACCTCCTTTATATAATAGATATATACATCATATACATATACATACATACATATATATCCCCTGCATCCCCAGTGTAGATGTGCCTCACTCAGGGGCCCATCATCCCCAGACTTACCGGTACCGACTTCTCTGACAGCCTCTTCCTCCTCCAAAGGGTCCCGATCCTCGACGCACGGCTCCTCCCCACGTTCAATGCGGGACAACAGCTCTGGCTTGGCAATGGCATAATCTGGGAAGGAGTAGGAGAGAAGAGACATGGTGGGAGTTGGGGTCCAAACATCTGGAAAGGTCAAGGTTTGCCCACGCCCGCTCTATAGTAAAGCCAATCTGCGTTCCTTCCAATATATTGAGACTTCTGGAAGCCCATATGGCTTAGCAAGACTATTTCTGGGAGACAATTCCCAGCCTTGGCAGTCAACTACAAATCCCAGCGTCCTGTACAGCGAAGCCGACATCCATTCCCTCCAAGATACCTGGGACTTCCAGATACTGATGGAAGCTGAGATCCCAAACATTTCAGAACCAGTGCATTTGAACCCGGATGCAAAGGAAGTCTAACTCAGTGTTTTTCAACCTCTTTTGAGCCGCGGCACATTTTTTACTCTTACAAAATCCTGGGGCACACCACCAACCAAAATGACACAAAATGACACTCTAACACAGTAATACATATAGTTAATATGTTTTTAAATGTATTTATACACTCAGTGAGAAACCTGGGCCTGTTTCGATGAACACAACATAGATATCCTGGCAGGAATGGCAGAAAGACACACACGAAGGTCTTGCTCAACAGCTGTCAAGTCTCTCTCTGTGTTGTTATGCATCAATAAGGAAGGAAGGAAGGAAGGAAGGAAGGAAGGAAGGAAGGAAGGAAGGAAGGAAGGAAGGAAGGAAGGAAGGAAGGAAGGAAGGAAGGAAAAAAGGAAGGAAAAAAGGAAGGAAGGAAAAAAGGAAGGAAGGAAAAAAGGAAGGAAGGAAAAAAAAGGAAAAAAGGAAGGAAGGAAAAAAGGAAGGAAGGAAAAAAGGAAGGAAGGAAAAAAAGGAAGCAAGAAGAAGGAAGGAAAAAAGGAAAAAAGGAAGGAAGGAAAAAGGGAAGGAAAAAGGAAGGAAGGAAAAAAAAGGAAGGAAGGAAAAAGGAAGGAAGGAAGAAAAAAGGAAGGAAAAGAAAGGAAGAAGGAAGGAAAAAAGGAAGGAAAAGAAGGAAGGAAGGAAGGAAAGGAAGGAAGGAAGGAAAAAAGGAAGGAAGGAAGGAAGGAAAAAAGGAAAGGAGGAAAAAAGGGAGGAAGAAAAAAAGGAAGGAAGGGAAAAGAGAAGGAAGAATGGAACCAAAGAGCAAAGAAAGGGAGGAAAGAAACAGGTAGAGAAGGAAGAAAAAAAAGGGTAAGAAGAAGGAAAAGAAAAAGAGGGAAGGAGAGAAAGAGGGAGGGAAGGTTGGCCACAGCAACGCGTGGCGGGTACAGCTAATAAATTTATATAGCTTATATATATATATATATATACACACACACACACACACACACACACACACACACACACACACACGTGTGTGTGAATGGTGGGAGTTGTAGGCCAAAACACCTGGAGGGAGGGCCCAAGTTGGCCCACGCCTGCCTTAAGTGAGCAAACCCTGTTAGTTTTCAGCCCCTGCTTAACGGGGCCTCAACCCTGTGTCCCGAACGCCCCTTGACCCGCCTTGGCTGAGTGCGAGGGAATCATGGGAGTGGTAGTTTGACACCGTCCTGAGCCTCCCCAAACTACAAATCCCAGGATTCCCCAGCCTTGAGCCCTGGAAGACCAAGGGGTGCCTCGCTGCATGAATGCTACGGTGTAGATACGCCCCCAGGCAGCCGGGGGACTCGGGGAAGTCCCATCCCAGGATCTTCTCTTTCTCCGCGCGGCTCTTTCCACCTGACGCAGTCCCCGCCTTTCGGCTCAAACCCTTCCGAGGCTGAGGAAGGAGCGGAGGGGAGGAGGAAGCCCAAGAAGGCAAGTGGTGAGTAGAGGCTGTGTTTGCAGGACTCAGGCAAGGGAACGAGCCCCGGCTAGGGCTTCCCGGTAGGAAAGGAGGGCTCTCTCTCTCTCTCCTATCTCCAATTTCCCACGGCACACCTGATGATCGCTCACGGCACACTGTTTGGGAAACACTGGTCTAACTAACCAGGTTGGGTTCGTACCACTTACCCATGGAGACCAGAGACTCGTAGTTCCCCTTCATGACGTTCTTGTAGAGCTCCCGTTGCCATTCCTCCAGTTTCTCCCATTCCGGCTTCGAGAAGTAGACCGAGACCTCGTCAAACGTCACCGGCACCTGGAACCGAGGCAGAGAGACCTTTTTTGGGAACTGTAAACATAATACACGCGTACAGGGTGGCATCTACACTGTTAAAGTAACGCAGATTGACACCACTTGAATTGCCACAACTCAAAGCTATGGAATCGTGTGAGTTGTAGTCCGACAGAGCTTTTTGTCTTCTCCGGCCAAGAGTCAAACTACATTTCCCAGGATTCCATAAGCCATAGCTGTTCAAGTGTTGCCAATCTGTGTTAATTCTACAGTGTAGATGCATCCAAGGTCTTTCCTCCTTCCCTGCCAGAGAGGACCGAGGCCTCACCAAACTACAACTCCCAGGACCCCATAGCCTTGAGTTAAAGTGGTATCAAGCTGCATTCATTCTGAAGCACATGTTGTCAAACGCAAGGCCGAATCTGTCCCACCAAGTCATTTAATGTGGCCCTCCTCCAGATGCTGGACTACAACTCCCGTATTCCTTATCATTAGACATTATCATGACTAGAGCTGATGGGAGTTGTGATACATCAACACCTGGAAGGCTGCCGTAGGCTCTCTTTAGTCAGAATGGGGTTTGCATTGAGATACAAGGCTTGTGGATACTGGATGCCTGGCTGTAGGATACCCTCCAACCTTTCCCCTTAACCTCAGAGCCAGAAGTGTGGTCAGGTTGCAATTCCCATCATCCCCAGCCTGCATGTCGGATAACGAAAAGTGATGGGAGTCCTTGTTCCATAACATCTAGGGACACAAATTGGGTAAAAAGAATTAATAATTATTATGTACACATTTTTAGTTGGCCCTGTCTCCACGGATTCTCCCTCCATTGATTTGATGGCCCTTCAAAGGCAACCATCTATATATATAAAGGAAGAGTCGTCATGGAAAGACCGTCCCAAACAGAGAAACCTTACAACGCAGAGACACCAAACTTGCCAACAGAAATAGGCCTCAGACAAGGTACGTTTGTAGCAAAGAAACTTCCCCCCCCAAACCTAAAAGGCCCCCAAAACAACGAGTAAAAAACTACATTAAAGAACATAAGAACATAAGAAGAGCCATGCTGAATCGGACCTCAGCCCATCTAGTCCAGCATTCTGTATCACACAGTGGCCCACCAGTTGAAGCCAGCCTGGGTCGGAGGAAGCTCCCGACTATTTGTCTAGCTTGCTGTCGACCTTTGCAGCCCGAAAGACAGTTGCATCTGTCAAGTAAGAAATTTAGGTACCGCTTATGCGGGGAGGCTTATTAAACTAATTTATGATGCCATAAAAATCTCCAGCAGCATGCAAAAGAATGAGGAAGTACTCCATCGGTGTGACAAGTGGACGGTGAAGCGACAGCAGGAATTGGCAGGAATTCAAGCATACCGTCATGAAGCTGGAAAGTTAAATAACTTCTGTGTCTCTGTCTATATATGTTGTGTGTCTAAATGGCATGGAATGTTTGCCATGTATATGTGCATTGTGATCCACACTGAGTCCCCTTCGGGGTGAGAAGGGCGGAATATAAATACTGTAAATAAATAAGTAAATAAATAATAAACCCTTTGTCATGACTGCCACATGATAATCACTCACTCAAACATTCTGCAGCTACATCAGGCCTGTGAAGCAGGCGGCCCGAGGGCCGCACCCGGCCCGCCAGCCCCTTGGCCCCGGCCCCCCAACCCTCCAGCAATAAAAAAGAAATTCTGAAAAAAATTCCGGAAAAAAAAGTGCGCATGCGCACGGAGTGCACATGTGCCCCGTCCCCCCCGAAGTGATGCTGTAGGAGGGATGGCGGAGCAAAGGGGGGGCTCCCCTTTGCTCCTCCCTTTTACAGCGTCACACCGGGCAACAGAAACGGCGAAATCGCCATTCCTCTTGCCCGGTTTGACGCTGTAGAAGGGAGGGAGGCACAAAGGGGAGCCCCTCTTTGCTCCGCCCTCCCTCCTACAGCGTCACTCCGAGCGGCAGAAGCGCCCAAAGCGCACCCCGCGATCCGCCCCGCCCCCACGATCGGCCCCACCCCCCGCTGTGGCCCGCCAGGTGCTCAGTCACTGGAATTCCGGCCCTTGGGCCCGTAGAAGTTGGACAGCACTGAGCTATATCATCACATGTCCACTAGAATGGTATTTCACACAATAGGGTCCCGGCCAATGCGCTTCAATCCAACACTGCATTTTCTCCCAAACAGTTCCAAAACTAAGAATGTGGGGATGCTGACGTTCTGGCTCACCTTGGGGTCGGCAGCCTTGGCGCCGGGTGGGAGGCGCAGGATCCAGAGGTCCCGGTTCTTGAGCAGGTTCTCCATGTTCTCCATGCGCCGTCGGAGGAGCACATACTCCTGGGCCAGGGTGCGCAGGGCGGCCAGGTGGTGCCCGCACTCGGCCAGGGCCTTCTCCGAGCCCGAGAGCCTCTTCTCGGCCGAGCCGGCCCTCCGCTCCAGGCCCAGCAGCCGCCCCGCCTGCAGGTCCACCTTGCGCTCCACCGCCTGCAAGGCGCCCACCACCGTCCACAGCGAAGAGGGGGGCAGCGGCCCTCCGTCCTCCTCCCCTTCCTCCCCTCCACAGCGGGGCCGGAAGCAGGGGGCCGGCCGGAGGAGGGGGCCCATGCGCCACTCCATGCCCTGCAAGCAACACAAGGGACAGGGGTCAAGGGCAGGATGACCCAGCCAACAGCATTAGAGACAACAGGCTCTCACTTCGCCCACAGCACCCTATGGGGATGGGCAGACCACTCTGTGTTATCTTCTTGTCTGTCTTTCCATAGAGTTTTAGGTCTTCTTTTACTGATGTTGTGTCCTGCCTTCAGCCACAGGGAGAGACGGGCAATACATTATTTGTTGTTGCTATTATTATTATTATTATTATTATTACTACTACTACTATTATGTTAAATGTCATGTAAATGTCATTTCTAGTTGCTTGAGAGTTATGTTATTGTTATTGTTATTATTACTACTACTATGTTAAATGTCATGTAAATGTCATTCTAGTTCCTTGAGAGTATATTGTTATTGTTATTGTTATTACTACTATGTTAAATGTCATGTAAATGTCATTTCTAGCTCCTTGAGAGTATATTATTATTATTATTACTACTATGTTAAATGTCATGTAAATGTCATTTCTAGTTCCTTGAGAGTATATTATTGTTATTGTTATTATTACTACTACTACTATTATGTTAAATGTCATGTAAATGTCATTCTAGTTCCTTGAGAGTATATTATTATTATTGTTATTACTACTATGTTAAATGTCATGTAAATGTCATTTCTAGTTCCTTGAGAGTATATTATTATTATTATTACTATGTTAAATGTCATGTAAATGTCATTCTAGTTCCTTGAGAGTATATTATTATTGTTATTACTACTATGTTAAATGTCATGTAAATGTCATTCTAGTTCCTTGAGTGTATTGTTATTGTTATTGTTATTACTACTATGTTAAATGTCATGTAAATATCATTTCTAGCTCATTGAGAGTATATTATTATTATTGTTATTACTATGTCATGTAAATGTCATATCTAGTTGCTTGAGAGTGATATTATTATTATTATTTTAGATACCATGTAAATGTCATTCCTGGCTACTTTAGAGACATTATTATTGACTGATTGCTCTATGTAAGGGCACTCTGCAATGTTCTATGGAAGCATACTCTGCACATGTTCTAAGGGCATTCTGCAATGTTCTACGAAAGAGCACTCTGCACATGCTCTACAGCAGAGCACACTACACATGCTTTATAGTGGAGCACTCTGCAATGCTCTAAAGAACAACACTCTGCACATACTCTACTGAATGGCACTCTGCACATGCTCTATGGCAGAGAACACTACACATGCTCTATAGGGGAGTACTCTGCAATGTTCTATGGAAGCGCCTGCACATGTTCTACGGAAAAGCACTCTGCATATGTTCTATGGAAGAGCACTCTGCACATGCTCAATGGAAGGGCATTCTGCAATTCTCTAAAGAAAAACACTCTACACATGCGCTACTGAATGGCACTCTGCATATGTTCTATGGAAGCGCACTCTGAAACATTCGATGGAAGAATACTCTACAGAAGAGCACTCTACACATGCTCTGTGGAAGGGCACCCTGCAATGTTCTACAGAAGTGCACTCTGCACATGCTCTAGGGCAGAGCACACTACACATGCTCTATACGGGAGCACTCTGCAATACTCTATGGAAGCACACTGCACATGTTCTACGGAAAAGCACTCTGCATATGTTCTATGGCAGGGCTGTCCAACTGGCGGCCCCGGGGCCGGAGCCGGCCCCGTAGCCTGTTGGACACGGCCCCACCTATGCCCTCAGCCGCCATTTTTAAATTTTTTAAAAATCGATTTTTAAAAAAATGGCGGCCGGGGGAGGGGAGGGGGGCAGGGAGGAGGGAGAGAGCTAGCTCCTCCTTTTCGGCGCCCTCCCTCCCTACCTAGGCGGGAGCCGCGAAAAGGGCAGAAGGCGGTGCCAAGAGCAGCGCGTCACAGGCCTGGCGTGACGCGCTGCTCTTGGCACCGCCTACTCCCCTTTTCGGCGGCCCCCGGCCTAGGAAGGGAGGGGCGCCGAAAAGGAGGAGTAGGCGGTGCCAAGGGGCAGCGTCACGCCAGGCCTGTGACGCTGCCGTTGGCCCGCCTTCTGCCCTTCGGCGGCTCCCGGCCTAGGAAGGGAGAGGGGGCACCGAAAGGAGGAGTAGGCGGTGCCAAGAGCAGCGCGTCACGCCAGGCCTGTGACGCGCTGCTCTTGGCGCTGCCTACTCCTCCTTTTCGGCGGCTTTAAGAGGGGGCGGGGCCTGGGCTGGGGGCGGGGCCTGGGCCTGGGGGCGGCCCCGCAGGTCATCAGTGACCTCTTATCCGGCCCTGGACCCGCCAGAAGTTGGACAGCACTGTTCTATGGAAGAGCACTCTGCACATGCTCAATGGAAGGGCATTCTGCAATTCTCTAAAGAAAAACACTCTACACATGCGCTACTGAATGGCACTCTGCATATGTTCTATGGAAGCGCACTGTGAAACATTCGATGGAAGAATACTCTACAGAAGAGCACTCTATACATGCTCTGTGGAAGGGCACCCTGCAATATTCTACAGAAGTGCACTCTGCACATGCTCTAGGGCAGAGCACACTACACATGCTCTATACGGGAGCACTCTGCAATACTCTATGGAAGCACTCTGCATATGTTCTACGGAAGAGCACTCTGCATATGTTCTATGGAAGAGCACTTTGCACATGCTCAATGGAAGGGCATTCTGCAATGCTCTAAAGAAGAACACACATGCTCTACTGAATGGCACTCTGCACATGTTCTATGGAAGCGCGTTCAGTGGAAGAATACTCTACAGAAGAGCACTCTGCACATGCTCTATACGGGAGCACTCTGCAATGTTCTATGGAAGGACACTCTGCAATGGTCTAAGGAAGCACATGCTCTACTGAGTGGCACTCTGGACATGTTCTATGGAAGGGCACTCTGCACATGCTCTACTGAGTGGCACTCTGCACATGCTTTATGGAAGTGCACTCTGCACATGCGCTATGGGAGAGCACTCTGCACATGCTCAATGGAGAGGGCATGCTGCAATGCTCTAAAGAAGAGCACTATGCGCCTGCTGTACTGAATGACACTCTGCACATGCTCTACTGAGTGGCACTCTGCACATGTTCTATGGAAGTGCACTCTGCACATGCTCTATGGGAGAGCACTCTGCACATGCTCAATGGAGAGGGCATGCTGCAATGCTCTAAAGAAGAGCACTATGCGCCTGCTGTACTGAATGACACTCTGCACATGCTCTATGGAAGGGCATTCTGCAATGTTCTATAGAAGAGCAATGCTGTATAGAAGCACACTCTGCACATACTTTATGGAAGAGCACTCTGTATATATTTAGTGGAAGGGCATTCTGCACATGCTCTATGGGGGAGCACTCTGCACATGCTTTATGGAAACGCAATCATGCCCAGCCCTTTTCTCAAAATAGCA
This sequence comes from Anolis apletophallus, assembly GCA_030556195.1. Taxonomy (NCBI): domain Eukaryota; kingdom Metazoa; phylum Chordata; class Lepidosauria; order Squamata; family Anolidae; genus Anolis; species Anolis apletophallus. The sequence continues at coordinate 4,692,120 of JARBWK010000008.1, read as the reverse complement.
ATGCAAGCCTGCCCATAGAGGCAGATGCCTGTCCCATGCCTGTCATAGAAGCAGGTGGGCTTGCTGGAAGTGCAGTGCACTCTGCACAAGTTCAGAGGCACCCTTGATCCCTCCTTAGAGACATAGAGGCAGGCCCCTTTCCCCTCCTCCTTCCTCCTCTTCCTGAGCCCACTCCCCTTTTCCTTCCTTCCTTCCTTCTCCTTACCTGGGCAGAAGAAGACCCCCAATCCGCTGCAGCTGCCATGGCCACTCCAGAAAAGGGGGAGAGGAAGAGGAAGGAGGATTTTGGGGACCAAAGGAGGAAGAGGAAGAGGAGGAGGAAGGCCAGGCTCTGCTCTTAAAGGAACAGGAGGAGGAAAGGGGGAAGGAGAAAGGGAAGGAAGGAAGGAGGAATGGAAGGAGGGAGGGCGGGAGGGAGGAGGAGCCGCGCACCCGCAGCAAGGCCAGTCTCAAGCCCCGCCCTCCAGCCAGACCCCCCCCCAATTCGCCTTGCACTACATATCCCAGCATCCACTCAAAATAACAGTTTTGCAGTCCTCTTCCAAGCTTTGCAGTGCTCTTCCAATCAATCCCAATGGACTTGATAAGATTTCATCAACAGCCTTCTCTCTTAACTTTGAATGTGTTTTCCCAGATGCACAGCACTACATATCCCATCATTCCCCCAAATAGAATTTTGCAGTCCTCTTCCAAGCTTTGCAGTGCTCTTCCAATCAATCCTAATGGTCATGATAAGATTACATCATCAGCCTTCCTTCTTAGCTTGGAGTGTGTTTTCCCAGATGCACAGCACTACATATCCCATCATTCCCCCCCCCCCCCAAAAATAAAAGTTTTGCAGTCCTCTTCCAAGCTTTGCAGTGCTCTTCCAATCAATCCCAATGGACATGATAAGATTTCATCAACAGCTTTCTTTCTCACCTTTGAATGTGTTTTCCCAGCTGCACAGCACTACATATCCCATCACACACACACACACACACACACCCAAATAGAATTTTGCAGTCCTCTTCCAAGCTTTGCAGTGCTCTTCCAATCAATCCTAATGGTCATGAAAAGATTACATCATCAGTCTTCCTTCTTAGCTTGGAGTGTGTTTTCCCAGCTGCACAGCACTACATATCCCATCATCCCCGACCCCTACCCCCCAAAAATAAAAGTTTTGCAGTCCTCTTCCAAGCTTTGCAGTGCTCTTCCAATCAATCCTAATGGTCATGATAAGATTACATCATCGCAGAGCATCCTTAGCTAGGAGTTGGTAATCCCAGCTGCACAGCACTACATATCGCATCATTCCCCCTTGGAATAGAATTTTGCAGTCCTCTTCCAAGCTTTGCAGTGCTCTTCCAATCAATCCTAATGGTCATGATAAGATTACATCATCAGCCTTCCTTCTTAGCTTGGAGTGTGTTTTCCCAGATGCACAGCACTACATATCCCATCATCCCCCCCAAAAAAATTTGCAGTCCTCTTCCAAGCTTTGCAGTGCTCTTCCAATCAATCCTAATGGTCATGATAAGATTACATCATCAGCCTTCCTTCTTAGCTTGGAGTGTGTTTTCCCAGATACACAGCACTACATATCCCATCATCCCCCCCAATAGAATTTTGCAGTCTTCTTCCAAGCTTTGCAGTGATCTTCCAATCAATCCTAATGGTCATGATAAGATTACATCATCAGCCTCCTTCCTTCTTAGCTTGGAGTGTGTTTTCCCAGATACACAGCACTACATATCCCATCATCCCCCCCAAATAGAATTTTGCAGTCCTCTTCCAAGCTTTGCAGTGCTCTTCCAATCAATCCTAATGGTCATGATAAGATTACATCATCAGCCTTCCTTCTTAGCTTGGAGTGTGTTTTCCCAGATACACAGCACTACATATCCCATCATCCCCCCCCCAAATAGAATTTTGCAGTCCTCTTCCAAGCTTTGCAGTGCTCTTCCAATCAATCCTAATGGTCATGATAAGATTACATCATCAGCCTTCCTTCTTAGCTTGGAGTGTGTTTTCCCAGATACACAGCACTACATATCCCATCATCCCCTTCCCCCCAAAAATAAAGTTTTGCAGTCCTCTTCCAAGCTTTGCAGTGCTCTTCCAATCAATCCTAATGGTCATGATAAGATTACATCATCAGTCTTCCTTCTTAGCTTGGAGTGTGTTTTCCCAGCTGCACAGCACTATGTATCCCATCATCCCCGGCCCCTACCCCCCAAAAATAAAGTTTTGCAGTCCTCTTCCAAGCTTTGCAGTGCTCTTCCAATCAATCCTAATGGTCATGATAAGATTTCATTATCAGCCTTCCTTTGATAGCGTTCAACCAAGGGCCCCTTGTGTTCAAGTTAATCTGACCTGCAGCAGGGAGTTCCGCAGTTCCTGGATGCCCTAGCATCGATGGGAGTGTGGCCACAGTAGCAGCTTCAACAAGCAATCTTTCTTTACTTTGCTTTCTTCCCCTGACCTGACCCTAACATTGTAACAAATCCCCCAATAAAGTATCATTTAATTGTAACTTTTCCCTCTCAATAGTGATGATGTCCAGATCTGTCACTCCTTCCCACCTGTCACCAAGGAGGCTGTCCAGACCCTGAACCGGTGCTTGGCCGCTGTGTCGGACTGGATGAGGGCTAGCAAATTGAAACTAAATCCAGACAAGACAGAGGTCCTCCTGGTCAGTCGTAAGGCCGAACAGGGTATAGGGTTACAGCCTGTGTTGGACGGGGTTACACTCCCCCTGAAGACGCAGGTTCGCAGCTTGGGAGTGATCCTGGACTCAGCGCTGAGCCTGGAACCCCAGGTCTCAGCGGTGGCCAGGGGAGCTTTTGCACAGTTGAGACTCGTGCGCCAGCTGCGCCCGTACCTTGGGAAGTCTGATCTGGCTACGGTCGTCCACGCTCTGGTCACATCCCGAATAGATTACTGCAACGCACTCTACGTGGGGCTGCCTTTGAAGACAGTTCGAAATTGCAATTAGTCCAGCGGGCGGCAGCCAGATTACTAACGGGAGCTACATACAGGGAGCACACTACCCCCCTGCTGTGTCAGCTCCACTGGCTGCCTGTCCAATTCCGGGCTCAATTCAAAGTGCTGGTTTTGACCTTTAAAGCTCTATACGGTTCTGGCCCAGCTTACTTGTCCGAACGCATCGGCCGCTACGTCCCATCCCGTAACCTAAGATCATCCGGAGAGGCCCTGCTCTCGCTCCCGCCGACCTCTCAGATGCGGTTGGTGGGGACGAGGGACAGGGCCTTCTCGGTGGTGGCCCCCCGCCTGTGGAATGCGCTCCCTACGGAGGTACGGTCCACCTCATCCCTCCTGACATTCAGGAAGAAGGTGAAATCCTGGCTCTGGGATCAGGCGTTCCCTCACCAGCACTAGGCAGCATGGGAGATGGAATTTTAATGGGAGGGAGGAAGAGGGTTAATGTTTCTAGGGCTGAATACTGTTTTAATTGGAATGATTGTAGATGTGTTGAGGGATTGTATTTAAATGCCTTAATGTTTTAACGGGTTGTGGGGTTTGGGGTTTTACGTTGTTGATGTGGCATCGAATTGTGCCTGCTGTAAGCCGCTCTGAGTCCCCCCTCGGGGGTTGAGAAGAGCGGGGTAAAATCCTGAAATAATAAATAAATAAATATTGTGTCCTTTACTGTCTCCAACTCTCTACAAGCATGAACGTTTCCTTTCCAAAGCCACAGATTGCTGGAGGCTCACTCGGGATGCTCATACAGCGTCCCAGGGAGGCCAAAACTGTGTTCCTCTGAACCGCGGAATTGGAAACCCATCGGGCCACTGTATCCGCGAGTCAATGGATCGCCTCCATTTTGGTGCCATATTTTTCCTGAGCTAATTCTAAGATAAGATGGTTATGATAAGATTTAATTATCAGCATATTGACATATCAAATCTCATGTCACTCCCCCAATCCTAAAAAGAAAACGGACTGGAAACCCCTGAAATGCTTTTTTTGAAAAATGAAAATCTGGAAATAATAGTGGAAGAAACCAGTGTTTCCCAACCGGTGTGCCGTGGGAAACTGGAGCCTCCAATACCCTTTCTTCCCCCTCCTGCCGAACACTTTTTCTTCTCCACTCGGGTTCCCTTCTTCCCAGCCTCGCTCTGCTCGCTGTGCCTCGCTTTGCTCACGCTGCCGCTTCTGCTGCCATTTTGATCCGAGGGGGCAGCGTCTTCAGGAGGGGAGGGGGGAGGAAGATGTGACCCGTGCAGACGTTACTGCGCAGACTCACCCCACGTATTCCTCCCTCCCCCCCTCCCCTCCTGAACACGCTGCCCCCTCGGATCAAAATGGTGGCAGAAGCGGCAGCGTGAGCAAAGCTCCAACATTGATCCAACATTGTTTGAGTCCACGGTGCTCTCTGGATATAGGTGAACTACAACTCCCAAACTCAAGATCAATGCCCACCAAACCCTTCTAGTGTTTTCTATAGGTCATGGAGTCCTGTGTGCCACATTTGGTTTAGTTTCATCATTGGTGGTGTTCAGAGTGCTCTTTGATTGCAGGTGAACTATAACTCCCAGCAACTACAACTCCCAAATGACAAAATCAATGTTTTGACTGATGGTCCCTCCTTGGGTTAGTATTAGTATGTTTTGTGGCCAAATTTGGCAGCAATTTGTCCAGTGGTTTTTGAGTTATGTTAATCCCACAAATGAACATAGCATTTTTACATACATAGAGAGAGAGAAAGCACAACAGTGCAGGCAGAAAAGCAAACATCACAGGGAAGCATGTCTGTGTAGGAGGGTGAACATTAGGAAGAACTTCCTGACTGTGAGAGCTGTTCAGCAGTGGAACTCTCTGCCTCAGAGTGCTTCCGTCTGGCTGCTCTCTTTCCAGCCAGTTTCCCTGAGGACCTATAAAAACTAAACACAGAGAGAGACTGACAGCTGTTGAGCAAGACCTTCGTGTGTGTCTTTCTGCCATTCCTGCCAGGATATCTATGTTGTGTTCATCGGAACAGGCCCAGGTTTCACACTGAGTGTATAAATACATTTAAAAACATATTAACGGTATGTATTACTGTGTTAGAGTGTCATTGTGTGTCATTTTGATTGGTGGTGTGCCCCAGGATTTGGTAAATGTAAAAAACGTGCCGCGACTCAAAAAAGGTTGGGAAACACTGCCTTAGATCAGTGATTTTCAACCTTTTTTGAGCCGTGGCACAGTTTTTACATTTACAAAATCCTGGGGCACACCACCGACCAAAATGACACAAAATGACACTCTAACACAGCAATACATACAGTTAATATGTTTTTAAATGTATTTATACACTCACTTAGTGTGAAACCTGGGCCTGTTTCGATGAACACAACATAGATATCCTGGCAGGATTGGTAATAATATGCGTCTGAGCGAATCCAAGATGGCGCAACCATAGCACTCTCGCATCACTTCTTAGGTGACGCGAGAGTGCTATGGTTCCATTTCTTAAAGGGACAGATGCACCTTATAGTTTATATATGAATGAAGTTCGAAAATATTTTCCCACAGCACACCTGATGATCTCTATACAACAGGAGGGGACCGTGTTAGCACTAAGTCCAAAATACACAGTAGAACTGAATGGAAATAATAACTGTGCAGGTAATTGTCACACACGTAAAGACTTTATATATCAACAGTGAATTTCATAGTATCATCAATATGAGATGTGGCATACATCCAAATAAACATCAAGTCTTACAATATGAAATGTGGCATACATCCAAATAAACATACAAGTCTTAACGAGGCCAGCACACTCTCAGGAGAAGAGAGATAAAAGTCTCTGAAGCCCTGAAGTTGAAAAACAGTCCCTGGGAAAGGATAAGTAAGTAAGGGAAGGTCCCAAAATACTAATATCCGCAGGAGCAGAAACAACTCAGTGGAAATGCTCACTGTAGGGTAGTCACTCATGCGAGGAAGCCTCCAAACAGTGAGAGTGGTTGGCGGCCGAGCAGCCCTGCGTGCCGTGCCTGTAGTAATGAACAAGCCCGGGACTGGCTGTTCGGGCAGGAAAGCCGCTGTGAAATCGCGCACTGTTCCTGGAGATCCAGACTAGGAACAGTCGCGTGACAATTAAACCACAAGATACTGGCCGACAAGGTGGCATTTGCCTTGGCCACTTCTCGTTTCGACCTCTTGGTCTTTCTCAAGGCCACGTGGTAATATGGAATATCCAGTGTACAATACACGTATATATGCGGCATAAGGTATATATCTGAAAGATACAAAATATAATACAAAGCATGCAATTCTTAATACACGGATGCAATCATGATATCAAATGAGAAATAAAGCATGGGGAACACAATACCTGGATGTAGCTCAATAGCTATGATGTGAAGCATCTGAAGGTCAGAGCTTAATGCTGCAAACTAAGCTACCTGTTTATAAAGGAAGGTGGGAAGCACCTTCACATGAGTAGCGCTGCTACTCCCAGCTTTTCATTTAACCCTTGTGGGATTTCTGTACAATACTCAATTATAATCCGGGTTTCAGCCCGAATTAAAGCTGCATGGGGGTCTCCATGGGGTGGAGGAGTCACTTTCTCAATACCAAAAAACTGTAATGACTCTGGGCCATGGGAAAAAGTTTTACAATGGACGTAGAATGTTTTTCAACTTCAGGGTTTCAGAGACTTTTATCTCTCTCCTCCTGAGAGTGTGCTGGCCGCGTTAAGACTTGTATGTTTATTTGGATGTATGCCACATTTCATATTGTAAGACTTGATGTTTATTTGGATGTATGCCACACCTGATGATCTCTCATGGCACACTAGTGTTCCGCGGCACACTGGTTGAAAATCACTGCCTTAGATAATAATTATTCGAGGCGAAGATAGAAAGCACCAAATTTCTAATCCACTCTTGCTCTATTTTAGGAATGTTTTTCTTTTTTCCCTCTTCTTCTTTTAGAAATTAAGTTTTATTTCCTTATTTCTCACTTTATTTCTCACTTTTCTACACTCCTGAAGTGTTCCCCCTCTTTTATTGTATCACTACAGATTTTTTTTCTTCAGAATAAAAATTATAATTAAAAAGAAAGATTTCATTATCCGCCTTCCTTCTTGGTCTTGAGTGTGTTTTCCTAGCACTACCTAACCCATCATCCCCAGACCTTCCAAGAAGGCAAAGGGGCTTTGCAGTGATCTTCCAGTGGGATAAGGAAATCAATCCTAATTGTCATGATAAGATGTCATCATCAGCCTTCCTTCTTGGCCTGGAGTGTGTTTTCCTAGCACTACCTAACCCATCATCCCCAGACCTTCCAAGAAGGCAAAGGGGCTTTGCAGTGATCTTCCAGTGGGATAAGGAAATCAATCCTAATTGTCATGATAAGATGTCATCATCAGCCTTCCTTCTTGGCCTGGAGTGTGTTTCCCAGCTGCAAAGCACTACATATCCCAGCATCCATCCAAAATAACAGTTTTGCAGCCCCCTTCCAAGCTTTGCAGTGCTCTTCCAATCAATCCTAATGGACATGATAAGATTTCATTACCAGCCTTTCTTCTTGGCCTGGAGTGTGTTTCCCCAGCTGCACAGCACTACATATTCCATCATCCCCAGGCCCCCAATCAGGCAAATGTGCTTTGCAGTGATCTTTAAAAGAATGAGGAAATCCATCCTAATTGTTATGATATGATTTCATTATCAGCCTTCCTCCTTGGCCTGGAGTGTGTTTTCCCAGCTGCACAGCACAACATATCCCATCATCCCAGCTTTTCCAAGCAGGCAACGGGGCTTTACAGTGATCATTAAGGGGATGAAGGGATGAAATCAATCCTAATGGTCATTATAAAATTTCATTATCATTATGAGCCTTCCTTCTTAGCTTGCAGTGTTTTCCCAGGTGCAAAGCACTGCATATCCCATCATCCACAGTCTTTCCAAGCAGGCAAAGGGGCTTTACAGTGATCATTAAGGGGATGAAATAATTCCTAATGGTCATTATAAGATTTCATTATCAGCCTTCCTTCTTACCCTGCAGTGTTTTCCCAGGTGCAAAGCACTACATATCCCATCATCCACAGCCCTTCCAAGCAGGCAAAGGGGGGACTTTTCAGTGATCATTAAGGGGATGAAATCAATCCTAATGGACATTATAAGATTTAATTATCAGCCTTCCTTCTTAGCTTGCAGTGTTTTCCCAGGTGCAAAGCACTACATATCCCATCATCCACAGCCCTTCCAAGCAGGCAAAGGGGCTTTGCAGTGATCTTTAAGGGGATGAAGAAATCAATCATAATTGTCGTGGCTCTGTCACAAGAAATATAATGTGCAGATTCGATAAATGTGGATTGGATATGTGTGGGTATGTATGGATACAATACAATACAATACTTTATTGCGGCCACTGACCAGCACAAAAGCTTTGTATTGTATTGGTAGGAATGGGATTGTTTGGAAGAATGAATGAATGAGAGTTAATAATTTTGGAGACACCAATTCTGAATATGAAGGCCTACAATGACCAAATTGTTGAAGGCTTTCATATCCGGAATCTCTGGGTTGTAGTAGGTTTTTCGGCCTATAGTGCCATTTTCTGAGGATATCTGCCATAGATGCAGGCGAAACGTCAGGAAAGAATGCTTCCAGAACACGACCACTTAGCCCAGAAAACCTACAACAATCCATGTTTACAATGTTAAGAAGGAAGTCACCACACGGCTTGTTTACCAACACAAACCAAGAAGAGGAAGGAGTGTGTTTTGGAGTCTTAAGATTTTGTGCAGGGAGTCAGGTTCCACTGTATGGAAAACGCAGATCTGATCCTTGGCATTGTTTTGGAGTTTTGGTATTTTGGCATTATGGAAGTTTTGGAACTATTATGGGTTGGCAGGCTGCAAGGAAAGCGGGGTCTGGCCTAAAAGGTGGTTTTCCAAGGAGGAGGCAGAAAGGTAAAGGTAAAGGTTGTCCCCTGACATTACGTCCAGTCGTGTCTGACTCTGGGGGATTGGTGCTCATCTCCATTTCTAAGCCGAAGAGCCGGCGTTTTCCCTAGACACCTCCAAGGTCATGTGGCCAGCATGACTGCATGGAGCAGTGTTATCTTCCCGCCTGAGCAGTACCTATTGATCTACCCACATTTGCATGTGAAGTAATGTAACAATAATACATAATAATAGGTTGAGAATGTCTCCTAACAAGGAAGAGGCATTCTCAGCCATTGCCAACACACACACACACACACAGCTTTGATTGGCAGTGATGGTAAATGTTTCCCCTTGACATTAAGTCTAGTTGTGTTCAACTCTGGGACTCTGGTGCTCATCTCCATTTCTCAGCTGAAGATCCAGCATTGTCTGTAGACACCTCCAAGGTCATGTGGCCAGCATGACTGCATGGAGCAGTGTTATCTTCCCGATGGAGCTGTACCTATGGATCTACTCACATTTCTATGTGAAGTAATATAATAATAATAACAATACAGAATAGGTTGGGAAGGTCTCCTAACAAGGAAAAGGCATTCTCAGCCATTGTCAACACACACACGCATGCGCGCATGTGCACACACACACACACACACACACACAGAGCTTTGATTGGCAGTGATGGTAAATGTTTCCCTTGACATTAAGTCTAGTTGTGTTCAACTCTGGGACTCTGGTGCTCATCTCCATTTCTCAGCTGAAGAGCCAGCATTGTCCGTAGACACCTCCTAGGTCATGTGGCCACTGGCATGACTGGTGGAGCGGTACCTATTGATTTACTCACATTTGCATGTTTTCTAACTGCTAGGTTGGCAGAAGCTGGGGCTAACAGCAGGAGCTTACCCTGCTCCCTGAATTCGAACCGGTGACCTTTTGGTCAGCAAGTTCAGCAGCTCAGCGGTTCAACCCACTGCACCACCGGAGGCTCCAGGCGGGGAAAAAGGATATGGTAATATTTGGATGCATGGTGATGGGCGCATCTGCATGTGTGTGAATGCTGAGTTAAGTGTTTGTTTGTTAGCTTCCTATTGACCACTGTGGCCATTCTTCTCTGGCGCTTTCCAACTCCTTCTTGAACTGCTTTGCCCAGAAGTGGACACAGGGTGACTATTCCAAGTGACCAAAGCAGCAGAAGAGACATCTCACAATGTAAACAATGCTCCTAATGCACCCTTAAATCCCATTGTACCTGTGTACCGTTTGCCAATTGCACAGCAGCAGATAGGAAGGCCCAGAGAGTTATGGGTTTCCCTCTTTCTCCCCTCTTTATCATTCCCGCTGCCTTAAGAAAGCTCAGAAGAGTCTTAGGCAGGGGTGCCCACACTTTTTCATCATGCGAGCTACTATATGAACAATCAAGTTGAAAAGATCACCTGTTGTGCATGTGAGCGTGTGCGCGCATGCGTGCGCGCACGCTCCTACTGCAGCCTTCCATCCGCGCGGGGCTTCTTTCTTGCCTGCCCACGAACTCGCCGCCGCGCACACCCGGGAAGTGTGCTCTCTCTCTTAATGTCTTCGTTGCCTTTCTCCTTCCTGCTGCGTGCTTTCGCAAAGCAGGAAGTCCCCATCCCATCCTGCTTCTTGCGTGCACAGCAGGCCCCTCCCACGCACGCAGCAGGAGGGTATTTATAGGCGCACCCGCCAGCGCTCCGGCCAGATATGGCTTCGGCCAGCAGCAGCAGCAAGTGGAGTCTCCATCCCCGCAGCCCTCCTCCTCGGGTTCAGCCCCAGGAACACGGCGGAGCCCTCCCTCCTCGCCCCCAACCAAGGAAAGAAAGCAGCCCCACACAGCTCGCTCGCCCAGGTCTCGGCTTGGAATGGGAGTCCTGAGGGCAGCAGCAGGGTTTGCGGCGGGACTTGCTTGGCTTTGCCCCACTTTGCCCGGCCTCCTTCGCCTCTTTCTCTCCCTCTCTCCTTCCAGCGCCCGCCTGCCAGCCTGCCAGAAGGATCCGAAAAAGTTCTCCGGATTTCTTTCTTCCCTCCTTGGCTCTCTCTCTCTCTCTCTCTCACACACACACACATTCCCTCCATCCCTCCCACAGCCTCGCATCCTATCCGTGCATGTGCCTTCGCCTTGCTCCCCCCCCCCCCCACAAGCAGCAACCAATGGGCGGTCATGTCACCACACCGTGCGTGGCAAGACGAGCGCCAGGGCCTGCCCACTAAAGCCTCATTTTGGCAAAAGAAGCCCCGCGAAGGTGGCGGCGGGAGCGCACGTGCGAGCACATGGCAGGAGCGTGCCATCCGGCTGGTGAGGCCCAAAGATCACCTGGAAGAGGGCTGAAGATCACCTAGGTGCTCCCGATCACCATAATGAGCACCCCTGGTCTTAGGGATCGATCTCACCCGGGATAGTCTGTTTTTGAATTATTACCACCTGGTAGGCCATAGAGCAGGCATGGACCAACTTGGACCTCCAAGTGTTTCGGACTTCAACTCCCACCATTCCTAACAGCCTCAGGCCCCTTCCTTTCCACCCTCATCCACTTCGAGAACGGAAGAACTGCCTGCCTTGGGGGAGCGTGCTCGCTCCATCCATGTTTACCATTTACATAAATGATCAGCCACTGCCAGAAGGGACAGAGAGTTTAGTCTATGCTGACGATCGTGCCATCACCACTCAAGCACGGAGCTTTGAAATGGCATGATGATTAGGGGTTTTGCAAGAGTGATTAGAATGTGGAAGGATGGGTGTTGTGTTTTTGTAATTCTACATATATAATGTGTATTGGGGATAGCATTTTATTTTGTTGTACAACGTACAACAAACTTATTGCATTCTATTCTATTGCCTAAGTCAGTGTTTCCCAACCAGTGTGCCGTGAGCGATCATCAGGTGTGCCGTGGGAAATTGGAACCTCCAAAGGGGGGAGTCTAGTGTGTTGAAGTATAAAAACCCTAAGAAACCTACCTCAAAAAAGGCACAAAATTACAAACACCCCCCCCCCACCCCTTGTCGAATTGGTCTCTCCTCTCCATGCATTGGGAAGGCCCGCCTCCCTTTCCCCAAGTAGAGACCTCCTCTTGCTTCCTGGGGGTTCTGTGTGGGAAGTTTGGCCCAGTTCTATCATTGGTGGGGTTCAGGATGCTCTTTGATTGTAGGGGAACTATAAATCCCAGCAACTACAGCTCCCAAATGCCAAGGTCTATTTCCCCTGAACTCCATTTTGCGTTCATATTTGGGCATATTGAGTATTCATGTCAAATTTGGTCCTGATCCGACATTGTTTGAATCCACAGTGCTCTCTGCATATAGGTGAACTACAACTCCAAAACTCAAGGTCAATGCCCACCAAACTCTTACAGCATTTTCTCTTGGTTATGGGAGTTCTGTGTGGGAAGTTTGTGTCTTTCTGCCATTCCTGCCAGGATATCTATGTTGTGTTCATCGAAACAGGCCCAGGTTTCACACTGAGTGTATAAATACATTTTTAAAACATATTAATTATATGTATTACTGTGTTAGAGTGTCATTTTGTGTCATTTTGGTTGGTGGTGTGCCCCAGGATTTTGCAAATGTAAAAAGTGTGCCGCGGCTCAAAAAAGGTTGGGAAACACTGGCCTAAGTTTTCCCGTGCGTGATCTAAGTCCAGAAAGGCTTGTTTGTGTAGAATCCAAGACTTGGAAGAGACCCCCAAGGGCAATAATGAGATGTTGAGATTTGCATTTTATATTTTTAACTTCTGAATTTTTGCTTTTATATATGGTTGTTTTATTAATTGTTATGTATTTTATCTGTGGGCATTTGTTGCCATGTTGCACCGCCTTGAGTCGCCTTCGGGCTGAAAGGGGCGGTATAAAGATATAGTAAATAAACAAAATAAATAAATAGTCCAACCTTCTGCTAGGCAAAAAGACAGTCTAGGCCTGGGCAGTCTGGCTCAAAATGGTTCTAAAGTACTTACAAAACTAAAGTTCTGGTGGTGAACACTAGGTGGCACTGGGGCTTTGCTTCTACAGTGTTGCTAAAGTTCTGGAGGTGAACACTAGGCGGCGCTGGTGCTTTGCTTCTACAGTGTTGCTAAAGTTCTGGTGGTGAACACTAGGTGGCGCTGGTGCTTTGCTTCTACAGTGTTGCTAAAGTTCTGGTGGTGAACACTAGGTGGCGCTGGTGCTTTGCTTCTACAGTGTTGCTAAAGTTCTGGTGGTGAACACTAGGTGGCGCTGGTGCTTTGCTTCTACAGTGTTGCTAAAGTTCTGGTGGTGAACACTAGGTGGCGCTGGTGCTTTGCTTCTACAGTGTTGCTAAAGTTCTGGTGGTGAACACTAGGTGGCGCTGGTGCTTTGCTTCTACAGTGTTGCTAAAGTTCTGGTGGTGAACACTAGGCGGCGCTGGTGCTTTGCTTCTACAGTGTTGCTAAAGTTCTGGTGGTGAACACTAGGTGGCGCTGGTGCTTTGCTTCTACAGTGTTGCTAAAGTTCTGGTGGTGAACACTAGGTGGCGCTGGTGCTTTGCTTCTACAGTGTTGCTAAAGTTCTGGTGGTGAACACTAGGTGGCGCTGGTGCTTTGCTTCTACAGTGTTGCTAAAGTTCTGGTGGTGAACACTAGGTGGCGCTGGTGCTTTGCTTCTACAGTGTTGCTAAAGTTCTGGTGGTGAACACTAGGTGGCGCTGGTGCTTTGCTTCTACCGTGTTGCTAAAGTTCTGGTGGTGAACACTAGGTGGCGCTGGTGCTTTGCTTCTACAGTGTTGCTAAAGTTCTGGTGGTGAACACTAGGTGGTGCTGGTGCTTTGCTTCTACAGTGTTGCTAAAGTTCTGGTGGTGAACACTAGGTGGCGCTGGTGCTTTGCTTCTACAGTGTTGCTAAAGTTCTGGTGGTGAACACTAGGTGGCGCTGGTGCTTTGCTTCTACAGTGTTGCTAAAGTTCTGGTGGTGAACACTAGGTGGTGCTGGTGCTTTGCTTCTACAGTGTTGCTAAAGTTCTGGTGGTGAACACTAGGTGGCGCTGGTGCTTTGCTTCTACAGTGTTGCTAAAGTTCTGGTGGTGAACACTAGGTGGCGCTGGTGCTTTGCTTCTACAGTGTTGCTAAAGTTCTGATGGTGAACACTAGGTGGCGCTGGTGCTTTGCTTCTACAGTGTTGCTAAAGTTCTGATGGTGAACACTAGGTGGCGCTGGTGCTTTGCTTCTACAGTGTTGCTAAAGTTCTGGTGGTGAACACTAGGTGGCGCTGGTGCTTTGCTTCTACAGTGTTGCTAAAGTTCTGGTGGTGAACACTAGGTGGCGCTGGTGCTTTGCTTCTACAGTGTTGCTAAAGTTCTGGTGGTGAACACTAGGTGGCGCTGGTGCTTTGCTTCTACAGTGTTGCTAAAGTTCTGGTGGTGAACACTAGGTGGTGCTGGTGTTTTGCTTCTACAGTGTTGTTAAAGTTCTGGTGGTGAACACTAGGTGGCGCTGGTGCTTTGCTTCTACAGTGTTGCTAAAGTTCTAGTGGTGAACACTAGGCGGCGCTGGTGCTTTGTTTCTACAGTGTTGCTAAAGTTCTGGTGGTGAACACTAGGTGGCGCTGGTGCTTTGCTTCTACAGTGTTGCTAAAGTTCTGGTGGTGAACACTAGATGGCGCTGGTGCTTTGCTTCTACAGTGTTGCTAAAGTTCAGTGGTGAAAATTTCAGAACTCTAACGAAACTTTTAAATTTTCATTACAAATGGCAGTTCCTAATTGGTTCTGTCATAGAAATCTGCAATAATGAAATAATGAAATTTTGACAGTTTTGTTAGGGTTCTGAAATGTTCACCACCAGAACTTTAGCAACACTGTAGAACCAAAGCACAAGCGCCCCCTAGTTTTCACCACCAGAACTTTAGTTTTGTAAGTACTTTAGAACCATTTAGAACCATGGATTGCCCAGCCCTAAAAGACACAATCAAAGCCTTCCCAACAGATGACAGTCCAGACTCCAGAAAAGCCGACTCCACTGGACTCCCAGGCAGTAGCAGATTCCACTGTCAAACTGCTCTGACCATCTATAAGCCCTTCCTAATGTTTCGGTAGAAAGATGGGTGTTTTGTTTTGTAATTCTGCATATATACAGTAGAGTCTCACTTATCCAACATATATGGAACAGCAGAGCATCGGATAATACGGAGTCTCCTATTGTTGCCCATGTGATACAGTGCTAGACACCTAGAATACTAACAAGAGACTCAAAGGGTTAAGGCAAGGCAACGTCTCAGGGCTAGAGCGGCCTAACAGGAAGTGCCCGGATGCAGAAGAGGAGCATGGGAATCACAGAGGGAAGGAGGAAGGACGCTTCCACTTCCAGTCCTGCCTCTTTTCACCCTTTCCTTTCTTTCTTCCTCCTCCTCGTCTAGCCTTTTTCACTTATTGGGAATGGAGAGAGTTGGGGAGCACTCCTTTAATTGACGGGGAAATGCTGTATGAAAAGGAGAGCATCGGAAAAGAGTATTGGATAAGACAAAATGTTGGAGAAGTGAAGGTCGGATAAGCTAGACTCTAATGCAGGGTTGGGAAATTATGGCTCGCGAGCCAGGTGTGGCTCCCTTGCTGAGTGCCTCTGGCCCGCCGAGAGGGGTGCCACCTGTCCCGTATTTTGGGGCGGAATATAGTGTCCCACTACTGCAGCGCCTTTCTTGTACCTGTCCCCATTGTTTCCCGCCTCACATACACCGCTGAGAAACACGCTTTCTTCAGGGCAGACAGGCATAACGTGTGGCTCCTACGCTGGGTGTGTGTGGCGATGCAGGAAGAGATTGGTGGGAGAGTTCACCCTCAATTCTTTCTTCCACCTCTTCTCTGTCCTCTTCCGTCTCGTCTGCTTTGGCCCGCATGAGGACTGATGGAAGGAACGGTAGCGGAGACTGGCTCGTGCGCACCAAGTGCTCAGCTCCCGGAGAAGCCCACACCATGTGCCCTTTAAGAAGGGGCAGCTCCATCCCGGGAGGCTCTTGCACTTAAACTGGGTCCAGGTGAGTTCTCACAGGAGAGGAAGGCTCTGATCTACTTCCCTTTTCCTCCTTTTTGCTTCCTCCCAGCCCTTGCTTTCAGCAATTTAGGGAAATGGAGAGGCGGCTGGGAGAGTTTGCCTGGCAGAGGAGCCCCTAAAGTTCGGGAGGCGCCGAAAGGAGGTGGGGTTTGAAGGAGGAAAGGGGGCTCCTTGAATCATTATATTATATGGC
>JARBWK010000008.1:4647991-4675942 GCA_030556195.1 Anolis apletophallus | reverse complement strand
ACACACACACACACACAGAGAGAGCTTTGATTGACAGTGATGGTAAATGTTTCCCTTGACATTAAGTCTAGTTGTGTTCAACTCTGGGACTCTGGTGCTCATCTCCATTTCTCAGCTGAAGAGCCAGCATTGTCCGTAGACAGCTCCTAGGTCATGTGGCCACTGGCATGACTGGTGGAGCGGTACCTATTGATTTACTCACATTTGCATGTTTTCTAACTGCTAGGTTGGCAGAAGCTGGGGCTAACAGCAGGAGCTACCCTGCTCCCTGAATTCAACCGGTGACCTTTTGGTCAGCAAGTTCAGCAGCTCAGCGGTTCAACCCACTGCACCACCGGAGGCTCCAGGCGGGGAAAAAGGATATGGTAATATTTGGATGCATGGTGATGGGCGCATCTGCATGTGTGTGAATGCTGAGTTAAGTGTTTGTTTGTTAGCTTCCTATTGACCACTGTGGCCATTCTTCTCTGGCGCTTTCCAACTCCTTCTTGAACTGCTTTGCCCAGAAGTGGACACAGGGTGACTATTCCAAGTGACCAAAGCAGCAGAAGAGACATCTCACAATGTAAACAATGCTCCTAATGCACCCTTAACTCCCATTGCGCCTGTGCACCATTTGCCAATTGCACAGCGGCAGATAGGAAGGCCCAGAGAGTTATGGGTTTCCCTCTTTCTCCCCTCTTTATCATTCCCGCTGCCTTAAGAAAGCTCAGAAGAGTCTTAGGGATCGATCTCACCCGGGATAGTCTGTCTTTGAATTATTACCACCTGGTAGGCCATAGAGCAGGCATGGACCAACTTGGACCTCCAAGTGTTTCGGACTTCAACTCCCACCATTCCTAACAGCCTCAGGCCCCTTCCTTTCCACCCTCATCCACTTCGAGAACAGAAGAACGGCCTGCCTTGGGGGAGCGTGCTCGCTCCATCCATGTTTACCATTTACATAAATGATCAGCCACTGCCAGAAGGGACAGAGAGTTTAGTCTATGCTGACGACCGTGCCATCACCACTCAAGCACGGAGCTTTGAAATGGCATGATTAGGGGTTTTGCAAGAGGGATTAGAATGTGGAAGGATGGGTGTTGTGTTTTTGTAATTCTACATATATAATGTGTATTGGGGATAGCATTTTATTTTGTTGTACAACGTACAACAAACTTATTGCATTCTATTCTATTGCCTAAGTCAGTGTTTCCCAACCAGTGTGCCGTGAGCGATCATCAAGTGTACCGTGGGAAATTGGAACCTCCAAAGGGGGGGGGGTTCTAGTGTGTTGAAGTATAAAAACCCTAAGAAACCTACCTCAATAAAGGCACAAAATTACAACCACCCCCTCCCCACCCGTTGTCTACTTGGTCTCTCCTCTCCATGCATTGGGAAGGCCCGCCTCCCTTTCCCCAAGTAGAGACCTCCTCTTGCCTCCTGGGGGTTCTGTGTTGGAAGTTTGGCCCAGTTCTATCATTGGTGGTGTTCAGGATGCTCTTTGATTGTAGGGGAACTATAAATCCCAGCAACTACAGCTCCCAAATGCCAAGGTCTATTTCCCCTGAACTCCATCTGCGTTCATATTTGGGCATATTGAGTATTCATGTCAAATTTGGTCCTGATCCGACATTGTTTGAATCCACAGTGCTCTCTGCATATAGGTGAATTAAAACTCCAAAACTCAAGGTCAATGCCCACCAAACTCTTATAGCATTTTCTCTTGGTTATGGGAGTTCTGTGTGGGAAGTTTGTGTCTTTCTGCCATTCCTGCCAGGATATCTATGTTGTGTTCATCGAAACAGGTCCAGGTTTCACACTGAGTGTATAAATACATTTTAAAAACATATTAATTATATGTATTACTGTGTTAGTGTCATTTTGTGTCATTTTGGTTGGTGGTGTGCCCCAGGATATTGCAAATGTAAAAAGTGTGCCGCGGCTCAAAAAAGGTTGGGAAACACTGGCCTAAGTTTTCCCGTGCGTGATCTAAGTCCAGAAAGGCTTGTTTGTGTAGAATCCAAGACTTGGAAGAGACCCCCAAGGGCAATAATGAGATACTGAGATTTGCATTTTATATTTTTAACTTCTGAATTTTTGATTTATATATGGTTGTTTTATTGTTATGTATTTTATCTGTGGGCATTTGTTGCCATGTTGCACCGCCTTGAGTCGCCTTCGGGCTGAGAGGGGCGGTATAAAGATATAGTAAATAAACAAAATAAATAGTCCAACCTTCTGCTAGGTAGGAAGACAGTCTAGGCCTGGGCAGTCTGGCTCAAAATGGTTCTAAAGTACTTACAAAACTAAAGTTCTGGTGGTGAACACTAGGTGGCGCTGGTGCTTTGCTTCTACAGTGTTGCTAAAGTTCTGGAGGTGAACACTAGGCGGCGCTGGTGCTTTGCTTCTACAGTGTTGCTAAAGTTCTGATCGTGAACACTAGGTGGTGCTGGTGCTTTGCTTCTCTACAGTGTTGCTAAAGTTCTGGTGGTGAACACTAGGTGGCACTGGTGCTTTGCTTCTACAGTGTTGCTAAAGTTCTGGTGGTGAACACTAGGTGGCACTGGTGCGTTGCTTCTACAGTGTTGCTAAAGTTCTCGTGGTGAACACTAGGTGGCGCTGCTGCTTTGCTTCTACAGTGTTACTAAAGTTCTGGGGGGGTGAACACTAGGTGGCGCTGGTGCTTTGCTTCTACAGTGTTGCTAAGGTTTTGGTGGCGAACACTAGGTGGCACTGGTGCTTTTGCTTCTACAGTGTTGCTAAAGTTCTGGTAGTGAACACTAGGTGGCGCTGGTGCTTTGCTTCTACGGTGTTGCTCAAGTTCTGGTGGTGAACACTAGGCGGCGCTGGTGCTTTGCTTCTACAGTGTTGCTAAAGTTCTGGGGGTGAACACTAGGTGGCGCTGGTGCTTTGCTTCTACAGTGTTGCTAAAGTTCTGGTGGTGAACACTAGGTGGCGCTGGTGCTTTGCTTCTACAGTGTTGCTAAAGTTCTGGTGGTGAACATTAGGCGGCGCTGGTGCTTTGCTTCTACAGTGTTGCTAAAGTTCTGGTGGTGAACACTAGGTGGCGCTGGTGCTTTGCTTCTACAGTGTTGCTAAAGTTCTGGTGGTGAACATTAGGTAGGCGCTGGTGCTGTTTACAGTGTTGCTAAAAATTAGTGGTGAAAATTTCAGAACTCTAACGAAACTTTTAAATTTTCATTACAAATGGCAGTTCCTAATTGGTTCTGTCATAGAAATCTGCAATAATGAAATAATGAAATTTTGACAGTTTTGTTAGGGTTCTGAAATTTTCACCACCAGAACTTTAGCAACACTGTAGAACCAAAGCACCAGCGCCCCCTAGTTTTCACCACTAGAACTTTAGTTTTGTAAGCACTTTAGAACCATTTAGAACCATGGATTGCCCAGCCCTAAAAGACACAATCAAAGCCTTCCCAATAGATGACAGTCCAGCCTCCAGAAAAGCCGACTCCACTGGACTCCCAGGCAGTAGCAGATTCCACTGTCAAACTGCTCTGACCATCTATAAGTCCTTCCTAATGTTTCGGTAGAAAGATGGGTGTTTTGTTTTGTAATTCTGCATATATACAGTAGAGTCTCACTTATCCAACATATACGGAACAGCAGAGCATCGGATAATACGGAGTCTCCTATTGTTGCCCATCTGATACAGTGCTAGACACCTAGAATACTAACAAGAGACTCAAAGGGTTAAGGCAAGGCAACGCCTCAGGGCTAGAGCGGCCTAACAGGAAGTGCCCGGATGCAGAAGAGGAGCATGGGAATCAGAGGGAAGGAGGAAGGACGCTTCCACTTCCAGTCCTGCCTCTTTTCACCCTTTCCTTTCTTTCTTCCTCCTCCTCGTCTAGCCTTTTTCACTTATTGGGAATGGAGAGAGTTGGGGAGCACTCCTTTAATTGAAGGGGAAATGCTGTATGAAAAGGAGAGCATCGGAAAAGAGTATCGGCTAAGACAAAATGTTGGAGAAGTGAAGGTCGGATAAGCGAGACTCTAATGCAGGGGTTGGGAAACCTATGGCTCGCGAGCCAGGCGTGGCTCTTTCGATGATTGCATCTGGCTCGCAGATAGGGTTGCCACATGTCCCGTATTTTGGGTCTGAATTTAGTGTCCCACTACTGCAGCGCCTTTCTTGTTCCTTTCCCCATTGTTTCCCCGCCCTCACATACACGCCGCTGAGAAACGCATTTTCTTCAGGGCAGACAGGCATAACGTGTGGCTCCTACGCTGGCCGAAGCACGCGCACAAGAGAGGGGAAAAGGACACTTTGATTGGCCGCGGTGTGTGTGGCGATGCAGGAAGAGATTGGTGGGAGATTTCACCCTCAATTCTTTCTTCCACCTCTTCTCCGTCCTCTTCCGTCTCGTCTGCTTTGGCCCGCATGAGGACTGGTGGAAGGAACGGTAGCGGAGACTGGCTCGTGCGCACCGTGCTCAGCCTCCCGGAGAAGCCCACACCATGTGCCCTTTAAGAAGGGGCAGCTCCATCCCGGGGAGGCTCTTGCACTTAAACTGGGTCCAGGTGAGTTCTCACAGGAGAGGAAGGCTCTGATCTACTTCCCTCTTTTCCCTTTTGGCTTCCTCCCAGCCCTTGCTTTCAGCAATTTAGGGGAAATGGAGAGGCGGCTGGGAGAGTTTGCCTGGCAGAGGAGCCCCTAAAGTTCGGGGAGGCGTCAGAAAGAAGGTGGGTTTGGAAGGAGGAAAGGGGGCTCCTTGAATTATTATATTATATGGCTCTCACTGAAATAAATTTCCAAATATTTTGCTTTCATGGCTCTCTGAGTCAAAAAGGTTCCCGACCCCTGCTCTAATGTGCATCGAGGATGGCATTTCTTTTCGTTGTACAATGTACAATAAAGTTATTATATTCTATGCTATTGGCTGTTTTAGCTGCTGCTTCACACTGTTGGCTCACTGTTCAACAATGTGATGCGGCGGCAAAAAAAGCCAACGGGATTTTGGCCTGCATCAATAGGAGCCTAGTGCCTAGATCCAGGGAAGCCATGCTCCCCATGCTCTATTCTGCCTTGGTGAGACCACACCTGGAATCATACTGTGTCCAATTCTGGGCACCACAATTGAAGAGAGATATTGACAAGCTGGAATGTGTCCAGAGAAAGAGGGCGACTCAAAGGATCAAGGGTCTGGAGCAGTCTTTCTCAACCAGTGTGCCGTGGCACACTAGTGTGCCGTGACGGACCTCATGCTGTGCCACGAGAAAAGCTCTCTGCCCCCCTTCCTCCCCCCTCCTGCTGAACACCTGCTGCTTGGGGGAGGAGGAGGAAGGGCCGGGTAGTGGCGAAGAAAAAGAAGAAGGTACCGGGGTGCCACCTCCTTCAGCCGTTTCCCCAGCCAGCCTCCAATCCGCCATGACTCCCACCATGACTCTTGCCCCTCGCTCGCTGAAGCCACGTGGAGGAGCCCCGCCCACTGAAGCCCATCTACCGCTCATGCTCCTCCTCTGTAGGAGAGCTGAAGCTAGGGGGAGGGGGCGGGGCATGGCGTGGCCTGTAGGAGAGCTGAAGCTGGGGGGAGGGGGCGGGGCATGGCGCGGCCTGGCTCTGCCCCCTTCCCTGGCTTTGGCACTCCCAGCAGCTGCTCCAGCCTTGAGGGGGCAGTGCCAAGCCAGCATTGTGCTGGCTCTGGCACCGCTGGCTTGGCACTGCCCCCTCAAGGCTGGAGCAGCTGCTGGAAGAGGTGAAGCCGGGGGCAGGGTGCGGGGCATGGTGCGGCCTTGCTCCGCCCCCTCCCCAGCCTCGGCACTCCCAGCAGCTGCTCCCAGCAGGCCACCAACCCCCAGCCGTTCTTTACTGTCTTAGAGTGTCATTATGTGTCATTTTGGGTGGTGGTGTACCCCCGGATTTTTTTAATGTTAAAAGTGTGCCGCGGCTCAAAAAAAGTTGGGAAACACTGGTCTGGAGAACAAGCCCTATGAGGAGCGGCTTAAAAGAGCCGGGCAAGTTTAGCCTGAAGAAGAGAAGACGGAGAGGAGACATGATAGCCATGTATAAATATGTGAGGGGAAGTCATAGGGAAGGGGGAGCAAGCTTGTTTTCTGCTGCCCTGGAGACTAGGACGCAATGGAACACTGGCTTCAAACTACAAGAAAGGAGATTCCACCTGAACATGAGGAAGAACTTCCTGACTGTGAGAACTGTTCAGCAGTGGAACTCTCTGCCCCGGAGTGTGGCGGAGGCTCCTTCTTTGGAGGCTTTTAAACAGAGGCTGGATGGTCATCTGTCGGGGGTGCTTTGAATGTGATTTTGCTGCTTCTTGGAAGAATGGGGTTGGGCTGGATGGCCCACGAGGTCTCTTTCAACTCTAGGATTCTACGTCCTGCTTGTGGTCACCTAGATCCCCTTTTTCATGGACGGTTTCAAAGCCATTCCAGATCTGTGCATTTCATTTGTACTGTAATGCGGGACTTTTCTCTCTGTTGCAATTTCATCTCACATCACGGTCCGGGCCTCCTACTCTTCCCCCAGGGAGGGAGCCGCGTTTCCCACACAGAAGACAAGGACTTCGGAAGAGACACGCTTGTATTGACAGGTTTGGCAAAATAAAGTGCGACCGAAAGAATACGGAAATCAAAGCTGAAGGCGGCGGCAGACCAAACACCCGACGTCAACACGGAAGAGGAGGAGAAAAGCGGGTTCATCACAGTCACCTCAGCTGACATTTAGCTCAATGACACTGGGATTCATAAGACAGCTCAACCCATATTTACAAGGATGCCTCTTTGCAAATCATAAAAAAAGTAACAAACACGCATATTGCAACAACAGCAACGTTAGCAGCAGCAAACAACAACAATAACAATAACATCATCAACAAGACAACAGCAGCGAAGGGGCCCGGTTCTTGGATGCTTTGGAGATCGTGGGGTGTGCTGGGATGGGCGGCAAGTCCGGCCGGGACATCGTACGACGGAAACAACACGACAACGAGTTCTTGGCATTGGTTTGGAAGCAGCCCGCGAGGGAGTCTGACTTGGGACACGCTTACCTAGGAGTGCAGCCAAAGGCTTATTTCAACTCAAGGAACCAAATGTAAGAAGGAAGCCACTCACACAGACACAACATTTCTAACAACAATTAGCGGGGAAAGGATGGGTTTGATTTCCGCTCGTGGAAGAGGTGCTTCTCAGGGCCGGGGGCAGCTCAGCCCTTTCAGGAGAGGATTAGAAATGGAGGGTGGGGGGGGAGAGAGAGGGGGGGAGAGAGAGAGAGAGAGAGAGAGAGAGAGAGAGAGAAGGGGGACTAGTGTATCTGATGCCGTGACACCACCTTGTGTGTTTGTTTTCCCCATTCCTGGCCCACTGCTCCGTGCGCATGCATGTTTGTCCTTCTCGGTGTGTTTGCATCTCTGTGAGTAAACATCCACCTCAAGGAGGGCTCAGGGGGCAACTAACGTGGAATTTGTGATGCTGAGGTCTAGTAGTCCATGCCTAAAGTGGAAAAAGCAGTGGCTTATCGCTCAGCGCTGCCTCCCTCAAGAAAGTCCGCCAAAGAAACAACACAACCCAGTTCTCTTTCCGGGTGGAACAAACTCCGGTGCGGCAGGCCCTCCGGAACGCCACGAAGGCCTAACTAAGTGCAAACTGGGCATAGCTTATGTCTAGGCCTGATCCTTGCCCCTCTGTGCGGTGCGGGGGTAAACAGGGGCCGAAGCGTTGCCAAGTCGGAGCCTTCCTTCCTCGTCTTCCTGGCAAGACCAGGGAGGCAAACGGGGTCCACTTTTCCGCGCTCGGCCAACCATGGGCCCGGGGCGGGGGGACGACGCTACGGCTGCTCCTGCTTCAAGCCCAGGAGGCCGGCGGGGCTCCCCAGGGCCAGGTGGTGGTGGTGCGTGGCCGCCATGGGGTTGCGGGTGTGGATTTTCTGGTGGCAGTTCAGGGACTCCTTGTAGCGGAAGTTCTTCCCGCAGGTGGCACACTGGTAGGGCGTCTCCCCGGTGTGGACGCGCCAGTGCTTGAGGAGGTGGTCCCGCCGGATGAAGCTCTTCCCGCACTCGGTGCACTGATAAGGCCGCTCGCCCGTGTGGATGCGCTGGTGCCGCACGGCCTTGGAGAGGTCCCGGAAGTCCTTGCCGCAGTAGGTGCAGGTCAGGGGCCCCTCGCCTTTCCCCGTGTGAAGCTTCTGGTGCAGGAGGAGGCTCACCTCCAGCTTGAAGCTCTCCTTGCACTGGCTGCAGGTGTAGGGACGCTCCACCATGTGGTTCCCTGGGCGCTTCCCGGTTCCTGGGCGCACAGCGGGACCCCTCTGGGGATCGGGACGCTTGGGAGGCCGGGAACGGGAAGGAGTCGGGGCCCTTGGGAGGAGTGAGGGGGCTGGCCGGGCCTTGGAGCCCCCTCCTGGGTCCAGAGCAGGGTAGCCACCCCCTCCGCCGTGGCTCTTTTGGTGGCTGGAGAAGAGCTGCTTGTCCAGGAAGCCCTCCCCGCACTCACAGCAGATGTAGGGCCCGGTGTGGGCTTCCGCCACTAATGTGGAGGTCTCCACCTTCCTCCCGTCACCCACACAGCGAGAAGAACGTCGCAGGCTGCTTCCCGGAGGCTTCCTTGGAGGAGACACCAAGATGGGCTGGCTCTCGCAAAGCAGCTCCTCACCCGGGCCTTGGAAAACCTCTGTCCATTTCCTGGGGATCATGCCTGGCAGCTCTAAGCCCTCTGCTTCTTCCTCCAAGAGCTGTGGAGCGCCTGGGAAGAAGGAAAGAGGGCAAGAAGGAAAAGAGAGGTCAGTATTGTGCAGCCTGTCTAGCAGTCCCCTGTGCTTGCCAAGCTGGAATGTGTCCGTAGGATCCTAAACTTTCAGTGGGCAAGGTTTACTGCAGCCGGCGCTTAACCTACTGTGCTAAAGCCCAGAATTCTCATCATTCTGAGATTCTGCCCTAAATCCAGCCCCAGTTAGAGCCAACACACCAAATCAGCTGCTGAATGGTTACATTGGGACTTTGGTGATTTCTACTGATTCAGCGAATCAACTCTATTAAACAACCTGATGTCGGCTGCTGTTCCAATCCTTGCGACTGAATCTCAGAACAGCTGGAAATAGCTGTGATCATTATATAATATTTTGAAGTCTAATTTCCAAATGACTGGAAGAATGACGACTTCTTGAAGGCCACCTTTCTGTCTTTTTCCCCACCTGCTTCTTGTCGCTGCCCCCCAACACACACACATACCTAGAGTGGAGTCCCCCGGCATCTCTTTTTCCTCCAGGTCCCCCATGCCTTTGACAAGGGACATCTCCTCCTGATCCATCCAGGAACTGTCGTTGAGGGCGGAGATGGGAGAGCCTGTTCCAAGGGGGGAGAAGAAGAAAGCAGTCGTGAGTCACCACACCCATTTGATCAGATAGGTTTTCCAAAGAGATTCTAGGACAAGACACCGTGCCCAAGGCAGCATTGTGGTTCAGATAGATGAAGATGGAAGGATTGGGGTTTCAGAGCCTGGAAGAGGGATAGATGGTTCTTTAGATGAGGGAAAGGAAGATTCTGTCTATTAGACCAGTGTTTCCCAACCTTTTTTGAGCTGTGGCACACTTTTTACATTTGCAAAATCCTGGGGCACACCACCAACTAGAAATGACACAAAATGACACTCTAACACAGTAATACATATAGTTAATGTGTTTTTAAAATGTATTTATACACTCAGTGTGAAACCTGGGCCTGTTTCGATGAACTCAACATAGATATCCAGGCAGGAATGGCAGAAGACACAAACTTCCCACATAGAACTCCCATAACCAAGAGAAAATGCTGTCAGAGTTTGGTGGGCATTGACCTTGAGTTTTGGACTTGTAGTTCACCTATATCCAGAGAGCACTGTGGACTCAAACAATGTTGGATCAGGACCAAACTTGGCATGAATACTCAATATGCCCAAATATGAACCCAGATGGAGTTCAGGGGAAATAGTCCTTGACATTTGGGAGTTGTAGTTGCTGGGATTTATAGTTCCCCTACAATCAAAGAGCATTTTGAACCCCACCAATGATAGAGCTGGGCCAAACTTCCCACACAGAACCCCCAGGAGGCAAGATGAGGTCTCTACTTGGGGAAAAGGAGGCGGGCCTTCCCAATGCATGGAAAGGGAGAGACCAAGTAGACAACAGGTTGGGGGTGTTTGTTTGTAATTTTGTGCCTTTATCGAGGTAGGTTTCTTAGGGTTTTTATACTTCAACACAATAGACTCCCCCCCCCCCCCAGGTTCCAATTTCCCACGGCACACCTGATGATCGCTCAAGGCACACCAGTGACTCCCCTGGCACACTGGTTGGGAAACAGTGTATTAGACGGAAGTTCATAGCATTGTGTCCTTGGCAGAACAACTGCTTCTAAAAAAACAAAATGTCAGAATCCTCCAAGAAGAGGGATGGGCATTGATGCCACCAACATTTCAGTAGGACTCTGCTGAATAAGGCTGGCTGTGAACACCAGCAAAGATCTGGCAGAAGACATTTTACTATTTGGTTCACGTGCTTGAAAATGGATGCTTGAAATAATTCCTGGCATTGCCCCTTGGCTTCCCAAATGTTAAAAAAGGCAAACGTAAACAAAGGGACCAACAGAATAGAATCAAAAGACTTCTTTGCCCAGTTTCAGGCCTTTAACATCGTGGCTTCTTTCTGGCTGAGTTCACCTTTTCCGTTAGGAAAAATATGTGCTTGCCAAACTCTCGGATGGCGCCACGGCCCCCATTGCATTTGCAGATGTAGCTCGTGGCTTTCTGTGCAGCCGGGCAACCATCGGTGGGAACAGCGCTCATGCCGGCTTTCTTCAGGCACTCCATGTTGGACTCTTCATTTCCTAAATATGCCACTTCCTTCCAGCAGAACCCCATTTCCTTCCTCCATTCCTCTACAACTTGTAGCTTCCTGGTTGGTGCTAAGGGCAAGGTGCAGCACACCCTGACACGGGGAACCACATCTCTCCCGGCCACCTCTGTCCGAACACAAGACTGTACATATTCAGCAAGACGTGGACATGCTTTGGGTGAAGTATTTACCAATCTGGGAGCCTCTGTTTTTACTTGAATGCCCAGATTCTCCTCCCAATCAATCAACCAACCACCCTTCCTGCCTCTCCCCCGATATACATGCCCCACGCCAGCATTCCCAGCTTGGCTCCTCACCCAGAGCAGAGTCTTTGAGGGGTTCTCTCTCCTCGTGATCTCCAGCGTCGCCTTGTTCAAACCGGGAGAGCAAGTCAGGCTTGGAAATGGCAGCATCTGGGGATGGGCAAAGACCATGCTTAATGGATATCCAAAGACTTGTTTTATTTGTCAGAAATATTAAAATTAACTAGGTATTTTTAATTACAAAAATATGAGTCAAGCATTGAAAGAGTTAGTAGGCCGAAGCCTGTTAAGAGTTATTGGGCCAAAGCTAGCGTTAGCCTGAAGAGAGTGAGTAGGCCGAAGCCTGTTAGTGTTAGGTTTGCCTCAGTGAGGGAACGCCTTGGTCTGCGTGAGGAGGCTTCTCTGTGAGGTAGGCCTCACAACGTGAGGTAGGCCTTAGTCTATGAGAAGGCAAAGTATGAGAAAAGCCTCCTGTGAGAGAAGCTCCAGGTTGAAGGCCTCGTGTGTAAAGCTGTGTGTAAAACTACTGTGTAAGTTCAGTGTGAGTGGAAGCTCTAGGAGAGCGAACCAGTTTATCTGCACGAGGAAGAAGCCCAGAATGGAAGCAAAGAAGGAAGTATAAAGAACTTTGTTCGTGTTACGGAAACCTTGTTCTTCTACATCAGGGGTGCCCACACATTTTCAGCATGCGAGCTACTTTTTAAAAAATCAAGTCGAGAAGATCTACCTTGCGCGCGCGTGCACCCTCCGCTCCTCCCTGAATCGCTCCTCTACTGCCGGCTCCTCCCGCGGGGCATTGTGGGAACGACGAAGCGCAAGGCGGGGCTGCGGAAGGTACGCGTGCGTGCAAGGTGCCCCGTGCGCTGGGACTGACCTCCTTTAGACCCACGATCGACCAGTCGACTTAGTGGGCAGCCCTGTTCTACATAATGCAACCATATTATTTTGCTATATAAAAAAGCCTCCTACTTAAGTGATAACATTGGTCTGTGTGTTTTTGTACTTTTTGTCACTTTGTCCTACTGGTGTTGGGCCACACTGCTGCTGGTAAGTTACACTGCTGTGCATTTATGGGGAGGGTCTTTCGTTAATAAGCCCACTCACCCAACATCATTCTCTGTCTCTTTCCGTTATTTGCTCAGCCTCTGCTTTCTATGGTCCATGGCTGAATCTATGAGGGCCTGGAGAAGATTCAGCAGAGACTCCAACCTGACACCCCAGAGATTATTATTATTATTATTATTATTATTATTATTTATACCCAGCCACCATCTCCCCAACGGGGACTCGGGCAGCTTACATGAAGCCAAGCCCAAACAACAGAGTACAACAAAATAAAAATAAAAACAAAATATACTAAGCAACAAATAACAACATCATAATTGCATAACAACACCAGGATACATTGAGCAATTTAAAATTTCAATAAATACAATCACAAAGACAATGGGTGGGATAAAAAGTTTAAAAAGTTAAAAAACTCAGGGGTGTGATAAGGAGGAACAGGTTATTTGTAAAGGAGAGAATGGGGCTGTAGAACCAAACTTTCCCTGAGGGAAGGGGGGGGGGGTTGTATACAGAAATGTTAGGGGAAACAGTAGTGTGAGGTTATGTGCCTACTCACCAAGGCACAGTGGAAGAGCCAGGTTTTAAGGTTCTTTTTAAAGGTTTCTAAAGTAGGGGCCTTCCTAATCTCTCCGGGTAGAGAGTTCCAGAGCCGGGGGGACACAGAGGAAAAGGCTCTCTGCCTTGTGCTCACCAGATGAGCCTGAGAAACTGTAATACACAATGCTAACCCAGGCAATTTAAAGGGGTAGACCTGTAGGTGATGCTAATGAAGAGACTCACTGATACAAAAATACCCGGCAGTTTACCAGCTCTTTCGTCCACCAAGGCTCCCCCACAGACTCTGTCTCCCAGTCCGTGAGTTATTAGGCTCCGGACTCCCCATAGGGTTACCTGGACCTTGTTAGCGTGTCGCTTTAGCCCTCAGATGTTTATAAGGGCTTTTGGTATATTGTCATACTGATTTATACATGATATATGTTATCGCTTTAGCCCTCAGATGTATGTAAGGGCTTTTAGTACACTGGCATATTGATTTATACATGATATATGTTGTAAGATATATTGTGATATATGCACATAGCATTACACTGTATGTAATATTGTTCTACAGCTCTGAGATTGTTTAGAATACACTTTTTGATATTTTTGTATCAGTGAGTCTCTTAATTAGCATCGCCTACAGGTCTACACCTATAAATTGCCTGGGTTAGCATTGTGTATTACTGTTACTGTTTGTAAGCATATTTCTCTTTGAGTATAGGATTGAGCCTGAGAAACTGGCAGAGGTGAAAGGAGGGCCTTCCCCAAAGATCGAAGGGCCCGGGATGATTCATGGAGGGAGATATGGTTACGAAGGTAGGCGTTTAGGGCTTTATAGGTGATAATGTGCACCTTGAATTGGGAGTAGAAAGTGAACGGCAGCCAATGGAGCTCCTTAAACAGGGGGGTTGACCGCTCCCTGTAAATCGCTCCAGTTATTAATCTGGCTGCCGAGCGTTGGACTAGTTGTAATTTCCGGGCCGTCTTCAAGGGTAACCCCACATAGAGTGCATTGCAGTAGTCCAATCTAGAGGTAATTAAGGCATGGACCACCATGGTCAAGTCAGACTTCATGAGGTATGGTCGCAGTTGGCGCACAAGTTCCCAATTGAAGCTGAGCAAATGCTGGGTCCAGGGTCTGTGCCTTGATGCATGGTTTGAGGGTTCCAGAGCCTCAGAGTCCAAGTGAAGAAGAGGGTGCTATCTGGCCTGACCGACACACTCTCTGAATCCGGGTCAAGCAAAGCTCTGCTCTTACCCATGGAGACCACAGCCTTGTAGTTGCACTTCATGATGTGCCGGTAGAGGTCCTTCTGCCCTTCGTCCAAACTCCGCCACTCTTGCTCAGAGAAACTGCAGGAGGTGTCATCAAACAGCAGAGGAACCTGCACTCATAACGGACAGGGAGAGAAGTCATGGTCGTACTGCAGTCCATGTGAAAGAGATCTGGGAGTCTCAGTAGACAACAAATTGAGTAAGAGCCACCAATGGGATGTTGGGCTGCACCCAAAGGAATAAAGTGTCTAGATTAGGGGTGCTCACACTTTTTCAGCATGCAAGCTACTTATAAAATAACCAAGTCAAAATGATCTCCCTCCCCACTACTCAGAGAGCCATAAAAGCAAAATATTTGGAAATGTATTTCAATGAGAGCCATATAATATATTTTAAGACTGAATTCAACTAAATGTGAGTATAATAAGCCCCTGAATTTATTCATAATAATAATGATGATAATATTCATTCAGCCTCTGCTACTAATACTAATAATAATAGTAACAACAACAATAGGTTCCTAGAGTAGGAGGAGACCTCCAAGGGCCATCCAGTCCAACCTCCTTCTGCCATAATGGAAAAACACAATCAAAGCATTCCTCACAGATGGCCATTCAGCCTCTGATAACAACAACAAAAACAACAACGGGTTCCTAGAATAGGAGGAGACCTCCAAGGGCCATCCAGTCCAACCTCCTTCTGCACCTGGGTGGCGTCGGGAGCCTGCGGGGTGGGACTGAGCCTTCCTCTCGCCCTGCCTGCGATCTACCAGGACGCCCTACGTGACCTACCTAATGATGACCCCTGGTCTAGATCAAGGAAAATCATGGTACTTTTCTATTCTGATTTGGTTATGTCTCACCTGAAATAATAACCCTGTGTCCAGTTCTGGACAAAGCAATTCAAGAGGAATATTGATTCAAACTGGAAGGTGTCCAGAGGAGGGCCACTAAAAGAATCAAAGACCGTGAATCCCTCTGAGGAGCGGCTTAAAGAGCCAGGTCTGTTTAGCTTGGAGAAATGAAGGTTGAGAGAAGGAGAGATGTTTAAATGTTTGAAAGGATGGCCGAAGGAAGAGGGAGCAGGCTTCCTTTCTGCTGCTGATTGTGCTTTCCTGCCCGGCATCTTGGGGTTGGACTCTATGGCTCTTGCAGTCTCTTCAAACTCTATGGTTCTATGATCCTCCATAAGACATGCAACCTGAGTCTGGAGCTGCTGTTGGATTACTAATACTACGATTACTACCACCACTAGTATTACTACTGCTACAGTTGGCTCTCCACATCTAGAGCAGTGTTTCCCAACCAGTGTGCCGGGGCACACTAGTGTGCCGTGAGCGATCATCAGGTGTGCCGTGGGAAATTGGAACCTCCAGGGGGGGGGGGGGGGGGATAAGAGTCTAGTGTGTTGAAGTATAAAAACCCTAAGAAACCTACCTCGATGAAGGCACAAAATTACAAACAACACACCCCCCCCGTTGTCTACTTGGTCTCTCCCTCTCCATGCATGGGGAAGGCCTGCCTCCCTTTCCCCAAGTAGAGACCTCCTCTTGCCTCTTGGGGGTTCTGTGTGGGAAGTTTGGCCCAGTTCTATCATTGGTGGGGTTCAGAATGCTCTTTGATTGTGGGGGAACTATAAATCCCAGCAACTGTAACTCCCAAATGTCAAGGTCTATTTCCCCCAAATTCCATATGTGTTCACATTTGGGCATATTGAGTATCCATGCCAAGTTTGGTATCCATGCCAACATTTTTGAGTCCACAGTGCTCTCTGGATATAGGTGAACTACAACTCCAAAACTCAAGGTCAATGCTCACCAAACTCTTACAGTATTTTCTCTTGCTTATGGGAGTTCTGTGTGGGAAGTTTGTGTCTTTCTGACATTCCTGCCAGGATATCTTTGTTGAGTTCATTGAAACAGGCCCAGGTTTTACACTGAGTGTATAAATACATTTAAAAACATATTAACTATATGTATTACTGTGTTAGAGTGTCATTTTGTGTCATTTTGGTTGGTGGTGTGCCCCAGGATTTTGCAAATGTAAAAAGTGTGCCGCAGCTCAAAAAAAGTTGGGAGACACTGATCTAGAGTATTAAAAGAAGGCGGTTCCGTTACCACTCCATCTTCTCTTCATCAAGAAGCAGAATGCAGCCTCCTGTGTTCAGGGATGAGGCACTCCAAAGCATGTGAGACCACCTGCCCTGCAATGCACACTCACCTTGGGAGTTTCCCCCTTGGAGCTCGGGGGCAGCCTCAGGATCCAGAAGTTCCGGTTCTTGAGCAGGTTCTCCATGTTCTCCAGCCGGCGCTGGAGCTGCCCGTACTCCTGGATGAGGGTGCCCAGGGCGGCCCACTTGCTCTCCAGCTGGTTCCCGAACTCCACGGCGGTCTTCTCGCAGCCGTCCAGCTTGGTCTCGGCCATCCCCATCCGCCCCTCCAGGCTCATGAGCTGCGCCGCGTAGGAGTCCACCTTGCTCTCCACAGCCTGGATTTCGGCCACCACCGTCAGGGAGAGCTCCGCCGTTTCGGGAAGCGCGTCGGCCAAAGGAGGGGCCTCCGGGACACCCAGGGGCTGCGAGGAGGAGGAAGAGGAGGCCGCCATGGCTTCTGGTCCCACCTCCCACTGGAGAGCCTGTCAGAACAATGGGGACAGGATCAAAGCACAGCACACCTGCCAATTCTGCCACCTGAGGCTTGGAGAAGGTATTATACAGATTATAACCTCTAGCATTCCCGAGTCCTTCCATAAAAACTCACATTTTCTGTGAAGGTTATTATGGTAGCCCCCAAATCTTTCCATACCTCCATCTAAGCTCATTCCACGCCCTGCCTCAAGTACAGAGGAAGAATTGTTGGAGGCTACAGACAATGCCATTGCTGTTGCCCGTTTTTGGTCAAAATATATTCAGCTACCTGTGCTCCTTCTATTTTTTATCAGTTTTATATTAATTTATACAATGCTTTTGATACAAAATAAATAAATACAAGCTCATACTGTTGAAATAAACCAGTGTTTTCTCCCTCTTTGCTCTCTTTCTTGCCTCCCATCCCTTGAATTTTAAAATCAAAATAAAGTAAATAAATACAAATAATTACTGGGTTGTTGTAGGTTTTTCGGGCTATATGGCCATATTCTAGAAGCATTCTCTCATGATATTTCACCTGCATCTATGGCAGGCATCCTCAGAGGTTGTGAGGTCTGAAGTTGTGACATCTGAGGATGCCTCACAACCTCTGAGGAGACTTACAACCTCTGAGGATGCCTCACAACCTCTGAGGAGACCTCACATCCTCTGAGGATGCCTCACAACCTCTGAGGAGACCTCATAACCTATGATGATGCCTCACAACCTCTGAGGAGACCTCACAACCTCTGAGGAGACCGCACAACCTCTGAGGATGCCTCACAACCTCTGAGGATGCCTCACAACCTCTGAGGATGCTTCACATCCTCTGAGGATGCCTCACAACCTCTGAGGAGACCTCACATCCTCTGAGGATGCTTGCCATAGATGCAGGCGAAAAGTCAGCAGAGAATGCTTCTAGAACATGGCCTTATAGCTCGAAAAACCTACAACAACCCAGAGATTTCAGCCATGAAAGCCTTCGACAATACAAATAAATACTTCTTATAGCGACACCAGAGGCACTCCAAGTGGCCAGCTTCTGGTCAAAGGAAATTTAGTATCATGCTAAATTTTTAAAATGTTGAGTTTTTAAATACATTACAACTGTACCCTCGGCTCGCTTCTGATACGATAAATAAACGTTGTGATTTTTTAGTGATGTGGTTCAAGTTTGTTGATGTGCTGCAGCTCTCAGTATTCAAGGAAGCCAAGTAGGCTAAGACTGACACGAACTAAGAATAGCTTCTTATTAGCTTTGTTTCTTGCCTCTTTCGATCTAGAAGTGGGCCACGGTTTAAAGTTGGCCACCACCCTGACTAAGCAGATAAAACTCATATCTGAGATAGTGAATTTATTTGTTTGTTTGTTTGTTTACGACATTTAAATGCTGCCCTTCTCACCCCGAAGGGGACTCAGAGCGGCTTACAAGTAAAATATAAATACAATATATTATATTATTGCCATAGCACAATGTTAATATATATTAATATTATTACATTGTACTATAACATTATACTGTAATATTATTAGTGCTATAATAATTCTTCCCAGGGTCACTTTTCAGCTCAAGAAACAGGCCAAGAGCCCAGGAATACTAAGACGCTACATCAGAAAGACATGGAAGGTAATCTGGATTTAGGTCTTGCTCCGTGTCATCAGGGAAAACATTTCAGAGATATGAATCAGATCATAACAATCCTGAGCTTTCTGCTGGTTTAAGGCCCTATTCCTCTTCAACCTTCAAGCCCAAAGGGATTCATGGGAAGCTAAGCTGCTGAAATATAACATTGTTTGTTTATTCCAAAACACTCCTGCTCAGAAATAGAGGCTCTCAAATTGCAGTATTGAAACGTGGTGACTTCCCTGTCATTGGGGGCAGCAAATCTGCTCTGGTTTTTAATCCCAATTATTATTATCACTATCATTATTATCATGATGATGATGATTATAAATCCATTATCATTTCTATTATTTATTTACTTTATTTCTATTCCGCCCCTCTCACCCCGCAGGGCACTCAGGGCGGAATACAATGTAAACATTACATTTAGACACACAAACACATAAGACAGAGAGAGGCAATATAACATCTGGCCACCAGGGGGAGCTGTCGCACTCCTTCATTACTCAGTGTGTTTCCTGGAGATCTTTTTATGGCCTCGTAAATCAGTTAAATTAAGCCTCCCCACTAAGTGGTACTTTAATTTCCTACTTGACAGATGCAACTGTCTTTCGGGTTGCAAAGGTCAACAACAGGCTACACAATAGGTCAAGAGCCCACCTCAACCCCGGCAGGTCTCAAACTCATGACCTTCTGGTCAGTAGAGATCTTATTCAGTTGACACCCAGCCAGCTGCGCCACATTCCCAATGCTTTCTATTTCTATCACTATCAACGAGCCCCCTGGTGGCGCAGTGGGTTAAGCCCCTGTGCCGGCAGGACTGGAGACCAATAGGTCGCAGGTTCGAATCTGTGGAGAGCTTGGATGAGCTCCCTCTGTCAGCTGCAGCTCCCCATGTGGAGACATGAGAGAAGCCTCCCACAAGCATGGCAAAAACATCAAAACATCCAGGCAACATTCTCTGGGTAACGTCCTTGCAGACGGCCAATTCTCTGACACCAAAAGCGACTTGCAGTTTCTCAAGTGGCTCCTGACATGAATAAACAAAACAAAACAATCACTATTATTATTATTATCACTCTCATCATTACTATGATGATGATTATGGGGCCAGTTGAGGTGTCATTCATGAGTGGAGGAAGCCCACTGTCCCTATTATTATAATCATTATAATTTAAATTGGGGTATTTTTATATACGGTAATCTCAATCCAGTTCCCAAGGAGCT
Organism: Anolis apletophallus; assembly: GCA_030556195.1. NCBI lineage: Eukaryota > Metazoa > Chordata > Lepidosauria > Squamata > Anolidae > Anolis > Anolis apletophallus. Next base: position 4,656,501 of record JARBWK010000008.1, on the reverse strand, counting down.
GAATGTGTTTTTGTGAATGTGGTCCATAATGTGGTGCTTGGCTGCTGTGTCGGACTGGATGAGGGCTAGCAAATTGAAACTTAATCCAGACAAGACAGAGGTCCTCCTGGTCAGTCGAAAGGCCGAACAGGGCATAGGGTTACAGCCGGTGTTGGATGGGGTTACACTCCCCCTGAAGACGCAGGTTCGCAGTCTGGGAGTGATCCTGGACTCATCGCTGAGCCTGGAACCCCAGGTCTCGGCGGTGGCCGGGAGAGCTTTTGCACAGTTAAGACTCGTGCGCCAGCTGCGCCCGTTCCTTGGGAAGGCTGATCTGGCTACGGTCGTCCACACTCTGGTCACATCCCGAATAGATTACTGCAACACACTCTACGTGGGGCTGCCTTTGAAGACAGTTCGGAAGCTACAACTAGTCCAATGGGCGGCAGCCAGATTACTAACCGGAGCTACATACAGGGAGCATACTACCCCCCTGTTGTGTCAGCTCCATTGGCTGCCTGTCCAATTCCGAGCTCAATTCAAAGTGCTGGTTTTGACCTTTAAAGCTCTATACGGTTCTGGCCCAGCTTACTTGTCGGAACGCATCGGCCTCTATGTCCCACCTCGTAATTTAAGATCCCCGGGGGGGGCCCTGCTCTCGCTCCCGCCAACCTCTCAAATGCGGTTGGCGGGGACGAGAGGGAGGGCCTTCTCGGTGGTGGCCCCCGTCTGTGGAACGCACTCCCTATTGATATTCGATCAGCTTCATCCCTCCTAACATTCAGAAAAAGAGTGAAATCCTGGCTTTGGGACCAAGCGTTTGCACCCTTGCACGACACGGCACTCTAGACTGGTCAGTTGGCAAATGGGTGGTTAAGATCTAAGACTTTGGATGGAACATTGTTTTAATGGTGATGAATGTATATGATGTTTTTAATATTAACTGTATTTTAATGTATTGAATTCTAGGTGTATTTTAATGTATTTTAATTTTAACTGTGTTTTACTATGTATTGTGTGGCATCGAATTGTTGCCGTCTGTTAGGCCGCACTGAGTCCCCCCTCGGGGGTTGAGAAGTAGCGGGTATAAACACTGGAAATAAATAAAATAAATAAAAATAAACCTTGGATAGCAGTTAGGACTCAAATCCAGAACGGATTCACAGAAGTGGAAGTGGCCAGTGCTGTCAGAAACGGCATTGTAAGAATTTAGGAATTATCACGGTTGTCAGAAATAACTTCACCAAAGTCCTCTTCTCCACAGCTTTCTTGTTTATGGAATTTGAGGGTTCGCTCCATTACATTTCAAGATCTCCTTCTGCAACTTTGGGGATTAAAATCCTATATTTTTGGTTACGGATTTAGGAAAAAGGGATGCCAACAGAAGAGAATGAGAGCACAAACTCCTTGGAGATCGATCCAAGACATCCAGGCTTTGCTGCAAAGAGTTCTGTAATGTGGAACTGGACCAAGATTATTCACAGTTTCATGGTGGAAAATAAGACCGCGCTTTTGGCTTTGACAGACTGGAAAAGTCGTTGCCCAGAAGTTTGTTGGTATGAGGGCGGGTCAATAAGTCCGTGACTTTTTGAATTTCCCGCCTCTTAACTGAAAGGGCAACACTGCTCCTGTCAACAGGCATCTGTCAGTTGACTCCTGTCAAAATTTGAACAAGCTGCGTCATTTAGTTTGTGTTTGACAGCCATTGATAGCAGACTGCCACGTGATTTGAGGAGAAAATGGGAAAAAAGTGAATTTCGTGTGCTCGTTAAGCATCATTTTTTGCGGAAAGAAACCATCACTCAAACCAAGGCGAAGCTTGATAAATGCTATGGGGACTCTGCACCATCCATTTCAATGGTAAAAAAGTGGTTTACTGAATGTTGCTGTGGCCGTACAAGCACGGAAGATGCCGGACGTTCTGGACGCCCAGTTGAGGTCTACACCCAAAACAATTGAAAAAATTCACGATATGGTGTTGGCCGATCAGAAATTGAAAGTGCGAGAGATTGTGGAAGCCATAGGCATCTCACGTGGCTCAGTGGTTTCAATTTTAGATGATCACTTGGGTATGAGAAAGCTTTCCGCAAGATGGGTGCCGCGTTTGCTCACAATTGACCACAAACACAATCATGGGACAATTTCGCAGGAGTGTTTGGCCTTGTTCAACCGCAATACGGACCTGTTTTTGTGCCGTTTCGTAACCGTGGATGAAACGTGGATCCACCACAACACACCAGAGACCAAACAGCAGTCAAAACAGTGGGTTTCTCGGGGTGAATTGGCGACAAAGAAGGCCAAGGTGGGTTTGTCAGTCAATAAAGTCATAGCACGTGATATAATCCACATTGACTACCATCAAAAGGGTAAAACATTCAATGGTGAATATTATGCCAATTTATTGGGTCGATTTAATGAGGATTTGGTGGGGGGAAAGACCGCATTTGGCCAAGAAAAAGTTCTTTTGCACCAGGACAATGCAAGGGTGCACACATGTGCAGTTGCCATAGCAACAATCCATGAAATGGGATACGAATTGCTCCCTCATCCGCCCTATTCTCCGGATTTAGCCCCGAGTGACAATTTCTTGTTTCCAAACCTGAAGAAATGGCTCGGTGGAAAGAGATTTGACTCCAACAATGAAATCATCTCACAAACAAATACGTATTTTGATGACCTTGACAAATCTTATTTTTTGAGAGGGTTAAAAAAATTGGAGAAACGTTGGATAAAGTGTATAGAGCTCAAAGGAGACGACGTTGAAAAATAAAATGATTTTTTATCCAAAAACCTGTGTTTCATTCAAAAAGTCACGGACTTATTGACCCGCCCTCGTATTATTTCCCCTGTGAAGCTCATGAACAACCAATTAAAAGTAACGCAATGGACTGACAGCGGAGTGTTAAGCCAACACCTACATAAATCCTATACATTTGACTTTCACTGGGAATAGCAGTTAACTCATTAAGCTTGTAGCAAATTACACAATTTGTCCATCTGGGTCCGATTTTTCCTATTTCAAAATGGCAAGGAGTGAACTTGTCTTCCTAAATAATATGAGGCATAGGCTCCGTTACTGAAGCATAGCCTCACCTATTTCTATTTTGACCGGTACGACGACAATGGAGGAAGAAGCTGCAGGACTTGGAAGGAAGAGCTTAGCCAATTGCGCATGAGGATGTTTTAACAATCCCTATTGTCAAGAAATAGGAAACCAATTCTTACCAGACTTGGGCCTGGATTACAACACAGGACAAAAACCATTAAACCACATACTGTATGTTCACAGATATAAACCAATAATTATAATAATGTAATTACTGTATATACTCGAATATAAGCCTAGTTTTTCCGCCCCTTTTTTAGGCTGAAAACGCTCCACTCGGCTTATACTCGAGTCAAGGTTATTTATTATTTTACTCTGTTATTAGTATTATTTTTATTTCATGTATTATTTTACTCTATGTATTATTATTACATTTACAGTATTTTACCCTATTATTATTACATTTATACATAGAAAAGGTCTGTGGCAGATCCTGGAACGTCTAGGGTGTCCCCCCAAATTCCTCAAAATGATTATCAGATACGGCGATGCTCTCTCGGAGGCCTTTCTCATAACTAACGGAGTGAAACAAGGTTGTGTCCTGGCACCAACCCTATTTACAATCTTCTTCAGCATGATGCTCCAAAGGGCTACGGCAGATCTCAAAGAAGAAGACGGCATATATATACGCTATCGTACTGATGGCAGCTTGTTCAACTTAAGCCGCCTGAGGGCTCGCACTAAGACTCTAAACTATCTAGTCCGTGAGCTGCTTTTTGCCGACGATGCTGCCCTTGTCGCCTATTCAGAAGCAGCCCTGCAGCGCCTCACATCCTGCTTTGCAACAGCTGCAGAGCTGTTTGGGCTGGAAGTTGGCCTGAAGAAAACGGAAGTCCTCTACCAGTCCGCACCACAGGAAGAACACCATCATCCCCACGTCTGCATAGGCAAATATGTGCTTAAGTCCGTCCAGCAGTTCACCTACCTGGGAAACATCATCTCTTCAGACGCCAAGATTGACAAAAAGATAGATCACAGATTAGCAAAGGCATAGAGTGCATTCAAAAGGCTTCACAAAAGAGTCTGGAGCAACAAGCACCTGAGGCAAAGCACCAAAATCAGTGTGTACAGAGCTATCGTCCTGTCTATTCTCCTTTATGGGTCTGAAACATGGGTCACCTATCGCCAACACCTATGACTCCTTTAATCAGCGCTGTCTTCGCACAATCCTAAATATACACTGGACTGACTATGTGACTAATGTTGCTGTCCGTGACAAGCAGGGATCACAGGGCCATGCTATTGAGAACACAGCTGCGCTGGGCAGGGCACATCTCTAGGATGGAGGACCACCGCCTCTCAAAGATACTACTCTACGGTAACTCGCCACAGGGCACAGCAAGAGAGGTGCCCCCAAAAAGAGATATAAGGACTCCCTGAAACAACATCTCAGGCTCGGCCAGAATGATCACCAAAAATGGTCCACCCTGGCCTCACATCGGGAGGCATGGAGACGCACCTTCCACAATGCTGCGGCCTCTTTCAAGAAGACACGCCAAATGGGTCTCGAAGAGAAATGACAACGCAGAAAGAACCGCAACTTGGAAACAACATCACCCAAGGAGACTTTCTGCTGTGCTTTCTGCAACCGAACTTGCCTATCTCAGATTGGCCTTTTTAGTCATCAACGCGCTTGTAAAAAGCATGGGATGAATCCTTCCTAAAGAATCTTCGTTCATGAAGTAATGCCGAGACTGTATATACTCGAGTATAAGCCTAGTTTTTCAGTCCCTTTTTTAGGCTGAAAAAGCTCCACTCGGCTTATACTCTAGTCAAGGTTATTTATTATTTACTCTGTTATTAGTATTATTTTTATTTCATGTATTATTTTACTCTATTTATTATTATTATTAGATTTACAGTATTTTACCCTATTATTATTATATTTATTATTTTACTTTATTATTATTATTGCATTTATTTTACTCTATTATTACTGTTATTATTGCATTTCCATGATTTTACTCTATTATTATTATTACATTTATTATGTTACTCTCTTTATTACTGTTGGAAGGATATATAAGCACATTTACATTGAAGGAGGTTAGAATAATGATTTAATGAGAGTTGGGCAGTCTTATCTCAAATTACAATTTTATGTAAATATTCAAAAACATTTCACCTCCTGATGCCTCAATTAATGTAATTTTATTGGTATCTATTTTTATTTTGAAATTAACCCGTAGTGGCTGCATTTCCCACCCTAGGCTTATATTTGAGTCAATACATTTTCCCAGTTTTTTGTGGTAAAATTAGGTGCCTTGACTTATATTCGGTCGGCTTATACTCGAATATATACGGTAACTATTTTCCTCTCCTCAAGGTTCAAGGCAGAACAATGTAGGTATAACAAATAGGTAAGAAACATAAAAGCATGAATAATAAAAACAATAATAATTTCATAAAACATATATAAAAGTCTAAAAACAAGAATAACAACAATAATAAGTCATAGCACATAATAATATTAATATTTAAACCCATATATTCAAAGTCAGAAGATTTCAAACATGTTCAAAATCATACCAATTAAGTCTTTTTAATTGCTTAATGTCATTCTAGCTATTTATCTTAAACCATTTGACATTTAAAGCTGCTCTCAGTATCCTTTGTGGAAAAGGCTGGGTATAAATAAACACAATAGTAACCATAATAACCATAACAATAATAAAGTCTAATACTAATACATTGCTGTTTTAAGTCTCTTTTGTGGAGAGAAAAAGTTGGATATAAATCATGGCTCGGGAGCCAGGTGTGGCTCTTTTCATGATTGCATCTGGCTCTCCAGAGCAGCCCGGGCCTCAGTTTCCCAGCATGCAGCTCCCTCTCTCCCCTTCCTCCTTTCCTCCATTCTCCCTCTTCCTTTCTCTTCCTTTCTCCCCTTCACCCTTTCCTTCTCTCCTTCCTTTACCCTTCCTCTCTTCCCTTCCTTCTTTCCTCCATTCTCCCTCTTCCTTCCTTCCTCTTCCTTCCTTTCTCCCCTTCACCCTTTCCTTCTCTCCTTCCTTTACCCTTCCTCTCCCCTTCCTTCTTTCCTCCATTCTCCCTCTTCCTTCCTTCCTCTTCCTTCCTTCCTTTCTCCCCTTCACCCTTTCCTTCTCTCCTTCCTTTTCCCACCCTCTCCCTTCCTTCTTTCCTCCATTCTCCCTCTTCCTTCCTTCCTCTTCCTTCCTTTCTCCCCCTTCACCCTTTCCTTCTCTCCTTCCTTTACCCTTCCTCTCTTCCCTTCCTTCTTTCCTCCATTCTCCCTCCTCCTTCCTTCCCCTTCCTTCCTTCCTTTCTCCCCTTCACCATTTCCTTCTCTCCTCCTTTACCCTTCCTCTCCCTTCCTTCTTTCCTCCATTCTCCCTCTTCCTTCCTTCCTCTTCCTTCCTTTCTTTCTCCCCTTCACCCTTTCCTTCTCTCCTTCCTTTTCCCTCCCTCTCCCTTCCTTCTTTCCTCCATTCTCCCTCTTCCTTCCTTCCTCTTCCTTCCTTTCTCCCCCTTCAACCTTTCCTTCTCTCCTTCCTTTACCCTTCCTCTCTTCCCTTCCTTCTTTCCTCCATTCTCCTTCCTTCCTTCCTTCCCCTTCCTTCTTTCGTTTTCCCCCTTCACCATTTCCTTCTCCTTCTCTCCTTCCTTTACCCTTCCTCTCTCTCCTTCCTTCTTTCCTCCATTCTCCTTCCTTCCCCTTCCTTCCTTTCTTTGTCCCCTTCACCCTTTCCTTCTCTCCTTCCTTTTCCCTCCCTCTCTCCCCTTCCTTCTTTCCTCCATTCTCCTTCCTTCCCCTTCCTTCCTTTCTTTGTCCCCTTCACCCTTTCCTTCTCTCCTTCCTTTACCCTTCCTCTCTCCCCTTCCTTCTTTCCTCCATTCTTCTTCCTTCCTTCCCCTTCCTTCCTTTCTTTGTCCCCTTCACCCTTTCCTTCTCTCCTTCCTTTTCCCTCCCTCTCTCCCTTCCTTCTTTCCTCCATTCTCCTTCCTTCCCCTTCCTTCCTTTCTTTGTCTCCTTCACCCTTTCCTTCTCTCCTTCCTTTACCCTTCCTCTCTCCCCTTCCTTCTTTCCTCCATTCTCCTCCCTTCCTTCCCCTTCCTTCCTTTCTTTGTCCCCTTCACCCTTTCCTTCTCTCCTTCCTTTTCCCTCCCTCTCCCTTCCTTCTTTCCTCCATTCTCCCTCTTCCTTCCTTCCTTCCTTCCTCTTCCTTCCTTTCTCCCCCTTCAACCTTTCCTTCTCTCCTTCCTTTACCCTTCCTCTCTTCCCTTCCTTCTTTCCTCCATTCTCCTTCCTTCCTTCCTTCCCCTTCCTTCTTTCGTTTTCCCCCTTCACCATTTCCTTCTCCTTCTCTCCTTCCTTTACCCTTCCTCTCTCTCCTTCCTTCTTTCCTCCATTCTCCTTCCTTCCCCTTCCTTCCTTTCTTTGTCCCCTTCACCCTTTCCTTCTCTCCTTCCTTTACCCTTCCTCTCTTCCCTTCCTTCTTTCCTCCATTCTCCTTCCTTCCTTCCTTCCTTCCCCTTCCTTCTTTCGTTTTCCCCCTTCACCATTTCCTTCTCCTTCTCTCCTTCCTTTACCCTTCCTCTCTCCTTCCTTCTTTCCTCCATTCTCCTTCCTTCCCCTTCCTTCCTTTCTTTGTCCCCTTCACCCTTTCCTTCTCTCCTTCCTTTACCCTTCCTCTCCTCCCTTCCTTCTTTCCTCCATTCTCCTTCCTTCCTTCCCCTTCCTTCTTTCGTTTTCCCCCTTCACCATTTCCTTCTCCTTCTCTCCTTCCTTTACCCTTCCTCTCCCCTTCCTTCTTTCCTCCATTCTCCTTCCTTCCTTCCCCTTCCTTCCTTTCTTTGTCCCCTTCACCCTTTCCTTCTCTCCTTCCTTTTCCCTCCCTCTCTCCCCTTCCTTCTTAATAGTAATTCTATGTTGTGGGATTTTAAAATGGTCTTTTTAGCTGTGAGTCTCATTTAAGAGAGAAAAGCAGCATGATATATTATCATCATCATCATTACCATTATTATTATCATTAACATTAGCACTATCATTATGATAACTGTATTATTATCTCTCATTATAATTATTATCACTATCATAATTATCATTATTATCATTATGATTATTATTATCACTATCATTATCATGATTATCACTATCATTATTATTATCATTTTATCACCATATCATTATCATGACAATGATAATGATTATCACTATCATTATAATTGTTATCACTCTATCATTAGTGATGATAATGAGCCCCCGGTGGCGTAGTGGGTTAAACCCCAGCCGACAGTGACTGAAGACCAACAGGTCGCAGGTTCGCATCCGAGGAGAGTGCAGATGAGCTCCCTCTGTCAGCTTCAGCTCCCATGGGATATGAGAGAAGCCCCACAGAGTGGTAGCATCAAACATCACGCCCTGCGGCAACATCCTTTGCAGACAGCCAATTTCTCTCAGACAGCC